>CM040238.1:48656298-49064457 GCA_022545495.1 Chrysanthemum lavandulifolium | reverse complement strand
GATGTGCTACGTTGGTGCAAGTTTTAAAATTTATAAACACGATTTAACCGTCTAACCTATTAACACATACGAGCAAGTATACTCGTCCGTAATAGCAAAGTTTGGTAAGTCGAGATCGTCCCAAGGGATTTTGTGTTTGAAATTGATTTGTTTGAAAAGATTCCAACAAGAAAGCTTGTCAAGGCTTCCTCAAATAATTATGTTCTAGTGAAATTCAATAAGAAATATATATATACTTGTGTGTAGTCTATAATCAATCATAAATAGTATTCATGAAGGTTTGGTGTATACTCTTAATATGATGCACAAATCATAAGCAAATGATTCCCCAACCATGGTATATGTTTGTAAAAATCATTCTAAGAACAAAACATTTAGGTAATCCTTTCGGTCCTTATCCCAATGATTATCCTATAGAAATTCCATTTGTTTGCAACATGTTCTTATTAAATTTGTTCTTACGAATCTTTCGACCCTTTCGTGATGAAAATGTTCCTAGTCTTGTTTTAATAAGCAAACATGGTGGTTGTCAATCACCATATCCCCATACTAGTTTGTCACTTCACTTTTGGAATAAAACACAAGAGAAATCCTTTCGGTCCTTTTTCTTAAAACATGTTTTATCAACAAATCAAACCAAGACTAGTATTTTCCAACAAACTCATTTAAACAAGATCATATATACATGCATCACATTTTGAGAACACTAATATGATTAACTACATCCCAACACACAAGTATATCCCAAAACTACTCCATGATAATAATAATAACTAAACACAAGTCATAACAAAGTAATTCCAACAATTCAAGAGAATAGAATTCCATAACAAAGTTCATAGAATACCTAAACTTTTGTGATTACAAGAATTAGAATTCGTGGATTGTAGCAACCACGCGCCTCCAATCACCTAGATTCACCGTACAACTCCAAACTACCAAAACTATGGATGAGAATTGTTCCCTCCTTGCTCCTGGACGTTTTCAAGAAGAACTAAGCTTTTGGGCTGAATAATATGGTTGGTATTAGTTTAGGTGTAAACTAATACAATTTTGGTTGTGTCACACCTAGTAAACTAGGACTAGGTTCATTATATAGCCAAATGTGCTTGCTCAACTGTCCAAAACGTTCCCAACAAGTAAATATCAAGAAATGATCGGACTCCAATGATTATGGGAGTTAAGGCAACAATAAATGCAACTTTGTGTAATCATAGCGTGAAACCGGATCGGTTTTGACTCCAACCGGATCGGTTGCATTTTGATAACGCCACCCGGATCCGTTACGAGTTGTGACCGAATGGCTGGGTTTATGCTTGTTTGACTTTTGTTGACTTTTCGCCTATACGCTTCATTCTTTGCTCTCACGATGATTTCCAAGGCAAAACTTGATCTTTCCTTGTCAGAGATACTTAGAAATCATTGAGCTTCCCAATCATTGAATCCAAAAGCTTCCTAGCTCGACTTCCTTCCTCGAGAATCTTCCAAATGTGCATAAAACTTCATTTCTTCATTATTCGTGATACCGGCTACATATACATACACAATACGCATTTTTGCACTTTTGCAATGTTATGAGTAAATATAGCCGATTATCATGCACAAAACTAACAATAACGCTACTAAAAACATGTTCATTTTAGGCGTTATCAAATTCCCCACACTTAAGCTCTACTAGCCTCGAGTAGGTCTAACATTTGCAAAGATTGATTTCAATGGTCTAGATACCATGGTTCCAAAATGTAACAATTATCCCAAAAGAGATAATCATCGGTTTGCTTATAATATGTGAAAACTTTTAAAATGAACCAAACACTTTAGATAACATAACTAGAACACCTCACAAATGATTTTAAGAATTCACTCAACACTCATATATTGGTGGGTATATGTAAATCACTCAATGCCTAGTCATGATCAATGCTTTTACCATAAGCTTGTACAAGTATCGAAACAAAGAAAATAAATTCATCAAAGAGGGCTTTTATTCGGGTTATAATGTTAAGGCTAAGGGTTCATAAAAGGTATGGATAAGGCATGGGATAGTTTATGAAATTGGTGTTAAAAGAAAAATAAAATCAAGTCTAAACCTCCATGTCGCTAGCCATCATACAAACCACAATCCCGAAAATGATTATTTCACCTCTTCAAATATCGATCTCCGCAAATATGTATAACTCAATATAGCTCATTGGCTAATCAATTTTTTTTTTTTTTTTTTTTGAACATAACAAAGTTCCCCCACACTTAGTGTAAGCATACACCAAAAAAAAATCGAGAAAGACGTCTCTTTCATCCATGATGGAGAATGGTACACACTATAAACAAAGTGTAGCTTCTTCATAATCATCAAAAACAATCCAACATTCCAAACAACTAGCAACAAACCAATAGACATGACAAGGGTTGGCTAAAGTTTAAAGTGTAAAATATTTTTGTATTTTTCTGGATTTATCAAAAGAAAAGATTGGCTCAAAAGGGTGTACTAAGGGTATCTAGTGCTAAAAATGAGCACTAACAAATGGGTCCATATAAGGGTGGTTAACTAACCGATGTGGTTAGCTAATGTATCATTAGATGTAAAATGGAAGGCCATTTGGGTTAAATCCTACGATGCCTCTTATCACTTGAACATATTTAGATCACTCGAAAGTGATTTTAACCGTAATGCATAACTAGTACAAGTTCTAGAATCGACATAATCACCGGCACACTCATAGCAAATATAAAACAAAAGATGTGTTTTATACAAAAAGAAACCTCACAAATGTGTGGAAAAAGGCTATTATGCATGCTAGAAAATGCTATCGAATCCAAAATGAATTTCTTCCGTAATTTGGTTCAAATCCAAAAATTTCAAAAACCCTCATTTTACCATTGAAATTCCCAAGTTATTATTTTTTAATATTTATCAATAATGCGTGAAAACAACTAGACCATCAAGGGCGAATTTCTTCTAATCACTTGCATCCAAAAGTTATCTAAAAAAAAATGCATCATTTTTCCTATTTTCTTCCCTCCCCCATACTTAAGTTTTGCATTGTCCTCAATGTAATAAAAATGAACTTCAAAGTAAAGAAAATGGGAAAAAGAAATAGTCAAAAGATACCACGGGATAGAATATGCAATACGCATATTGGGTCATAAGAAAGCATGTGAGTTATCCAACTCCAAACATTTGACCATCAATAAGCTTCCGACACATCCATCCTGCAAACAAAAACTGCAACACGCAATACACAAAACAAACAAATGCAACTAAAAACTAGATAAAACCAAGCAAAATATGTTAATCATCCTAAAGAGATAGAAATAATATTGTTTAACACATCATAACCATTGTCTTTGAAACCATAATTCACGAATGATCCACGATCACTCCTCGTCCTCGCTCATGTCATCCCCTTCTTCATCATCATACTCATCATCATCACTTTCGGTTACGTAGTTTTCGTCCACAATCTCCGAACGAACTCTCCTCTTCTTCTTCTTTCCTCCAACTCCTGATGACGATCCTCCAACATCGTAGCTTGCTCCACCAACCTCGTGTAATCGACCATATGGGGCACCGGATCGGAAATGGTGCGTACCGTGATATGGATACGGATAGGGTCCGGATAAGAAGTGTAAGGGAAAGGATATGGTGGAACATTGGGTGGATTGTAGGGTGGCAACTCGTAATTGGCTTCACGAGCCATGTGTTGAAAGATAGCCATGGAATAATCATTGATGTAGTTGTTTCTCAACATCATCGAGTCTCTCCACACATCCCTACATTGAATCTCATCTAAATGTTGGTTCCACTCTCCCCAACTTGAATAAAACTACTGGACGTACCAATTTGCACGTTCTCCATTGGTATACTCCCCTGCTGTTGTGGAGGTTGTTGTTGTTGTTGTTGTGGTTCAATCCATAACCCCAAGGTTTTCAATCTCCTATTCAAAGCGTTACCAAAACCTTGTGCAGTCCACATCTTACTATACTTTGGCTCTCCACACTTAGCCAATTCCTCATCAACATAATACCCAAGATTCTTTGCCAATTTCGTCACAAAATGTCCTCCACAAATGTAGCTATTGCTCTTGATTCCCGGGGCCCTCCTAGACAAATACTCGGCTATCTGCCAAACTGCATTACCGTCCTTAGTTTCCTCTAGCAACATCATAACCCATAAGTCCGGTTTCTGACATTTGTCCCTGCTTCCAAATCTATTAAATGGCCCAGTCACTATCAACTTGTGAAGTATCCTCATCAATGGATTCCTGATGGTTGAAGCATTCCTCCTAGCGCAAGAAGGATCTCCCACTTGATTCCAATAAGCGGGAATACTAGGATAGTCTTTTTCAAACCTCCGAAGCCTAGAAAAGTGAGCTTCAAATAATCGATGATTAACCTCATGTGGCTCATACAAACCAAGAGCCACGCCAAAAGCCGGCAAAGTGTAAGCATGATCCCTTCCACAAAGCCTAAACCAAACACAAATTTCCTTCATCAAGTTCTGAACATTCACCTTTCTTTCAAAATACATGGTTGAAAAGAACTCCATACACCATTCTCGATAGACCACTTCATTGACGCTAAATGCTCTTTCCCATGACAAATCATTGAACGAATCTCCATCCCCTGGATATACATAAGATGTTCGCATCATTCCTCTTAACTAATCTTCACAATCACATTCCACAAACAAATCCCAATCAATCACCCTCGGAACCAAACATGTCCTATGTTGCAATTTCGACAACCTTTCCCGAAAAGCATGTTTCTCCCCGTCGGTGAGATCTTTGAACTTTAAGTTGGCATTTGCCTCCGTCTTCACACTATACTTAACTTTCTTCTTCTCGTTCCTTTGACAAAACTTCGTAACAAGCGGGTTCATTGGAATCGCCTCCTCGCTCGAGCTACCTACAATAATTCTCTGTAGAAATCACAAATTTAAGACCATATAAGAGTGTTAGAACAAACAAGAAGGTTCACGGAACCCTCTAAGATCCATTTCAAAATTTCAAAAATTTTAACACAGAAACCGTAACCGGATTCGGTTGGATCACCAACCGAATCGGTTTCTTAATTGACCAAATCCAACTGTTCGGTTGCAATGCGCAACCGAATCGGTTATGCAGTCTGCATAAGGCTTTTGCCTCTCAAACCTTCCTACACTCGAGTTTTCTAAGTCCAATCCACTCCTAGATCGCATTCTATCATCCTCAATGATTTCCACATCCTTGAATTACTCTAAATTCGCTTTTCAAATCATCAAACATCATACATTCATCATCTTAGAACTCAACTTGATAAACCTATATCCTTCAATCATTAGTTCTAATCAATAAATGTGGCATCTATCACTCTTAAAACACATCATCTATCATTAGGAATCACCAATTGCAACTTATCTTGATTCATTAGCACAACCCAATCAAATCTGAAAATTCAATCATCTAGTATTCATTCCATGGTGAATCAATCAATACAATTCTTTTTTTTGCAATGCACTCCTATATCAATTACCCACTCAATCCTAAAATATTACAACTTAATTCGAATTATAACAAAAACCCCCAAATTGGTGACCTAATATTCAATTCGAATCAAATGCTCTAATTAAACCTTAATTGAGTTAATTGAATGTAGATGCTTACTTGTTTGGGTGCCATGATGTTTTCCTACAACTTAAACAACCTTCAATCAGCTTCTCTTGGACGAATTTTTGCAAAACCCACTGGAGAATCAGTGTGTGTGTGTTTTCTGGAAAAGTGAATTTTTGGTTTTTATACTTGAATGCAACCGGTTCAGTCATGGACACAACCGTTTCGGTTTGCATTTTGCCAAATTTTGCATTTTTACATGTTACTCAGGCATTTACCTTCCAAGCAACAAAAAAAATTTACTCAAAAATCCTGCTAAAGATTCACACAACATTCATTCACCAATTGGAATTTTAAACAATCATCCAATCTTAAAAACTCAAATCATCATACTAAACCAAACTTCAACTCAAAACTCATAGTCATAATGCATTAACCAAATTACCTCAATCATAAAAAAAAAAAATGAAAATTAAATAAGAAACAAAATCCTAAATGCATCAAATCAAAAATAAGTAGTTCATGAAATTCAAGCAAATAATTGCTTGTTTATTACGGTCTCTTGTCTTTTCCTCGAATTCCTCGAAATACTCTTGTCTTAGGATGTCCTCACTTTGAAATTTTCCGGTCAACTCACGGAACGTTTCAAAAGTTTTGAACTTTCTCATGAATCTTCTTCCGTCCGGACATAGTATATCGAACTTAACATGCCATGCTCCATCTCCGGTTTGTCTCTTGTAAGTCCCCGACCCTTCGGGTCTCCACTCCAAATTCTTAAGTTGCACCGGTAAAGAACCTAAAAAGTCGGTCAACTTTTTGTAAACTAGTATGTTTTTGAATGGGTTATAGAAAGCTTCCACCGCTAACGCACGTTCCATTTCGTCCTCTATATCAAAATAAGGCGGAGCTAACGGTCCGTACATTGGGTTACCTTGGACATCACGTCCCACTTCAAAACATGTTAAATCATCATCTGCTTCCATTAACTCTAACTCCTCCATAAATTCCAAAGTTGGTCCTCTTGGTTTTGGGTAGTATGTTTGCCTTGAAATCCCATCATCAATAGTAATTGTGCCTCTTCCCATGTCTATAATCGCACCACAAGTTCGTAGGAATGGTCTCCCAATAGTAGTGGTAAACTCTTGTCCACCGGAATATCTAGGACAAGGAAATCGCCAAATACGGTTGATAGCCAATTTGCACTCTCACATTCTTCACCTCTCCCATTGCCTTCGCTTGAGAATTATCCGCCATAGTAAGCTTCAAATGATTAGGTTGCGGATTACTTAGTCCTAAAGTCTTAAACAATGGATACGGCATCACATTAACACTTGACCCCGTATCGGCTAAAGCATAAACTGGTGTAGTCCCATTCACTTTGATTGGCAACACAAAATTACCCGGATCCTTTTCCTTCCTTGGCATGCCTCTAAACAAAATTCGATCTCGCTCCTCCTCCGTGAGATTCTTATCTTCCAACCTAGCCCTTGCTAGCATCAATGCATCCAACTTCTTACGGTAAAGCACATAATCTTGGAGTACTTCTATCACCGGTTTCTTTTCATTAAGCTCAAGAAACTTTTGTTCTAGGTTTTCTAAAATAGCTTCTTTTGTTTGTCGGTTAAGGGTTTGAAAGTAGTGGTAGGTGATGAGGGTGTGGAATCATTTTTGGTGGTGGAGGTTGTTGTTGGGGTTAGTTTGTTTGATGAAGTTTTCTTCCGATTTGCCTTTCCCATTTTAACTACTTCCACCTCTTTCTCTTCCATGTTTGCACAAACTTCCACTAGCATCTCGTTTACTCCTTTTCCTTCTTCCAAATCAGTTATATTAATCCTCATTTCTCCCATTGCAAAATCTACTTGACACTTGGTCGTGACAAGAAAATCTCGACCAAAACACACATTAGGTTCATCCGCATTCCCTTCTTCTAACACAACAAAATCCGTTTCAAAAATGTGTCCATGAATATTGACCTTGATTTTTACCATCCTTCTTCCATATGCTTCATAGTCCAAACGTACATGACCAATTTCGTCAAGAACCTTCTCCAAAATGTAGTTTTCTCCATAAGCCATATTAAGTCACGGTCCCAAGCACTTACTCCTTCCACACTACAAGGCATTCCAAACCTCATTAGCGGCGAATCATACACCGTTAAAGGTGCTTGTGTGAACACTACGACTCTTCCCTTCTTGGGTAGTTGAACCTTGTTTTCACCTGTTTCCTCCATATTAACCGTATCAATCCCCAAATCTTTCTTACTTTCTTCCAAGATACCTCCAATCTTTTCCAGTGAACTTCCGGTATCCTTGAACATTTCATCCAAAGTACGAAGGTATTCCGAGATTCCGCTCAAACTATCCATATTACTAGACAAACTTGACAAAGCAAAACAAAACAAAATCCGAATTATTAGCGTTAGAGTTAGTAAAACAAGAACAAACTATAGAAACATATACTAAACAAGTTAAGACACTTAACAAAACCAAAAACATAAATTAAAACTCAAAATCTAAAATGATAAAATCAACACGAAACTCCAACCGGATTCGGTTGGCTCACCAACCGAATCGGTTGGTTGAAATAACTAAGTCGAAAAGTCGAACCGGATCCGGTTGCGGGTTGCAACCGATCGGTTTGATCGATTTTTTTTTTTTTTATATATATATATATATATAACAGAATTTAAATGCAATTAAGGAGTCATTAAGATGTACTAAACTCTAATTAATAAAACTCTTCATAAACCAACAATTTAATAACTTAATAATAAAACCCATTAAACTAAAACTAAATTAACTACCAATTAAAATCTATCATTAAAACAATTAAACATATAACTGAAAAATATTACTATCTAATCATTAACCATTAAATCTAAAATTAAACCAAAACTTAATTAACTAATAAGTAAATAAATGTAAAGAAAATGAAAATAAATCTAAGAAATAATTAAACTACAAGACATAATCGCAAATAGAATCTAAAATTACAAGAATTACTTTAGGAACCATAACACAAATAACTAAGAAGACTAGAACAATAAAATCGCAACTAAAAATTACACAGAAAGTCTAACCGGATTCGGTTGGATCACCAACCGAATCGGTTAGTTTGTAACCAAAACTTTTTTTTTCAACAAATTTAATTCCAATACTACCAATTTTACATAAAATCAAAGAAAATTAAAGAAAATCCCCGGCAGCGGCGCCAAAAACTTGATGTGCTACGTTGGTGCAAGTTTTAAAAATTTATAAACACGATTTAACCGTCTAACCTATTAACACATACGAGCAAGTATACTCGTCCGTAATAGCAAAGTTTGGTAAGTCGAGATCGTCCCAAGGATTTTGTGTTTGAAATTGATTTGTTTGAAAAGATTCCAACAAGAAAGCTTGTCAAGGCTTCCTCAAATAATTATGTTCTAGTGAAATTCAATAAGAAATATATATATACTTGTGTGTAGTCTATAATCAATCATAAATAGTATTCATGAAGGTTTGGTGTATACTCTTAATATGATGCACAAATCATAAGCAAATGATTCCCCAACCATGGTATATGTTTGTAAAATCATTCTAAGAACAAAAACATTTAGGTAATCCTTTCGGTCCTTATCCCAATGATTATCCTATAGAAATTCCATTTGTTTGCAACATGTTCTTATTAAATTTGTTCTTACGAATCTTTCGACCCTTCGTGATGAAAATGTTCCTAGTCTTGTTTTAATAAGCAAACATGGTGGTTGTCAATCACCATATCCCCATACTAGTTTGTCACTTCACTTTTTGGAATAAAACACAAGAGAAATCCTTTCGGTCCTTTTTCTTAAAACATGTTTTATCAACAAATCAAACCAAGACTAGTATTTTTCCAACAAACTCATTTAAACAAGATCATATATACATGCATCACATTTTGAGAACACTAATATGATTAACTACATCCCAACACACAAGTATATCCCAAAACTACTCCATGATAATAATAATAACTAAACACAAGTCATAACAAAGTAATTCCAACAATTCAAGAGAATAGAATTCCATAACAAAGTTCATAGAATACCTAAACTTTTGTGATTACAAGAATTAGAATTCGTGGATTGTAGCAACCACGCACCTCCAATCACCTAGATTCACCGTACAACTCCAAACTACCAAAACTATGGATGAGAATTGTTCCCTCCTTGCTCCTGGACGTTTTTCAGTAAGAACTAAGCTTTTGGGCTGAATAATATGGTTGGTATTAGTTTAGGTGTAAACTAATACAATTTTGGTTGTGTCACACCTAGTAAACTAGGACTAGGTTCATTATATAGCCAAATGTGCTTGCTCAACTGTCCAAAAACGTTCCCAACAAGTAAATATCAAGAAATGATCGGACTCCAATGATTATGGGGAGTTAAGGCAACAATAAATGCAACTTTGTGTAATCATAGCGAGAAACCGGATCGGTTTTGACTCCAACCGGATCGGTTGCATTTTGACCCAACGCCCAGCCGGATCCGGTTACGGGTTGTGACCGATCGGCTGGGTTTGTGTTGTTTTGACTTTTTGTTGACTTTTCTCCTATACGCTTCATTCTTTGCTCTCGCTGATGATTTCCAAGGCAAAACTTGATCTTTCCTTGCCGTAGATACTTAGAAATCATTGAGCTTCCCAATCATTGAATCCAAAAGCTTCCTAGCTCGACTTCCTTCCTCGAGAATCTTCCAAATGTGCATAAAAACTTCATTTCTTCATTATTCGTGATACCTGGCTACATATACATACACAATACGCATTTTTGCACTTTTGCAACAGTTATGAGTAAATATAGCCGATTATCATGCACAAAACTAACAATAACGCTACTAAAAACATGTTCATTTTAGGCGTTATCATTTTTGAAACCATAGACGCGAAATACTTCATGATCTTTTAAAATTCCCGCAAGCTTTTTGAAAAAGCAAGTCGATGCTCTTTAGGTTCTTCTTTGTTTGCAAACTTCATTTTCCTTGAATAGACAACGTATTCAAGAAACCTAACATGGATCTTTCTTAAGAAGAATTTGTTAGAATTGTTTAGAAGATATAATAGGTAATAATGAAGCTATCATTATCCAAACTTTGAAGTTTTATCATTTTTGTAAAAATATATTTGATGTTAGTTTTTACTTTTTACAAAGATTTTCCTTCTTTGTAGTTTTCAAACATTCACGGATCGTTTCAAGTTTTTAAAGTACAATATACCCTAAGAAACTTGGTAACGAAACTCTAATGCCAATTATAGAAAACTAGAATGGGTGGTTGAATAGTTTAACCGATTGAAACTTTGTTTTAATAACTTTAGATCGTCTTATTTCAATCTATTTTGGTGTGTTGGATATTGATAGTTAGAAGTGATTAAACTATACTATGAGATAGAGAAAGAAAGACACAACCGTAACACAAGTATTTATAGTGGTTCGGCTACAAGGTCACATTTCTTGCCCTACACCACTCCCCGAGTACCCAACTCGAGAGTTCGTAAACACTACACAACACAAGCTCCTTTAACCGGCGGAGAATCCTCACAACTTCTTTTAAACTTTTCTGGTACAAAGCTAAATACCGGGTTCTTCCACAAGGTAGATGTGACAACTGGTAAATTTTCGAAAACAAATTTCCATACCACATCATACTTGTGTCATTGTTTTGGTAATCTTGGAACATTTTCAAAACTTGGATTAGTTGAGAACCGAGTAGTCATCTCGGAATGTGTGAGATGTTAGCACAACGCGACAGTGCACGAGCTATTTTCATATTATATATATATATATATATATATATATATATATATATATATATATATATATATATATATATATATATATATATATATATATATATATATATATATATATATATATATATATATATATATATATATATACACATTATATATAAGAGAGGCATGCCACGTCATAATGCCACTTGGCATCCCATAAAGCCACGTCATATTTCCATGTCATCATAATTCCACTAAGCACACTTTGTTTATTAATTTTGTTTTAATAAAATTATTTAATTAAATATTCGAAATTATTAAATTTTTTTATTAATTTTGTTTTAATAAAATTATTTAATTAAATATTCGAAATTATTAAATTTACTAAAAAATTCCGATTTTAATTTTGCCACTTGCAAGGATTGAACCTAGGGTGTTTGTATCATTAACAAGCATGATAACCACTACACCAACATATTTTTTGATTATACCTTGCAAAAACCAAATATATAATGTTTACTATATCTTTTCTTCCTAATAACTATAAAACCAAGATGGACATTTTTTTAGGTTTTTGTTTGACTGTTCACATACACAAAAAAGGTACGACTCTTTTCCCACAAAACTTTGATGATGAAACTTTGTTACTGTATGTTTCTTTGCAGGTTACCTCTTCCTTGCAGGTCAGTAAGTTGTTATTTTGCTGTTATATATAATGAAAGTGTACTTTATGTATATATAATCTAGATAAATTTTCACATATTCATAGGTTTTTGGAAATTTTTATTATTTTGTTTAAATTTTCATTATTTTGTTTCAATTTTCACATATACAAGGTTTTATAAATTTTGATTCTTTTGTTTCAATTGTCATATCAATGACTATGACCCATGAATTTCTCCCTACAATATTGCCTTTTCTCTAAACCGATTTTGACATTCCATTACCCACAACATAATTTTGAAAACATTCCATCTTTATCCCGTATATCATTATGTTTGATTTCAAAAAAATCATGGACCTTTGTGGCTTAACAAACGATTCACATACTATGATCAGTGACGCGTATGATATTTCCCGAGCAACTTTCAAAGTAATTACCTGTTCTTATGATGTGGTTTATTATTGTTATGTTTTTATTTAAGGATTTGATTTTTATTCATCATTCGCAGTCACTAATCAATTCAATTAACTCAAAAGGTTTGTTTTCATTCTATTTTTATATTTTAGGATAGATTTTAGTGACTACGTTTGTTATTTTCAGGTTGCACACCGGTGTTTGTGATAATCTCTGAATGAGTTTTGTATCTATGTTTTAAGGTTGCACACCAATTGTCTGTGAAAATGCATGAATGCATTTTTATGTGTGTTTTATGCAGGTGGCTTGGACATTGATTGGTGATAGTTGTTGTGGGTCACCTTAATCGTGGTATAGATAATATTGCAACTTTCCAATCCTCAAACAACACTAATGATATTCTAGACAATGGCAAACAACCAAGGTAAATCAATATCATTTAGTTTTGTATTAGGATCCTGTAGGGGATTATCCAAACACACCCATATTGTAAGAAAATCTCAAACATCCTTTAAACCTATTCAAGTTGATTATTTTATCCAAAATATTGTATACCTCTTTATCTTTGCAGAATTTCCAAACAATCCCGAACTGGATTTGCAATATGAAATACATATTGGACGAGTAGTTCTTAGCCGCACAAGAAGCCAGTGAGTTACCATTTAAATGATACTCAACGTGTTATTAAAGTTCAATTCTAATCATGTCTTTTGCTTCTTATAATTATTTAAATTTCTTTGTAAAGCGGCCTATTGATATCAAGCCATTCGTTGGTTACAACAAAAGATGGACCAACCTAACCTGCATAGATCATGAACCAGTGACAAACCCGACACATATGAGAGTAAGTATAAACATATCTCAATAACTATGTGGTCCAATGAAATTTCCGTCATTGAATATTTTGGCATAAAACATAATTTACTTATCCATATATGGGGTGTTTGTTTTTGGTAGTTCTTTTTTTGGTCTGAGATTATGGGGGTGTTCGTTTAAACTTAGTTCTTAAGATTTTTTACTTAATTCTAACTTTGTATGCACAGGTTAAATGCAACGAGGTGAATAAATTTGATTATATGAGTGCACCAACAACAACCAAACTTTCCACTTCATATTACACTATTGAAATCAGGTATGCGTATCTTCCTCCGTGGACAACAAGCAATATATTTGATACAATATGGTCCAACAAAGATAATATTCTGAGACAAGATATGACAACTTTTTGTTTTTGTTTTGTGGATCTTTTTTGTTTTTTATACAACATGTTATCTAACTTGGCGAGTTATTTGCAGTTTTGTGATTGAACCCATGTCAATTGGATTGAACATTGGTCTTGTCATGGTTAGCCAGAAGTCTGAACCAAAGACGCGACAGTAGGAGGGTTGCATGAACATAGTCATTCGTTTGGTGTTAGGAACACTGTTGTCTGTTATCAGCTGCGTCATGTATTTCTAAATGGGACTACTAATCTATGAGCCCCGTAAGATTTTCTCCACTTTTTAAACATCGATAAGTACATTTTTGAATGGGTTTATTTGGTTTATAAAATTGCAGTTGTTCTGCTCCCACTTTGTTGGTTAAAAAGATAGTTCTGAAGGTTGTGTTTCGGTTTAGTTGTTTGTTATTAAAATTATTGTAGATATAGAATAAACTTTACTTTGTTATATGATACTTTGGCTTCTTAGTAGATAGTTTCTAAGAACAGTCAAGGAAAAGAAACTGGAAGAACGAGAATTCAGGCAACCTCACAAATACATATCGGTGCGATTAAGAATAGCACCACTCTTAACTTAGCTAGAGTTAGCAGTGACAACAAGGTATGAAAATATTTTCTTTGGAATTCAATTTAGAATTTGAGATAGCGTATGCAATTTGGTGGCGTTATTATTTTACTTGATATCAACTGTATAGGAATTGGATATAAATATTGTCAAGCTGATTAACCATCTTGAACGCTCCGCATAAGAAAGACATATACGTGGTGAGTATAGATAATTTTGGCTCTAAATGATTTGTATGATTCAATAACTTTGAATTTATACAAAGTGGATTGTTTCGTAACTTATAGACACAAAATACCGGATCATGATGGATGTATTCGATAGCATCTTCACTTGAAACCTCTATCACGGAGCTACATTTTATACACCCTTCATGTTAGGATCTGAGATTAGTCGACTAACCATTATTGTGAGCCTGTTTTTTTTGGTAGACGGATGGCATTGTTAATGTTTTCTTTTCTGGGATGAAAATCATGATCTTTATATGTTTTAAAATGTCCCTAATATCTTGATAATTCCTATAGTATCGTCTCTCACACGAGGGAAATTTTACTTAGATATAAGCAAGGAGTTCAGGCCCGATATTTTTGAAGGACCCAAATTTGTCATGAAAATGTAAAAAGAATATTGTTTGTCAATCATATATTAGTAACCATTTTACATTTGGAAACTGCAGTTTTATTATGCATTACTATGACCGTTGGATGTTTGCAGGCAAAAGGAGATGGTATTGGTGACGTGTATATTGCATCAGAGGTTGCTTTTCATGATAGAAGGATACCAATCCCAGTAAGCTTCATATATTCCTTCTTGCAATCGCATCTAACCAATCGTAGAATTTACATGTCCTTCTTGAAGTCCTGCTCCAGTCATCTAAATAAATTAAACGTGGAGATAAAAATAACACTCCATACTATTGGAGAAATTTCTCATGCTCATTACATTTAAAAATAGAACTCCCTGCGTCAATCCTTGATTTCTTAATACTCACTGATTGTCGTTGCATTTTTTTTTTATTTTTATTATTTTTTTTATCTTTATGGGGTTGGTTTAAGGTGCAGATGTTCTACCCCAAATCTGGTGAACGAGCTTGATTTTAAGGTTTATGCATCGATGCTGGATACCCTTTTGGATCATTTGATATGTCCTGTAACTTAAAAGTCCATTTACTGGTTTTAATTTAGTAATCGAATTCCCAGTCCATTTCCAATATGACTCTGCGCTATTACTAGAGAATACTTTTTTTATAAGGGGTAGTCACTTTATCCATCTTTGATTTTTCTTCGAAGCTGGCGATTTAAATCCTACATTTTAAAAGGTTTTGCAAACTACACTTGCCTATTAGGAAAAAAATGGTTTAATTGAATTCATATTGAGTTTGTATGCTATGGACAACTAAATGATCAAGAAATTTGAAATAATATATATGTTTCGTCACTCCTTTTTCGAATATCGAATCTGCAAGGAGGGTGTGCATCCCTTTGACTCCAAGTTGGTTGTCAACCACATGATGAAGCTTCCATACTTGAGAATGATGCAGTGGTCAAGGACATGGAGATAACATATCATTTGGTTCATATATTTTATTAATTTGATTACTTTTTTTTTAACTAAGTTAATTTGATTACTTTGAGCAAAAAATATCACGTATGCCTTAAGATGATCATCAAGTGACTTGCCAATTATTTCTATTTTTATACGTGTGTCAATCCACTATTATGCTTGTAAGGTAGTTATAACAATCATTTCTGAGCAGTAATATATATTTCTCCAACTTAATATATATTTTTCAACTTTATACTTGCAATGTAATTTTTAGTTTGTGTACTCAGCATATGCTACCCAAACCTATGTTATGGGATTTTTGAGTCATAGTATTGAATCATTTTGCAGGACATGACAAAGCCTATAAGCGATGATGTATGCAAATCATTTAAGAGATGGCGGTGTTCGCTTATGTATAAGCATCATGTAATTGATTTGTTCTAATACTTATGATTGTTATTTTTACATACAATACTGAGCATTATTTTTTGTTTTCAAATTATTTTTAACATACTTTACGTTATTCATTATTTTATTTTACGTATTTTTGTCAAACAATTTTATGAAAATATCATACATTTTCAAACTTGCAAACACTGATAATTGTTTATTTGTTTACATTCCTTTACCTCTGACTTATTCCATATAATAGTATAATATGGGTACACAATATTCAGTTTAGTTAGTAACTTATAACCATTCTTTCATGTATTTTCAGGTGTCACCCTATTTGCCTAAATATGAATATCGATGTGCCTAAGCAAGTAGATAACTCTACATGTTGTGTGTGTGAGTGTTAAAAATAGCGCAGCTTGTTGGTGTTATGTTTACTAAAAGTTCCCAGTAATATTGAGCCTCGGATGCTTTAAAAGTTGATTAAACAAGCCACATGTATAAATTTGTTTGTAACAAGTATATAATAAGATTATAGTATATTTACCATTGAGCAGGTTGTTTCTCCATTTCCACCTTCTGATAAGATTGGAATCAACTCTGTACAAAGAGAGGCGGAAGAAATTGTTGATATGAAGCAGATGAAAATGGATTGGGTTCCATATATTCCGATCCATACGGAAAACGGTATTTCTTTTTCATATTCTTGATAGGTTCTAATTATTCTTAATAAGTTGTTGCTTGCTTACATTAATGTGAATCTTATTCTTGCAGGGGTGCTTCAGTTGAAAGACTAAATTCTCAAATCTTTATACTAAGCTGTGTTCAAAGAAGGTATTTTACCGTGTCAAATTTTTTGTTATCATGCTCTTTTATACCTGTTGATGATTAGTGTGTGGTGCAAAATGGCTCGAGACATGGCCAGAGATTATTCTGACCATGAACCTCACACTCACAATCTCATGTTTTCCTTGCTGGAAATCATGACTATGGTTTTGCAGCCTTTGGTGGGGCTTTGCCACCGCCACCTGAAGGGTCAGAATTTTGGTCCGCATAAGATCGATATAAAGGTTGTGAGGAGGTTGAAGGGTGGTATAAGGGTCCTGGGTATGAGATTTTGCATGTTCAGGGGAGGATGTGGGGTGGAAAGTACAAAGTCAAGTACCATGTAAGTAATAGTTCAGTTTATAGTTCGCGGTCAACTTTTACATCTTACGGGTTCCCTCATGGCTCTCATGGAAAGAATATGTCATATATGTATATCATTAAAAATTAAAACAAGAGTAATTATCCTAATCAAGTAATTGGTATTCTTTTATTTTCATATTTTATTAAAGAATTTAATGGATCCATGAAGAGGTATTGTGGCAATTCTTTTGATTGGTTTATAAGATGACAACGAGTTAGTAAGTACGACTGATTTAATATATTTATGAATTGGTATTATAGGAGGATGTATGCATTAACGCCAATGAAGGGACCAAACGTTGTAAACTGATTGCAGATCATGTTGGCTTGGAGAAAGGTAAAGATGTAGAAGAACACATGATAGGGAGCGTGTGGTATTGCAGGTTTTAATAAATATATTAGCATTCTTTGATAAATATATTTGCAAGTTTGCAGGTTTCTTTCTAAAATAGCTTATAAAGCATGTTTTTTTCTAATGTTGTTAGGATGAATGTGAATAAAATTACATCCACACATTCAAGCTCAATGTTTACGCATTGCATGCCAATTATTTTCAGGATATCAAACAGAAGGTTCATAAGATGGTGAAAGATGTGTGGCTTTTAGAAATAGAAAGGTATCAGATGGTATCCACTAACTGATTCCATGTGTAGTGAGTGGCACAAAATTGATCCAAATAGTTTCCACAGTTGAAAATGTTGTTACTTTCAGGTACTAAACTACCCTTATGTTTTTTTATTAAAGTAATGATTACTCTGCTCCTATTTTCTTGACTGCCTTTCTTATTGAAGGAGGAAAATACAGATTCAAATGCTAATAAAAATGATGACTTAAAAGAAAAAATCTCTCAAGTAAGATTACATGTCGATTGCTACACTTTGTTAAGTGTTTTCCCTTTGTAGCTTCTTTAGCTGTCTATCTGTTGGTTAATGGGTGGATTAACTTAAGATCATATATATTTTATTACTATAGCTATTTCTTTATCCTACATGCATATGAACACAAAACTTATAGAGAATACTGAATTGCTTGATGAGTATTTTGGTATATATGTGGATCGACAAGGCAATTTGTTAAGGCTTCCTTTCATACTTGACCAGCACACACCTAACATGGACCGTGTTCCCGAATTTGCTCTATGTTTGGGAAATGATGTAAAGTAATTTCGTGATAATAACTACTATATGAAAAACACATATTGGTTCTTTTTATTAAGTACATCTATCACTCACTTTTTTGCTAAATTGATGGTCATCTACTACTTGATAAGATGAAGATAACAACTGCAAGTACGGGAATCGAGGGTAGAATTTTAAATTTGTCAATGGTAGCTCATGTGTACACTTATGAACAAGGGATCATATTTGACAATATCAACGTTGAATATAGGTAAAAGTACCCAATCATATTTTTTCTTTTATCCCATTTAACTAGCTGAGCAGTGGCATATTTGATCTCAATGTTTTTCAAAAACCAGTTCTTTAGAAAAAAGACATACGGCCAGTCCAAGTAAGCAAATATTTTACATGTGAATGAGCTCTCTCGATGCTTTAAGGTACTAATTTTGTTAACCGAATGTTCAGTAATTAAGAAAAATGCTCATATCTCTTTGGTCAAACTCGATATCCGAAACCCATTCCCTGGCCACCCCAGTGAGAACATCTGACGCTTGACAAATAGGCCACTGGCCGCCTTGGTGGTGGTTATAGAATATTTGTTGAACATGATATCAAAGTTCTTCAAGGCTGTATTGATTTTTAGTAGTGTGGTTAAGTATGTTGTTATTTGTTTCACTTACACTACCCTGTAAATTTGGATTTCTAAAATTCTAGAATGTTAAACTATCTTTAATTTTGAATCTGTTACAGATGGTTGGGGTTGGCTCTTTAGATACACCGCCACAACTGCTTAACCCTGAAAATTACATATATTGGAAGAAACATTTTGAGCTTTTTCTTAAGGCTAAACATCCTGGTGTCTGGAATAGCATTGAATTTGGAGATTATAATATACCTAATCAGGACAATGTTCGTCACCATTGCATGGCAATGCATCTTCTCTGGTGTGCCCTACCCGTCCAGGATTTCAGGTTTATATATAGGTGTGCTACGGCTCAAGACATGGAAAACTCTTGAGATTGTGGCAAATACCCGTATGACGATTTACTTTAAATTGACTCCCGTTCTCTTTTCGTGTTCATTAACACAGATATAATAATCTAAAAGTTGCTTATAGACAAGTCATATGAACTCATGTAAGTTTTTTTTATAATGCTTAAATGCTTATAAATGATGTACTAATTATGTTCAATTATTGAATTCGGTTACCACAGTTGGAGTTGTTACGTTAGCTCTTGAAAATGATTCAAATGGATCAATATTCATGAATTTTTTCCTTCACTTTTATTTTATGTACTAAAAACCTAGAACAATCTGGTTTTGTTGTAACAGAAAATATGTGATCAATGGGCAATGAGGTTCTATTGCTTCTGTGTTAGAACAGAAGCATGTTGTAAAAAAATATTACTACAATAATAATATGGATTTCTGAATAAAACTAAGGTTGTATTCTTTATTAGATGACTTTGAGTGGCTCATGAACCTGTTATGACCCATTTTCATTTTAGCCAATGTTTAGTTGACCCATTTTAGTCAAGTAAATGGGTCAAAATGTGCAATTTATTCAGGGTGTTTCCCTTTTAATGGGGTTGTGTTTTAACATCTTACAATAGATTCACCTCCTTAGTGCTACCTCCATTCTTCGTTACAGCAATTCCCTAAAAATACAACAGTTAAAAAAAACCCACAAGACATAAACCAACAAATACTAAAGAAGACACATATTTAAGGGTAGCTTATTTTGTCCAGCTAATTGAAATTTTGAAAAATCAACAAGTTACATTTTCAAAAACTTATAAACTAAATTGACTTTTTTTAAAAAGCCGATAAGCAGAAAACGATAAGCTATAATAAAGATGTATAAAAATTTTAATGATTACTTTTTAGTCTTGTGCGTTTGTGTATCGAAGTTGTAATGTGTGTGTAGTTTGCGTATATCAGTGTGTATTCGTTACTAGTGTGTATTCGTTACTGCCTTTTCTTGGTTTGATTCGTTTCTCGAGATGAGTTTGGCATATTTGTAAGAGTTTTCTGCTTTATTTGTTTAATATTTGTGATGTTATGGTCTAGGTAGTTCTTATTGTTTATATAAGATACTCTGAGGAAATCTGTGTGTGTATTTTGTGAGAGTATCCAACAAATAGATCAAATATTTTGTGACGGGGTCATGATAATTACTTTGCGTGTTTGAGATAACGTGTATGAATCGATCCTTTAATGGTCTGATCGATTGTACTCTGTGTGTATTATGTGTTTATGTTTACGTGTATGAATCGATCATTGTTGATCATATGAGGTCAGTAGTTCATGCAATGTTTTATCTTTGTTACAAATTAACTGGCCTCAGGACTTACGTATGTAATTATCTCTGTTTTTTGTTCGATCAAGAAAATTGACCAAACAGTTTACCTTTTAAATACTCTATGCCTCATGTATTTTAGTATCAGGAATCTTGGCCTTGTGAATCTTTTGTTATTATTAATTCGGAGCTATAAAATTAACCATCAACAATATTAGCTTAGCGGTTGCCAAACCAATTCAGCAAACTAATTGTGTTGGTTCGAAATGACCCAAATTGTGTTTTAAAACGTGTATGAAAATTTATTTCGGGATTACATTTCCAGAAACTATAATATGATCATGTATGATGATGAACTTACCCGGTCAATGGTTGATGCAAGGAGAGTAAATAGCAGTCACAATAAAGGTGGCAAAATGGATGGGCTAGGTAATTGTTTGAAACATGCCATGTTTTGGTACCCCGAAACATCATTTTCCAAAACATTTTAAAATTGTATTCACCCATAAAACCTCAAACCTGTTAAATATTCGATTTATGTTTGTGAGCTTACCATCAAAATGTTGACCAGTGTTGACCTTTTTTACATGGGGCTAAGTAAATGGTTACTTCATATCAATGTTAAACTTTAGCTTAAACTAGAGCTTTAACACGGATTGCGGGTTTTTTTGGGTGAAATTGTAGATAGTTACATGGACTATTAATACAAATGGGTCAAAATAGGCCAAGTGGGTCAAAATATATACGGAATACCTTTTTAACTAAAAAATGAAGACGTCAAATGGATAGAAAATCCATTAAAGTCTATTATTCTGTGTGTTGTAGTCGGATCTTTATTTATTATCCAAGAAATGGAAAGAGCTTGTGGAGAAAGCAAGGTCCGAGAAACTTCAGCCTCATGAGTGCAACTCTGGTAAATGCTAAATAATATTAGCTTTCAATGGTACTTTGGATCATGTTTATTTACATCAAATAATATTGAGTTGGGTGGCTTTCAATAATAACTATAAAGACACTGGGCTATTTGCTATCTATGTTTTGCTAAGGCAAGTTATAATACTAATTACAGAAATGTCATGTCTAAGTTGTTAATCATTAATTACTTTTTATTTGGAAAATTTGCATAGGTCAAACTAAATCATGGATTAAATAGGGCGATGAGCTCTCTGGTGAGGGAAATGCATACCCTACAAGTAAGTCCGCAAACTTGCAACTATGTATTTGGAGTTGCTATTTTGAAGACGGATACAAATATTAATAATACTAAATTTGTCTATCACCAATGAATACAACAAAGTCAAAAGACCTCCTTTTCCGCTTCACCTACATGAGAACTTTGATGTAAGCAGTCTATATTCTTGCGTGCCTGTTAGAACTTTTATGCCATCATTTTCCATTGAGGCAAGTAAATTTCATCTTCTGCTATAATTTTTTTGCAATAAAGCTATGATGTTTCATAATAGATCATTTTAGTAAGCTTTCATTTAAATCTGTTGTTACATGAAGTAAAGCTCAATATTCCCCTTTAACTATTCCTTTCGGCTCAATGCTTACTAAAAGAAACTTGGAATGATATTGATAAAATTATTTTAGAACTTGAGCCAAGATTATTGGACCACCTATATTTTTTTATATGTCTACATATACTGTGCATGTACTGTGAGATCTGTTTTTACATATGTCTATGATGATTAGTAGGATCTGTCATATGTCTATGATGATTATAGTTCTTAACCGTTTCATTTAACTTTTAATTACTTTTTAGTATATAATTGTTCAACTAAACCCTAGAAATAAATAAAAAAAATCAAAATACTTACCTGCTTTTAGCCGTTTTATAGATTACGGTAACATCAATTATAGATCTTAACCGTTTCATTTAATATTTAATTACTTTTTAGTATATATTTGTTCTACTAAATCCTAAAAATAAAAACCACAAGTCATACCCGTCCATCGGACGGGTTTTGACACTAGTATATATATATATATATATATATATATATATATATATATATATATATATATATATATATATATATATATATATATATATGGTCTTATCGAGAATAGTCGCATTTATAGTCATTTCGTATGGAAAACAATTTTAAGACTAACGGCGTAACTTTCGTAAATTTTCGACAACGTATAAGGGTCGAAACAAGCTCGAGAAGAGTTATCGTGAAAGTTTGGAGAAATGGCTTAACCAGTCAGTCGAGATAAATACCAAACGCACCCTTACTTTTAGAATATGACACCCTTGGTCCCTCCCGGGGTATAAACCCCCCCCCCCCCACACACACACACTCTCTCATTTTTTTACACACACATATCTCTCTCTCTCCTCTCTCTAAATTTCCGGCGACCGGAACCCTCCACCGCCGTCTTCTCCGGCCACTTTTTCGGCCACCCACCACCGGAGATTTACACCACCCATACCATTTGATAGATCGTGAAAAGGTGATTGTTTTGGCATAGGGTACACGCGGTAACTTTCACCGACGCGCCCTAGATCTAAGTTTTTAACTTCGGCCTTTTTGAGTATTTATCTTGCATGTGTTACCATGGCTTCCCACGCGTAAACCCATGTTCGGTTTGTGTTATTTCGATTGTTAAGCATTTATTTCATGGTTTTTTGGCTTGAGTCCTTGTGGAACAAATGTGTCTTGGCAATGTTGGGTAGTCTTTTGGGTCGTACAATATTTGGTGGTGATGTTTTCGTTGGTTGTTCGAGTAACCAACATGGTAACCAAGGTTACTGTGCCTCGGTGTGGAGTGGTTTTTGGTGTTGAGAGTCTTACAAGACTCCTTGGGTGAAATATTTGTTGTGGTGATGTTGTTGTTGTTTGTTTTGGCTGCGGTTGTGTGACCATCGTCGCCACCACCCTCTAGTGGTGGTTCGGCTGTGGTAATATTTTATTGATATCTTGAGTTGGTTTTGAGACCGGGACACAGTCGTGTCACGGCATGGCTCGTGTTAAGGTATCCACAGCCGAGGGTAACCTCGGCAAGGCGGTTATCACATGCATGGGATTCTTGAGACAGAGACCATGTGGTCTCGGCAAGCGTGGCAGATTTGGTACTCGGATAGTTGTGCTCACTTCGGTCAATCATTTGACATTATGAATTTAAAAAGTATCCACCTTGAATAATAAAAACGGAAAAATAATAATAATACTAATAATGATAAATGTGTAAGCCGTTATGATAATGTCGTGGAGTTGAGTCGTGATGATTTGAGCACTTCGTGAGTCATCCGAGACCTCATGGTTCGGATTGACCACGAGTAGCCGATATGGACTATTTGAGTATGACTATATTACTATTAGACTATGACCAGAAATAGATACTTGACTTGGGAAACGGACTTGGGATTAGATGGGCTCGAGTCAATTAGCATTGACTCGAGAAGGGTTGACTCGAAATGATAGGTCGAATGAGTTAAATATACTATGTTTTGGAAACCATGAATATTAAATTATACAATTAAACGATAGTTTAATTGTATAAGTTTGATAAACTTTTCTTAAAAAGAAATAATAAAGTAATACATTTCGAGACACGAGACCCAGGTTTTCTCTTTAAAGAAGCTTAATGTCAATTTGATCGCAGGTTAGTTAAAGTTAATAAAGTTCTACTAACATAGTTGTTTCCCGATAAGTATGCGAAGAGAAGGTTATTAATTGGAACCCATCCTAAGGTCTTTACGTGCAACCCTTCTGGATTTACTTTGAATTAATAAACGAGACGAAGGGAACGCCAATTTTATTAAGTTGACGAGCCTAATAAGACTTGACGAATCCTTCGAGAACTTTATTAACACTTGGTTTAATCTATTAGACCCGACCACTTTATGACTTATATGGCACACATATCCTTGTTTGTTATAGTCGCGTGAGTTTGTGTAAGTTGGATGTCGAATGGGTGGAACTTCGTGTAATGTTGTTATTCATGTGCGTTATTTGAGTCGTCGTTCCACAAGCGACGAGGCCAAGTGTTCCATTCTATCGTGATACTTCAACCTACAAGAATATTTACGTTTCATGCGACTTTATTGTTGGCGACTTCGTGAGGATCGATACTGAGTCACGTCTTTTTGTTATTTTAGGTTGAGCCGATTCCGTTGTGTTGTGATATTTCTCGTTGTCGTACTATTCTCTTCTAGAGTGATTGTTTGTGCATTTCCTTGCTGAGGTGAGTTTCATAGCCCCATTTTTATCTCTGTTTTTAACTAAATTGGGGTGAGAAATCATGCTACTCTTTTGGACCTTCTTAAACTCACTTTATTTGCTTATGCGCTGACTAGCTTAGATAGATGTGTGGTAGTTGTTGACTTAGACTAGGGTAGCATTTCGATGCTATAACGCGATGCCTAGCTAAGAATAGATATCTACTCCGATCTAGACCAGGGTAGCTTGTATTCTAGGCCTTGCTACGACCGTGCTGGCTAGAGTCGCTTGGGGCCCCCGTTGTGATTTGGTTTGTGAATGATATGTGATTGGTGTGTTATTGTGTATCTATCTTAGTCTCGCATAGCAAATAAACTCTTACAGGTCCACTATTGAATTTGTACTTAAGCCTATGAACTCACCAGCTTTATGCTGGCCCTTTTAGCATGTTTTTCTCAGGTAATTGACGTAAAATCTTGGGTAATCTTTGGGGAGGCGTTTGGCAGAGAACCAAGTCTACGTCGCCTATACTTTATCCGGTACAAGGCTAGATACCTGGTTCTTCCACAAGGTAGAACCATACCTATGTCGTCTACACTTTATCCGGTACAATGAAAGAACTAATCCAAGTACCACTAGCTAACACACCACATCTATGACATACTTGAGAGCAACCAACAACAAGAGACACTTATGTGATTTTGTGATAATGATGAAGTCTAGCAACCCATGTATTCGAGCTTACAAGTCTTCTATGCTAAACGTCATGATCTCGCCTTTAAGAGGAACCTAGAGAATTACTAAGAAAAAGCTACATAGATGATCTTTAGATCAGAGGTTAGAGAGGTAGTAATATATAGAGAAGATATATCTAAAAGTGGTGAGAAGAAATGAGGAAATGGCCAACTATTTATAGGTAAACTGTCCTCTTATCAGCCGGATCCGCCGGATCCTTTCCTAAAGGGATCCAGCCAGTATAATCCAAGAGATCCAACTATCTATCTGATAATACCAGTCCGTATTTTGGGTTACAACTCGAGGTTTTGGGTTATGGTCCATGGGTCATGTGATGTCATGTGTGATTTAATAGACATCTTGGATCATGGGTTATGGACTTTGGGTCATGGGATATGAACTTTGGGTCATGGGTCATGGATTATACCCATTTTGATGTCATGCATATGGTCTATGGGTTTTGAGTCAAGGTACATGGGTCATAAGTTTTGGGCATGGGTTTTGGGTTATTGATAGTCCAACTTATTTATATTACATGTTACATTTAACTAGTATGTATTTTTATAAAAAAGTAAGTAACCAAAGTTACTTATAAGTGTTTTATAAAAATGGTTTTGGTTTTATGTAAAGTATTTAACTAAACATGTTTGATTGTTTATTTTTTGGTGAAATGAGTTAGTAAACTATTGTCTCAAAACTTTATGTATTTTATTTATCTCGTTAAAATGTTTTTACGATTGTTATCGATAAAAAAATAAGATCGTAAAATATAAATAAACGTTTGTACGGTTTATTTGTATTAATAGGTAGGTTTGTGTATAAGTGTGAGAAGTAAATAAGTTGGTTCGTTGTTAGAAGGTGAAGTGCTTTACTAACAAGGAACAACTACATCCTCAATCACAATTTAGTAATTTGAAACTTGGTTTAGAGGCATAAATGACAATGCAAATGCTACAAACACCCCCTTCCAATTCCAAACCCCCTAAACTGCAAATACAAATGCTACAAACTACAAATGCTAACTGCAAATGCAAACAAAATTTTTAAAATTTCCAAACACAATTTGGTTACTCATTTTTTTGTATATGTTGACTTTTAAAAGTCAAAATAGGTAAATCCAAACACCCCCTAAACTGCAAATGCAAAAGCCTAAACTAAAAATGCAAAGAGAAAATTTCCAAAATAAGCCAAAAAGTCATGCATGATCCATTACATGGTCATTTTTTTGTGCCTTTTTCCCATTTTGGTCATGCTTGACTGCTCAACTGCTCGACTCCACCCAAAATTTGACACGTGTCAGTCTTTTATATATTTTTTCAGAAAAGTACATAAGAATGACACGTGTCAAAATTTAGTGAGTCGGCATGTTTCGATCAATAAAAGTCGAGCGATTGAGCGATCAAAGGAATGACACGTGTCAAAATTTGATTGAAGTCGGCGGTTGAGCGATCGAGCATGACCAAAATGAGAAAAGGCCCAAAAAATGACCATGTAATGGATCATGCATGACTTTTGGCTTATTTTGGGAATTTTCTCAAATGCAAATACCACAAACTGCAAATTGCAAATGACTAGTTAAAGCTCATCCTAGAACCGGTTGGAACCAGAACTGGACCCGATAGATCCGGGAACCAAATTTTGTGAAACTAGGAACTGAGAACCGGACTGAATATAGTTTTTGGTTCCGGTTCTTTGGATCTACCCAACTAGGAACCGATTTTCTAAATAATAAAATAAAAATCTTATGAACCAATGAATTAGGATAATAAAAAACAAAAAATATTTGAATTTTTTAGCGTTTGCAACCATTTATGTTTAAACCAATAATGTTTAACTAATGCATCAACTCAAACAAACAATCATTTTACAGTTTCACACTGTCCAAATGTTAAACAAAACAATGACACATAACAATCCGAAAAACAAAATAAAATAACTTCAAACTTTGTCCAACCAAATAACTAAAACCGTTTTATAGTTCCACCGTTGGTTTTCCTTTATCTCTTCCGATTAGTTTCTCTACTTACTCTTCCATATCTTTCACAATCACATCGTCTTTAATAGGAAGAGCGAAAGAACAAGAGAACCAAACCAAAAGTGAGTGGCGGTTTTGTTAGATACAACCAAAAAGTGTCACTGACTTGCTCATGGTTTTAGAAACAAATTTATTACATGAAATGTTTTAAGTATGGGAAGTAAAGAAATTTATATTTTTAAAGAATTGGGTATTCAGTTCCGGAACCAAGAATCGGTGGACCCGAACCTAACCGACCCAAGAATCGAAAATTTTCAAACTCAAGAACCAGAACCGGAACCATCGGGTCTGGATCCGGTTCGGTTCTTATCGATTCCAGGTCGGTTCTCGGTTCCGGTCCGGTTCTTTGGTTCTTTTGCTCATCGTTAGTTTAAATAGCCCAGTTAAATTAAGAATATATAAGACAAAGGAAGATAATCAATATTGCATATCCCATTACATAAAGATGTCTTAAAATGCTAATCTAAAGATGTATTAAAAGATCCAATTACATATAAAAAGACAACATAAAACATGGACCATTACCCTACATTTAGTTTCTCTTTTTGCAATGGAATAAACAGCAGTTAGAACCTCTTCTTTCAACTTTGCACTTAGGCCAAGTACGCAGCCTGCTACACTCAGAGGCCTTACCTTCCTCTGCTTACAATCAGAGGCCTTCCCTTCCTCTTCAACTCTCCAACCAGTACTGGTACCCTCAGTTGGCCTTCCCTTCCTCTGTTACCCTCAGCTTCCCACTTTGATCTTCATGTCTTAGAAGCAATACTGCTACCCTATACTTTTTCCTTGTTGTTTATGTCCTTTTTCCTTTATAGGAATCATCATCATCAGCTTCACTGTCAGTTGATGACGCAGATAGAGTGTCATCATCTGATGACACTGATAGAGTATCATCATCTGATGACACTAATAGAGTGTCATCATTTGTGGTACAATTACCAAAAGCCAAAATATCACTATTTGATGACACATAAAGAGCGTCATCATCAGATATTATGATCATTTCAGTTGATTTGCCTTAGGATTTGATATCTACAAAGATTATACAAGAAAGGCAAGCTCTAATATTCACTTTCAAAAACAATATTTACATCATAAGCATCTATATAAGGGAGAAAGACATTCCAAACACCCCTTTAAGAGCTTGAATACTTTTACATTTATTCTCTAACATCTCCTTTTTTATCCTCATAATCATCAAAAAAAACCTCATTTATATTTTCATCTGTCATGGTCTCGTATCCCCCATATTTTGCTTTCAGCTCATCGACTAATTCATCAGTGATCTTCACTTTTTCCCATACTTGTTTATCATCCACACACTCCTCTACAATCGCTTTTCCCTTTCCTTTTTCCTCTATAAAGATAGCCAAAATGAAATAAATAAGAGACTATTTGGAAGTAACTACTAAATGTGATCACTTATACATAATGAAACATGAAACATAACACAAGCAATTTCCAACATTATTTACATCGTAATAGCTTGAATACTTTTATCTTTATTCCCTGTGATTTCCTTATTTGTCCTTTTAAACACATCTTCAACAATTGTGATCCTGTTATCCAAGTCATCTAAAATCTCATTCATATTTTCATGTGTGATTTTTTATATCCCCGATATTTTGGTAGTTCTCCTTTCCCTTGTCATCTATAAAGATAACCAAAATGAAGTAAATAAGAGGTGGTTTTACAGTGAACAAAGTATTTTGATTTTCAACTACTAAATGTGATCACTTATACAGATTGAAACATGAAACATAATACAGCCAACCATTCACCTATAAGAAAACAAAGCAAAACAGATAGAGGGACACCTTCCCAAAACCATAATGCATAAAAAAAACACATTAGTACAACAGACTACAATTAGCAAAATCAAACTAAGCCAATTTAAAACACATTAGTACAAGGCGTTAAATATTATCAAGTTTGCATAATAAGAGTTATTGATATCATATGACTACATCATTAAGCCAATTTGATATCATATGACTACATCATTAAGCCCGACTGCAAGAGCAAAACGTTCTCTTGGCGAGTTAAAAATCACAGGCAAGCGAGATTATAACCAGCTTATAACTATGAAGTATGAAGAACATATTATAAAACACTTAGGGTTTATGTAGCCTAATCAAGCAATTAGGGTTTATGTTTGTGTCTGTTAGAGACGAACGCAATGGGTACGGTTTATGTTTTAAGTTTGTGTCAGTTGTTAGGTAAAGAGAGACATAAAGGAACATTGTAAAATTAGAAGAATACGAAAAGAAAAAGTTGCCCTTTCCAGTTAACGAGAAAGGCTAACGGCCGTTAGGTCAAAAGGACCAGGCGCGCAATTAATAAAAAATGTTAGTACTAAAAGTACGATTTTTGAAGAAAAAAAGAACCAAATACACGAATGCTGTTTGGGGTAACTTACTCTAAATGTTTATTTTATTTTTTTCTATTTTAATAAACAAACAAGAACACTAAATAAAGTGTTACTACAATTTAGTTGCAATAGATAGAGAGGGAAAAAAAACATGAGTGCGAGTTTTGAAAGGTACTTACGCCGACATAATGGGGTCATTGGACAAACATCAAATCCATGAACACTCATTTGGCTTCAAATATTTGTCCTTCTTCACTGTAATCGAAGACACTACCTACTAATCATTCAAATTCACCATTCAAGTCCTAAAGATGTCTCAAAATATACATTCTTACATACGTATAGTAGTACTATAGTTTAATGAATATATTTGGTTATTTGAGCAACTATAAAATTAAAATAAGTTAGAATAATACACATAGTTACAACTGTCCCTAAACTAACTAAATCTCTTTTGTATTCCAACTTTTAAGAGACTAGACGAAGAATCTGCCAAGCAGATGATGTCAGATTTCTGCAAAGTTCCGACGACCCATAAGTTTTTTCAACAAACCAGATTAGAAGATTAGAATCGTTTTGAATAACTACAATTCGATGCGTGGTTGCATAGCGGCGTAAATATATAGTTTTTAAAAATTATGTGGGTCGATCTGAGCATGAAGATATTTTCTAATAGAATTGTTTTAAGTTATTAAGATTTTAGTAATAATAGATTCAAGCATTACAAAAAGCAACCGGTATTATGTAGTAGGCAATATTATATTATAGTTTAGAGTATACCAACGTATGTGATCGCTTTTCTTGTTTTGTCGATAATTTAGAAAGATAACTTTTAAAATTATAACTTTGCAAATTGGATATCACCATATAAGATTATTTTGTCTATCAATTTGTATAGATATTTATCGTTGTTCAAATTTATTTGTTTGACGTCTGAATAATTATCATTAAAGATAACAATCTATTTATTTTTTGTGATTTTAATAAACTTACATAACATTATTGATCTGACCGACAAAATTTATACAATATATATTAACTTTTAAACGACGATTCATATATCTTTCCTCAAAAGCCGTGCAAAAGCAACATTTTTAAAATAACATTATACAAATGACAAATTACATGTCAAAGCAAAATAAACCAAAACTACAATTCTTGGTCTCCTTTCAAAAAAAATTGTCACGGGTTCCACAACTTCATCATTTCTCATATAATTTTGTCAATTTGAAACCCGATTTCACCGGGTGATTCAACTGGTTGAACTGTCCGATAAAAAACGATTTAAACCGAGTCAAACCGATAGGTTGGGTCGAAAAATGTAAAATTAAACCGGTCACCACGGGTTTGAAGCGTCCCGGTCAACCCGGTATCGGTTTCAACAGTCAACCCGTGATCGGTTTCAACGGGTCAACCCGGTGCTCGGTTTCAATTGGTTGTTTTAATTTGGTAGATGTCTTTTAATTGGGTGTCTGATGTGAATAAATTATTGTCTTTTAAGTAATGGGTGTTTTAATAAGAGTATTAATTATATTATTTATTTCTCTCCATCACCATGTTTTCAACATTCAACTTTCAACATTTTTCACTTTTTCCACTTTGACCATTTTTCCATTTTATATAGTATAGATGCAATATTAATTAAAATTTAAGACAGCTAGACTAGATCAAACTAGAAAATGGCTTCACTATGTCACGTATAGTACTCTTGTCTCATGTATAGTAACCTTTTCTTAATCATCTTTAAATAAATTTGTACTTGCTAACAATTAAATAGCCTGCTATTTATAATATGTTCGGTTGGTTTAATGGACAATAAATTAATAGACGTGTGTTAGGATCGAACTCGAGGCATCACTTTCTTGAGACTTTACGTTTTTTTTTTTTTTTTGAACGGCAAGAAAGGATATATATAAAAATATAAAAATGACCCATAGCAAGGAGCTAAGGCCAAAAATACAAAACAATTCTAGATAAACAAGAAAGCTACAAAATCTAGAATCAACTCAGAACTTTAACTGCGAGGATCATAAAAGGGTTGAAAAAACTTATGCCAATTACAGGTCACCCTAAGACATAAAAAAAAACCCCAACAATGAAGGCCGAGCACACTTTACGTATGAGAATTAAAGTTAATAATTATATGTAATAGTTATATTTATTCATTAATTAAATGAAATAACATAATGGACGTTAAGTAATTGGTGTAATGGACTATGATGCGTTAAATGTAATTGGAAAATGACTAAGTTGTAAATAATGGGAAGGTTAAGAATTCCTTGTGGATACCTCATCCGATCGGCCACAAGAAAAGGAAACCAATCCATCTACAACTCAAACTTGTTCACCAAAGTTTGTTTGAGTATAATCTAAACCATGGTGTTTGTAATTTATCTCTCTTGTCTCATTATCTAAAACCTAAATAGTTTTGTGTGTGTTTTTGCATAATTGGTCGACAACACCTTGTGGGTGTCGATCCAAAGCTTTTCAAACTCAAGTTATTTTGTTTGATTAAAACTAGCATTCCTTTAATTCGGTATAAGCGTGTACAGACAAGAAAGTGACTAACACATTATTGTTAGTATTCTTGGATTGAATTACAAAACGGTGAGGGTAATTCATAATCCTATAAACCCTAATTAGGGTTCATCCAATTCTTAGTTTTGTGGATTTGATTAACATTGGTAGAATCGAAAGGTGCATATTCTTGCTTATGTTAATTAATTATTAATTAATCTTTCCTATACGCTTCCAACATGTTCTTCATACTTCAAAGTTATAAGCGGGATATAATCTCGCTTGCCTGTGATTTTTAACTCGCCAAGGGAACGTTTTACTCTTGCAGTCGGGCTAGGAGTCATGTACAGAAGATTATGAACAAACTACGTTTAACGGCTAGCTAGTATATCTAACTATCTTCCTCACGCGACTATTAGTTAGAATTCGTGTACAGTAACATGCAATATCATAAAAAAAACATGATGTGAAACATGTGATAGCAACATATGTATCTAAACTCTTCAGATGTTTCCCATCATAGTCTTCTGAGGGTCAGTAGAATATTTGGAAGACATGCGTGTTTTCTTGCACAAGAATCTTGTCTTTACAAGAAAATCCCTAAAATCAGTAACATGCATCTTTGACTGACAAGGATATAGATTGTGCATATGCTCCAATTTTCCATTTCAAAATAGTTCTAATAATATAAAAAAACCGAACAAGCAGTAGATTAATAGCCTAAAACTATCGACATCAGTTGTGTTACGTCATGTAATTCCACTCGTTGCGATTTTATATTTATTATGATACTATTGAAAAGAAGGAAAGAGTGTCAAGAGATGCCGTTAGATAGTATAGGACTGATTTATCATTGATGTTGATCATCGTCATCATTTTACCTAACCTCAAACTATAACATAATTCCAACCTAACCATTTGGTGGCATACTCTTGTTTGCACTTTTGGAGGAAATACAAAATTGTATCATCAGCTGCTACTAGTAAGAACAGCAATATTGTGCCAAACTGACCTTTAAAATATGCTGTACAAGGTTAGAATTTTTCGCGCATGTGAGTATGTGACAGCAACACAACAAGACCGGGAAGATGTAAAAGTAGTGACTACTTAGTTATCCATATTGGCTCTATATATCTATAATAAGTGCATAATTCAGGGTATATATTGGGTGGTCTACAATATACATACACAAGCATATTTTAAGAAACTGTTTATCAATTGATTCAGTTCTTTTAGCATAACAAGCTAAATTGTGGATTCTTAAATAATTTTAAACTTGTCATTGATATAATATGCGCTTAAACGTCTCAAAACTAACAATTGTGGAGTTAAAACGATTACTATTCATTTTAAAACTTAACAAAAAACATAAACTGTTTTAGTGCAATATGCCAATAATGCATTTATAACTTTATGATAACCATATATATATACCAGTCCAATGTTTTTATAATAGTCATATGCCACTAATTCTAAGTGTTCTCTCCTGTAGAAGAGTTTTCTAAAGGATAACTCAGTACAGGAAACATATGCAATCAGCCGTGTGTCGCATATAAATGACTATCTGAGTAGTATAACAAGAAACATAGCTCTATCTACCCAATGGACTCGAAGTCAAACAAATCAAAGAGCAAAGAAATCAATAGAGGAGCATGGACAGCAGAAGAAGATGAAAAGCTAGCAGAAGCTATCGAGATACATGGTCCTAAAAAATGGACAGTCATTGCAACAAAAGCAGGTATGATTATAAAACTTTAACACATACATGTAAGTATGTAACAAATTACATGTAGTCAAATAATACTATTCGGTTTTCAGGTTTGCAAAGGTGTGGAAAGAGTTGTAGGCTAAGATGGTTAAATTATTTGAGACCAAACATCAAACGAGGAAATATATCAGATCAAGAAGAGGATCTGATTATTCGCCTTCATAAACTTTTAGGAAACAGGTTAGTTAATAATTATCATGTGTTATTTCTTAAGTTTAACCAGAAAACGTCGATTATAACAAATTTAATTGTTAGGTGGTCACTGATAGCGGGAAGACTACCTGGTAGAACAGATAATGAGATCAAGAACTACTGGAATTCCCATTTAAGCAAAAAGAAGGAAACAATGGAAAAACAAGCGGATCATAAAAAGAAGATGAAAGAAGAGGATGTCACTGATAGAAACAAACTTGGAGTTGAATCATCAAAGTTCAGTTTCAACGTTGATGAGTTTTTTGATTTTTCGAATGAGGATCCCTCGACCTTGGATTGGGTTAACAGGTACCTTGCGGGTACAAGTGGTGTATTTCTGTAGAAAAAGTTTTACTTAATTGTTACTCGATATGCATCATCTAAGTTCAAAACTTAGAGTCTTGTCTACAGTTTTAAATGTAGTAAGATCAATAATTGCAGGCATATTTCAGATATCTAGGTCTTGGGATGCTTGCATCTGTAAAACTGTAAATTACTCAAATATATTAGAACTGGTCCTTAGATAATCCATAAGTATCAACGGCTCAACGCTATAGATCCCCAATACAAAGTATGCCTTTCATATATATCTACTGAATAGCATAGTATGTCTACAAGATAACATGTTAGATCAAAATCCCTTGGTATGTCTGATCTACTTCTTACACAAGGACACGTGTTTAAGCCATTAAATGGAACAGCGATACATAATAAGCTGGTTGCCTTGTATTTGTCCAATCATCCATATACAAGAAGTATATGTTTACAAGACAAGCCTTAGCTTAGAGAGAAAGACAGCATGAAACACAAACAAGTTCAGTTAACGAGCCTAAAACTTGAAAAATAGCTAAAGCATTCTTTATTAATTTCATCATGTGCGCCAATGAAAGAACCAATGTGAAATTTCAACTCTATTTGACGTGAAGCCCATAGGATTATCTCCATCGTTCATTATGGTGCCAGCTGGCATGTGCGAGCAGATTGAGGTCCCTATGAAGACGTTGTTATGCTTGTTCCATCAGTTTTGCAAACTGGTCTTTCCAGTTCAGAACCTTCTCTTCCCCGTTAACAACCTCAAACACTAGTCCTCTTTCTGGCATCACATCAAGGGCTTCAATGCATATGAACGCAGCGTCTTCCTTGCTAAGACTTCCATTTGCTGAGCAACCCTATTATGTGATATATGCAACCAATTACAAATATGAACTTTTTACCCACCTCGAGTACTGAATATGGACCAAGAGATTACCTCTTTAAAGCTAAAACCACTTTTGCCTCCACGATCATTTGTTAGCACCCCAGTTCTAACTATAGTGTGTGGAATTCCCGAGGAAATTAATATGGATTCATCTTGTTCTGCTAGCTTTAGCGCGTTACTATTTATCATTGCTTGAACACCACTACTTCCTTTATAAACAGACAACTGCAAAGTTGTCAAATCACCATATCCAACCGACATTCGATGTAAGGTGGCAATATTATGAACGCCATAGGGCTTATAGCCCAGCTGTACCCATTGTGTGTGAGAATGCTCCCCAACCAAGAGGTTGTGGGTTCAAGTCCCATTTAGGACATGTGTGATAGAATTGTGGTGTATATGGTGTGAAATAGTTAGCTTATCTTTCAAAAAAAAGGATGGGGGGGTTGCAATTTGACAAATGGCTCCAATTTGTCCTCTTAACTAAAGTGTTCAAATGGGTCAAACGGGTTGAAAATGGCCAAAAGTTTAAATTTAATGCATACAGCCTCCAAAATCGTGATACTCAAAGATTTAAACTACTACTTTAGCTACATTAAACATATAATCATAATCAACAAACTAAATTATTTACTAGCACGTCAAAACGGCCAGACAAACATTCTTTCTAAAAATAGACAAATCTATTTGCAGATCAACATGACCCGATCCATTTCGACCCATACTAAAAATGTCAAGTGTCGACCCAAACCCTTCTCTGACCCGTTACCCAACCAATCCATCGTGACACATTTGATTATATCCATACCTGCAAAGTGATACTACAATGACAAGGAGATGAAGAGTACCTGAGATAATATAACGACATGTTGTACCCCCTTCAAGCTCTCAACTTTAGATAAAAAACCTTCCTGCAAAGAAAACCACATTTAACCTGCATAAATAAGCATATAAGTTTAAAGATAAAAGAAAGAGCAGCTGGAATCTAGAGCAGCCTACAGTGGGACAAATTATTGCACGAACACCTTTCAGTGATTTCTTCAGAAATGCAGGATCTTTTGGGTCTCCGGTCATTGGCTTCAGTAACCAGAATCTTATATCAGTTGAGGTGATAAAAAAGCAAACACAAGTTGAGATCGTAATTATACTAACCTCAACATAAGTACCAAATGATTCCATTGCTGCCCGCTTGTCCTTCACAAGTGCTTTAACTCTAATTCTTTTGATTATTAATGACAGTATAATTGTCTGCGGAAGTTAAATATCTCCATTCACTAGAGTAACAAGAAGCTACTATTCAAATGCTGATAAAAATAGATAGATATCTAAACATTTAACCCTCCCTGTGTAACTGTTTGGTTTCTAAACAATATCAGCATTAGAAAACGGTACTTTTTAATAATTAAATAGGAAAAAAAAGATCTAAGACAGGACAAACCTGACCAATTTCGTTATCACCATCAGTTACCAGAACTGCATCACGAGCTTCATCTTCTTCTGAGTTCAAAAGTGTTTTTAGTTAACAAGTGAAACAAAACAAGTCAATAAAAATATACTCGGTTGCCACAGTAGATTACCTAAAGATTCGTTAGTTTCCTCCAAGATGGATTCATCTTCTGTATTAAGACCAGGAGCCCCATACCATTTTCTCAACTTCGGCCCCCCTACATCACTAAAAGATTGAGTCAAATATACACAAGGTTGGTTATACTTATCAGCTTATATGCTTCAATTAAACATCAACAAAACGCGCTAAATTTGGGGGGTTTAGGCTGGATTACTCCTTACACTAATAATGGGACTTGAATTATTTATAATGTGTTTACATGGTTTGCTGTCCAAAAGAGCAAATGTAAGTACCTATGTAATGAGATAGGTTGTAAATCTTTCACGGATGAATCATGTCTAACCCAAGTGCAGGTATTAGTCCATTGCATAAAAAGAGCTACATTGCACCCTTTTTTTCTTTATTATACTTCAAAGATATAGCATATGCTGAATTAGTATGCCATGTCACTCATCATTGGCATGAAAATAAAAGTGACGCGGCATGGCACAGTCATACAAAACATGATCTATTATGGTCCCTTTCAACTAGAAAGTAAAAACTTTGTTCCAAATTTGACATTAACATTCTAATATTTTTTGAACTAATTGCAACCACTTTTGAAAAATCGAGGTGTAAATTTTCAGTACGATGTATGTCACTGTAATCTCAACGCGTTAAAAAGAAACCACTAGAACACAGCATACCAAGTGTGTTCCAACAACCAAAATTGTTGGTTGAGATCTCATTAAAGGCATATGACTAATGGCGAAACCAAGATTTAAACAAGGTGTGCTTGACTTGGTTGATTCTCTCTAACATTGCCTGAGCGCGCGTATAAGAAAATACAATCATGCTTAACAACCGAGAAACATTTAGAAATCATTATTGTCATGGTGATTTTTTGAAACAAGCACAGAGGTTAATTGTAATGGGTAAGAAAAGCAATAATTAAAGTATGTACATTTTGTAACCTTCATTGTCAAGGATGAAGCCACAAAGTAGCGACACTAATGTTATTAGCTCCACATAATCTTGTCCTTAAACCCTAGAAAGACTCGAACCACTTTTTGAAATTTTTATTGAATAGTCACTTTTAGCGTCTAAAGCTAAAGTGACATTCACATCTTTGATGCTAATAAACAGTTCCACAACAACCCCTTCATTACCAATAAACCACAAAACCATTGCCATTTTCTTTAAACGACTCATCATGTGGCTCATCTGCCAAAACTGCAAACAAATCACTTTTATCTCTTTCATAATAACTTCAATAGACGTCCTGCAAACGTTTTTTTGGAATATTTTGCATTCTTCTGCAAGGAAACTATTAAAGATACTATAAAATAGCTCAAAAACTATTTGTTTATAAATTGAGTAGATGAGTCAATTAACATATCATTTAAAAGGAAATAGTGGTGTAACGATGTGTAAATAATAAATGAGTTGTTCTTGAGAGGTTTATTGGCATAAAACATGTTGATGGCACTTTAGCTTAGTCACTATAATCGACTATTCATTCAATTATGTCAAATTATGGATCAAGTCCTTATAGATCTAAGCACAAGGTTACAACGACGCTCGCGCCATTATTGGCGAACTTGGTAGCTTCAATATCTATATAACCAAAGAAACAAAATCTACATACTATATTCATTGTTTTGCTCACTTATTAAAGTTAACGTCAGCGTTAATTACCCAAAAAATTCATCATGAGGCTAATGATTCTCCCTTATTAAATGTTAGACATGATTATATGTTGTTATAAACACACCGAGACAAGTTTAAAGCTTAAAGAGAAACAACTAGACACACCTTGTTAGAAGTGAATTTCTTTTAAGACTATAGAATTGTTTCATTTGTTGGTGTTTAAATCAAATCACAAATTTGTACGTGTTTGTTTAATCTTTTTTTTTTTTGGTAGCTTATGTTCCATAATTAAGTCATGATAAGTTCATTAGTAAAAAAATAAGCCTATAAAATATGAGCTTATGAAATATAAGTCCAGTGAAATGAGCTCATAAGCTCACAAATAAGCTTAAACAAACACCGCTTGGATGTTTATGTTTTAAATTCGACAAATAAAAATGCTAGAATAAAAAACTTATTATCCATATAAGCTTTTTTTTTGGGATTACTAGCTTACGTGGTTTCGGCTTATGTTTCATAAGCCAATATTTTTCCGCGTATTTTGAAGCTTATGAGCTTATATAAGATTATCATGTCATGATAAACTTATATAATAAGTTTCAAAATATTGGGTTAAGAAACATGTAAACCCAAAAATAAGCTTAGTAAAATGGATAGGAAATGTAATAATACCTTCGATATAGTCAAGAATAACGTCGAAAAAACCGGGTTTACCCTTTTTGGCAAAGCATATACCGGTTGGGTTTTTTGTAGTGATGGAAGAAGATGGATGAAGTTTGGAGTTTGTTAAGAAATGTTTGTGTAGTGATGGTGATATTGAAGATGAAGGTAGAACACCCGCCATTGATGATTAGGGGATGAGTAGGTTGGTGTCGCTTCTTTCATCCATTCGTTTTTTCTTTTAAGATATCCCGCGAGATCGTCTCATGGGGTCCTCCTTGATACAACTAGGATAACGGTAAAGGGTGTGATAGTAAAACCCTCATTTTTATTTTTAGAGTAAATTGCATTTTGTTACTACAGGTTCTTAAGTGCGGGTTTGGTGCTAAAGTTTGGAAATTGCAGCGGTAGTCGCCGTTTTGAAGTTTTTACTGCATGTTTGGTCCCTGGGTTCAACCACCATTAGAGCATGCACAAAGGCAACGCCCCAACGGCGTTAACCATGCAAATAACGGCGTTATGGCCGTTGAAGTCGTTGGAACAACGGCGTTAGAAATGCGTTACCTTTACGCGTTAAGGGGGAAGAAAAAGCTGATGTGGGTGTTTTTTGGGGATGTTATTGGGATGTTATTGTTGTGGGTGTTTTTTGGGGATGTTAAGGTGAAATGTTAAAGCCGATGTGACGGCGTGGACGGTGTTATTGATGTTATGGTGTTATTGTTGGGAATGCTCTTAGTATTGGTCCATTAGTGGATATTCAACGAGGGTATTTTAGTCCTTTTGTGTCACTACAATACAAAAACACTTATATTAATCTACCCACTCTCATTTAATAAACCCGATCTATTTTTACCCATTGACTTTTAATAAACCCTAATTTCCCACTCTCATTTAATCCTTTTTTTTTATCACTGCAAAAATCGTCCTTGAATATTGACAGTAAAAAATGGTTAGGGGAGTCCAGTTGTGGCGTTTTCGCATGCATGATATGATGGATTATGATCCTTACACGCAATATGGTAAGACATAATCTGTTTTTGGTTAAATAAATTGCATATTTTGGTAACTTAAATTCTGATAATGGATTTTGTTTATTAAACAGCCAAGACTCCCAACATATTCTCAATGAAGGTGCATCATGGTGGAAGGTTCACTAACATGCCTAATAGGAAGTACATTAGTAGTAAGGTTCGATTTGTGGATTTAGTGGATAGTGAGCAGTTCTTTGTTGAAGTGCTTAATAACATTGTTAAGAAGCTAAAATATCATCTAATCAAATCATGTATTATCATTTTAAGTTACCTAGGAAAAGCTTAGATTGGGGACTAAGAGCACTAGCATGTGATGATGATATCGTTAACATGATTAAATATGTTTCAAAGCATAAGGTTATAGAAGTTTATATTGAACACAATGAAACCACAGTTGAGTCATACTACATGCCTACATTTAGGGAGGGTTGAAATTAGAGAGTTAGAAGGTGATGATGAAATAGTAGATTTGGATGAAGTTGATGTTCGGAAAGAAATCTTGCTAGTTGTAGAAAGATGTGGCCATTGGTGGATGAATAATGAGCATATAGAGGATGAGGATATAGATGAATGGCTTAATAGTGAGAATGTGGTGAGGAGAATGTAAATGAAGGGCTTAATAGTGAGGATGAGCATATAGGCGATGTGAATGTTGATGAATGGGTTAATGATGAGAATGTAGATGAAGGGTTTAATAATGAGAATGTAGATGAAGGGGTTAATGATGATGTTAATGATATAATAGATGAGGAACACATTTGTGATGAATTGGAAGTTAATATGACTGGATTTAGGTTTAGTGTTGATGGACTTGGTCTAGTCTTGAGCCATTACATCTTGAAGTGAATTTGAGAGAATGATATTGAGGAATTTGACTTTGATTCTTATGGAAGTGATGTAGGTAGTGGCGGTGATAGTGGTAGAAAATCGAACTTAGGAAGCTTAAGAAACAAGGAAAAGCATCTGCTAGAGATAGTAGGATTTCTAACTATTTCTATGTTGGCGAGAGTTTCGAATAAGGAAGAAGCCAAAAGGAGAATTAAAGGCACATTGTTGAAACTATGAGAAATATACAACGAAAAAGAATGATGGGGTTAGGCTTATGGTGAATGTTTTGGGACCATTCAAACTTTAGGTAGTGGTAGCCAAAGAGAATCTTTGAAAAAACAAAAGAAGACAACAACAACTGCCTCAATGAATAGTTAAAAGGGAAAGGGTAAAAATGTCATTGAACAAGAGGATAAGGACAATAAATGCCCTTGGGTTTGGTACATCCACTTCTTGATAAAACACGAAATGGGTTGTTATAACCTTTAAGGATGAACATAAATGTCTCTTGTCTAGAAAAATCAAGGCTTGCACCTCTTCTTTCAATCTCGACATGTTGTAGATCGATCTGATTGAATCCAGATGCCAACAAAGGCTATACAAGATCAAATGCAAAAACAGTTTCATGTGGGAGCCTCTGTTCATAAAGTATTTAGAGCAAAAGCAAAGGCAGAGAGTGTTATTAAGGGTGATTCTCATGTACAGTATGGGTTGTTGAGAGACTATGTGTTGGAATTACAGAAGGCTAACCCAAACACAACTGTGAAGTTAGATTTTGAAAGGGAAGGACATCCTGAATCTACAACTAGGACTTTTAAAAGGATATATGTTTGTTTGTGAGCCTTGAAACAAGGTTTCAAAGCTCGTGGTAGGGATTTGTTGGGTTTAGATGGAGCCTTCATGAAGGCCATACCGGACGACTTTTAACAAATGTGTTCTGTGGATGCAAATAATGGTATATATCCGGTGGCTTATGGAATTGTAGAATCTGAATCTTTTCGGTCTTGGTTATGGTTCTTGTCACGACTTGGGATGACTTGGACTTATCTGACAACTCAACTTTACCTTCATAACGATAGATGCGGAGGTATCTTTCTTACTTATTCTTGTTATTAATTACATTATTGAATGGGATATATTGTAATATCTGCTATATTTTTAAATTATAGGGCTGTTACCGGCTATTAAGAAGTTGTTTCAAGAAGAGCACACGAGTTATATGTGAGACATATTAATGAAAATATGAACTTGGTGTTTAAAGGTGGAGTTTTTAAAGACTTATTGTGGAAATCATTGCAACAACAATTGTGGAACACAATCTTGCCATGAATCAAATCAAATCCTACAATTTAAAAGCTTATGAATGGTTGAAGAAAATTGCACGAAACAACTTGGACTAGATCCCATTTTTCGGTATGGTCTTACAACTTATGTTACGATTTATAACCTTGTCTTTTGTGAAACCTTAGGTTTTTCGTTTTACAACTTCATTTTACACACAAATCATATAAATATGACGGTAGGGCACATTGTGATTTACTAATCAACAACATCTCTGTGAGGTTTTCAATAGACAACTTTTAGATGCTGGGACTCACCAATTCTATCGCATTAGAATATGTTAGAGTACCTAATGAAAAGGATTGTCCTTGTTCAAAAATCATTGCAAAATCACAAGGTCCTTTAACTCCTGTGATCTTTCAAAAATCAAAAAGCTTCCGCAAGTTACATAGTAGAATGGAATGGTTTAGATCATGTCGTGGCTAAAGGACCTCATAATGATCAATGTGTTGTGAACTTAACTGAAAGAAATTGTAGTTGTAGAAAATGGGAAGTTTCCGATATGCCATTCAAACATGCAGTTGCATGTATTCATGATATGGCTGAAAATGGATTGGAGGTTGGGTTGTCTGAAGATTGGGTACATCCAGTGTATAGGCTTCAAACATGGACAGAGCAATACTCCTTAAGATTAACCCTGTCATTGGTAGAAATTTATTGGAAAAGCATGAGTGGCCAACAACACTGCTACCACCAAAAGTTCATGTACAGATTGGAAGGCCATCAAAAAAAAGAGTGCTGGTGAGGTTGCAGGATTGGTGAAGGCTGGGAAGTTAAGTAAAGCAAGTCTGCAAGTCACTTGTACCATTTTCAAAGGCAAAGGACACAACAAAAGATCATGCAAGTTATCTGGTGCTAGTCCATCTGGTCAATCTCAACATGATGCAAGTCCATCTGGTCAATCTTAACATGCTGCAAGTCAGTTTCACTCTCAACCATCTGCAACTCATTCTCAACCTTCTGCAACACAAGTTGAAGGTTAACCATCTGCAAGTCATTCTCAACCATCTGCAATCGGTGTTGGAGCTTCGCAACACAAGTTCAAGGTTAAGGGAGCCAAGTTCAAGGTCTACAAGTCATTCTCAACCATCCGCAAGTGGTGTTGAAACTTCGCAACACAAGTTCAAGGTTACGGGGCCAAGTTCAAGAGTGCGCAAGCAATGTTCAAGCCTCGCAATCCGGTTCAAGCTTACGCAAGTGGTGTGAGAAGAACCAAAACAAGTGCCAACAGAGTCTTATCACCAACAAAGAATGTTTGATGTGTTTCACTCCTTATTTCTGAACTATGACTTAGTCTTTTGTAGTGGTATTGTGCCAGTCTTGTGTGACTGCAATTTGTGACTTTATGAAGTAGTATGTGTTGTGTATCTGCACTTTATGTCAAATTCATTTTGGTCTTTGTGGTTTAGTCTTATGGTTTAAGTCTATTTTGGTATGCAATGTTGTGTATCTGCACTTTATGAAAGGCCAATACTAGTCAATTAACAGTCTTATGGTTCAAAGTATTGTTTCAAGTATTGTTGTGTATATGCTATTTTGGCTCAAGTATTGTTTCAAACTATCTTTTATATACTAGTCAATTAACATCAACATGTGAAACAACAAATTTAAGTAGACACTAGTTTTTTGATTGACATACAAAGGATATTACAAAATCAATTGACCATTACACATCTTTTTGGTCAATTATATCAACCATTCAACCACTAGTCTTTGAAACTACCAAGTCTACATAAACACATAGAGTACAAATACAATCCAACTACAGATCAACATCATCTTCAACCTTTGATTCTGAGCAACCCTTCCATTCATTGCTTATTGAATAGCATTCCTAGACCTTAGCAAACCAGGTATAATAACCACTGAACGAGCACACATTGGTGGATCGAACCAATAAAAATACCCACAATTTGGAGGCTACAAAAATACATCAATTTACTCAAAATAAAGTCATATAATCAAAGCAACTAAAGGATTTTTAGAACTTACATCTTTGGGGCATGAGAAAAAGCGACGTCCTGGATTAACATCAGTCCATGATGTGCGAATGACACATTGTAAACCACAAAAACACCTCACCATGTCAAGTTAATTTGGCTTTGAATAAATTAGGGTTGGTTTAAATTTTGGGGGGTTTTTAATTGGTAAAGTGCATTTTTGGTGGGGGTGGTAGAGTATTTAAATAGATCTGGTGGGTTGGGTAGATTAATACAAGTGTTTTTGTATTGTAGTGACACAAAAGGACTAAAATACCCTCGTCGAATATCCACTAACGGACCAATACTAACGGTGGTTGAACCCAGGGACCAAACATGCGGTAAAAACTTGAAATGAGGACCACCTTGCAATTTCAAACCTTAGGGACCAAACACGCAATTTAGGCAAACCTTAGGGACCAAAATGCAATTTACTCTTATTTTTATTTTATTTTATTGTTAAATTGCAAAGATGGTCCCTAAAGTAGCTCAATCATGAAGGATTACATCGAAAGGAATTTTGTTGCAAAAACGATATTAATGTTTTCTTTTTTGCAAAATAGCCACCGAGATACCTATACAATAACTCTCGTTTTTTTCCTTATTAAGTTGCATCGTCCCTGAGGGTAGTATTATCATTTCATTGTTCCCGCCTAAACCCTCATAACACCCACCGATTATCACCAAACCCAAGAAGCCCTATTGTTCAAAGTTCAATTGCATTTTACCCTAAACTTATCAAATACGAATCGGGATCAAATAAAAATTGAAGATGATGGCTCTTCCGTTTGGGAAAAACCGAGCGCTATCTTCCCCGATCTGTGATCTTGATAAACTATACTGTATGTTTGGTTATTGCTAATTGTATCGATTTTTTAGTTAAATATAATGTTAACCGCGTGCACAATATGAATAGGAATAAGTTTACACATTAGGATGATTTTTTATGTTTTTAGGGTGTGTGTTGATGTTTATTGTTTCTACACATAATCAAACCAAAACTTGTTCTCTCTTAAAATCATTCACATTGGAAAATTTACCTTGCCACCAGGAAGGGTGTATCTTGTTCCAGTTATAGATTGGTATGATATGGTTGATTATGACATGTTTACGTTTCATGCGTATGAATCGTTGTTAGACGACCTAGGTGTCAACAATGGTCGGATTTTATTGTCTCATTTTAGGATACCATGTCAGTCATTGGATGATGGGTTGTTACCTTTGATGGATGATGCTTCAACAAGCGATGTTGTTAACTGTTGAATTTGGTTCTTGTTCTATACATATAATGAAATCGAGGTTTATATTGAGGCCAAAGGCAAAAAGGCAGAAAAAAATCCAAAATCATTGATGAATACTAGATGAGACTACTGAAAATGTTGATAATTTTCAGAATGCTACTCAAGCTTCAACAAGCAAACCTGATGGAAGAATTGGTATCAGGTTGTTAAATGACATAGACACTCCTGCTACTGAACAACCTGTTAACGATAATGTTGGTGGAGAACAAGCTGAGCAACAATCATCAATTATGGATGATGACTTGTTCCAACAAGATAATGTTGTTGAAGAAGAAGAAGAGTATACAAACATGGTAAATGAACTTCAAAAAGGGAGTGGGGATGTTGTTTTAGAGCTTAACGATATATTTGTTGATGAAGAGATAGTTGATAGGGAAGAGCCTGCTGAGCAAGAGAATCAGCAACAACAAGAATTGTATGTAAGTGATTTTGAAGAGGATGATGTGGGCACCCCCATTGAGCCACATGTGGACATGACTGGTTTTCATTTTGAACTTGATGTCCACACTGACCATGTCACATCTTTGATACTTGAATTAAATCAAAATTTTCAGATCGACATCTCTGAGACAAAGGTATTCAGAGCAAGAAATCTTGCAATGAAACGGATTTTGGGTGACCAAGAAGAACAATATTCCAATCTTAGGGATTACGCGCTGGAATTGAATGAAAAAAATAAGGATACAACTGTGAAGATTCAAGTTGAAGCAAACACTTATTCAACCCTAAATTCAAGGGTTTTCAGACTAATATATGTTTGTATTGGTGCCTTGAAAAAAGGTTACAGAGCAGGAAGAAGGGAAATACTAAGTTTGGATGGGGCTTTTATCAAAGGGCCATATACTTGTCAAATCTTAACTGCTGTTGGTGTGGATAGCAATAATGGGATGCATCCAGTTGCTTACGCGGTAGTTGAAGCTGAGTGCAAGAGTTCATGGTCATGATACCTTACCAATCTAGCAGATGATCTTGATTTGTAACCCAATTCAAACTACACCTTCATCTTATTAGATGACATTTATGTATTTCAAGTTATTGTTTGTATTAAGGCCCATGTGTATAATTTTAGGCCTAGCCCATGTATAGTCTCTAGAATGATCATATGTATTCATATATACAGCTGGCTAGATTAATGCAAATCAAGGAATTCAAAGCATTCCAATATGGTATCAAGCCACTAATCCTTCCCTAATATACTCCTTAATAATCGGATCTCCCTTCCCTCCCTCCTCTCCATCAATCTGTCGCACCTTCTTCAACCCTAAACAACTCATTCGGCAACTATGACCGGTGATGATATCCCCCCTCCACTTCCCCTTCCACCTACCTCCGCCGATAAACTAATCCCGTTTAGCATAACTAACAAGGTTCCCGTTAAACTAGACCTTGAAAAACACAATTACAATTCTTGGAGCTCTTTCTTCAAAATACATCTTGGTAGCCTCGGCCTCAAATCTCATGTGAAAAGGAAGCCTCGTCTAGTGACCCTAATCCGGAGTGGTGCAAGCTTGATGATCTCATCAAGATGTGGATCCTCGGCTCTCTATGTGACTCCCTTCAAGAACAAGTAGTTTCTACACCGGGTAATGCAAAAGCTCTTTGGGACCACTTACAAAATTTGTTTCACGATAATAAGGATGCTAGGGCAATTAACCTTGACAATGAAATCCGTTCCATCAAGATTGGAACAATGACCATCAACGACTATTGCACCAAAATAAAGTCTATGGCGGGTAGGCTTAAAAATCTTGTCTCTCCGGTTAGTGAAAAAAATTTAGTTATTTATGCGGTTAATGGGTTAGATTCACGTTTTGCCACTATAGTGAAAATAATACGTCATCGTGAACCTCTCCCAACTTTTGAAACGACCCGTAACATGCTCCTTCTTGAGGAGTCGACTTTGAACAAGCACACTAACTCTTCCACCACGTTTGATAGTAGCTCGTCTTCACCCTCGATTCTTTTGGCTACTAACTCGTCGGGATCAAAAGGTAATTCTACTGCCCAAACTACTAAGTCTTCATCCTTACCGCAACTTTGTAATCATTTTAATAAGGGGACGTGCAAGTTTGGTGAACGATGCAAATTCATACATGATCATCGCAATAGAACGGGTTTGAAAACTAATACTGGTCAAAATAACTTTGGTCGAGGGTCTTGTTAATACAAATAAACCGTAAAAATGTTTGTTTATATTTAGCGGTCTCGTTATGTTTTGTTGATAACAAATATAAAGTTATCATAAGTAAAATTATAAGAATACATGTTGTCTTGCAAAGTATATACATTTGGTTATTTACATAAAATGTTGTAATAAATAAATTGTTGTAATATAATATGTAATAGGATGGATAATATCCAAGACCCATGACCCATACCCATGGAGCTACTCCATAACTCATGACCCATTGCATGACATCATGCATGAAATCATATTGGGTATTATCCATGACCCATGACCCAATGTCCATGACGCATGACCCAAGACCCATGAACCATTGTCTAGATACATTATATCTTGTTGGGTACCCATGACCCAAAGTCCATGACCCATGGCTCACAACCCATAACCCGGTTTGCAACCCAAAATCTGGACTTTTCGACCCATGCCGGATCCGAGTTTGCCTGGTCGGATCCGCAGGGTGAGGATCCGCGAAACAGAGACGAAGGCTTTTGTGCCTATAAATAGTAAGCCATTTCTTCATTGTTTCTCACCCCTCTTCTTATAAATTCTCTCATATATTATATCACTCTTCTAACCTCTGATCATTTGATCATTCTAGTAGTTCTTCTATCTTTTTTTGTGATTCTCATATAGATCCTTCACAAAGGCGAGATCACATTATTCTACAAGTCATCCAAGCAAAGGGTCCTTGATTGATTTGTCCATCCACAAGATTTCAGTAGCATATCTTGTAATTCATATTTCACATAGTTTTTGTGTAATAGTTGTGTAAAGATTTAGTTCTACCTCGTGGAAGAACTCGATATTTAGCTTTGTACTGGAAAAAGCGTAAGCGACGTAGTGAGGCTTGTTCGCCAAGTTAAAGGAACTTGTTGACATAGTGCTTGAACTCTCGAGTGGGGAACTCGGGGAGTGGAGTAGGGCAAGGAAGGTGTCCTTGTAGCCGAACCACTATAAATCACTTGTGTCGCTACTTTCTATCCTTTTACTTTACTTCCTTTCTTTACTTACTTTACTTATTGCATCATGCTCTTTATCCATCCATACGAATTCACATAAGATCAAATCTAAATCTTTGAAACATAAATTAAAATCGGTAAAACTATTCAACCCCTCCTTCTAGTTTTCCACAATTGGTATCAGAGTAAGGTTTTCAAAAGTTTTAAAGTAAATTGTATTTTAAAAACTTTTCGATCAAAATGATTTTTGAAAATTATAGAGAAGAGCAATCTATGCAACGACCTCCACTACTTGAAACTAATAGTTTTATTTATTGGAAGAATAGATTTGAAACTTATGTGAAATCTAAAGATATTGATCTTTAGTATATTATTGTTGAAGGTGATTTTCAAGCAACTATAAAAGATGATAAAACCGACAATTAAGAAAACATTTCTCATGATCGTCTCACCGACAACCAAAAGAAAAAGCTTTCCAAAATAGTGAGGCAAAATGGTGTTGATCCCAGGTTGAGCAAGCGATCCTTAATAAAACGACTTAAATAATAACTGTTAAACACTACGCGAATATAATGCTTAACCTTAAGAAGAACAACAAAATCACTAAACACCTCAATTATATTAATAACGAATACTCTGAATAGTATTAGGGTTTTACAACCTTGAAGTGTATCGACCTTAGATATATCAAAACACACGTATATCTAATCTAAACCTAGAACCTCCTTTTATAGACTAAGGAGTCCTTTACAAGATACAATACGTAACCTACAAGATAAATATCTTTTCCATATTTATCTAATACAAAATATTAAACCGGTGTTTACAAAACATCAACATGGTTATAGAATACTACTAGCTATTAAACCGACTTACTAGCTAGAAATGTTTACAAAACATTAACCGTGGTTATACAATACTACTAGCGATGGTTTAACTTAGCGATGGATTCCTTCTTCTAGCCGTGGTTTCTTTTACTCTAGCGGTGGTTCCATACTTAGAATAATTCTATTAGTGGAACCTAAAACCCAACAATCCTCCCTAAACTTGATATTTACCAACACAAACATCAAGTTTCTTTTAAACCCGTAACTTCTTACTTGGAGGATGTATCCAAACACTTATCGAATTCAAAATCATCTCAAACTTTCTTTTCAATTTCGATTTTATATGTAATCCACAACTTTAGATCTATTAGCCTTTCTCTTCAGTCTTCCTTGAGGTTTTGGTTTTAGTGCCAAAGGACCCTGTAGATCTGCAATCTTCTCAATCTTCTGAAACAGTTGATCAATCATAGGATTAGTGGGCTTAGTCCCCTGTGGAGCAAGTTTAGCTACAAGCATTTTCCTGGCAACATTATTTGATAAAGGATAATCCTTATCAATGAACATAAAGAACTTCTCTTTTGTAGTTTGCACAACATGAACTCTGCAAGGTTGATACAACATCCAATCCACCACCTCACAGTCATTCCAAAATTCATCATCTAGGTTAGGCTGGCACAAATTCTTCACAGAAGTCCATACAAACTTAGCTAACACTCCAGTTGGCCCATACTTCCCATATCTAAACTCCAATACTTTCCATAACTGTTCCATATCAGCCATTCTCAAACCAAACAATAGACATCCAAAATTGAAGTAAGTGGTCTTCCATCCATCACCCCTTGTAATTTCAATTATCTCTCTCTCATTAGCTGTGATGATCTGCAAGTCTTCAATAGGATGAATAGCTCTTAATGGAGTAGGATTGATAGGCTCAGGTTTGTCACACTCCAAAAGATATTGGTTCACTCTCTCTTCTTTCTCCATTTCCTCATCTACCTTTTGCTTCTTAGAACTAGATTCCTCATGAACATCAGCTTTTCTATTTTGTTTATTCTTTAACCACTCAGCTTCTTTTTCAGAGTTCATGGGAAGGAAATCTTCATTTCTTTTTATACATCTCTGATAAATCTCTTCAACCCTCTCATATGTACACTTTCTTAAATCTTCACCAATATACATGTCCATGTTTCTAATAATCTTCATCATTTGATTTCTCATTTGACTCTTAGTAGGAGGTTTCTTCCTTTTAGCTTGAGTTTTCTCCTGTCTTAGCTTTCTTGCTCTCTAAGCCAACACCTTGCACCTCTCATCAATAGATAGTTGTGCCCATTCTTGAGTAGTATATTCTATCTTTATCACTTCAAGGCTTGAAGAAAAGATTGTTGATCAATCCATTCGCTATCAATTTCATAGTAGCTTCTTCATCTTCTTTCTTTTGCTTTTCTTTTCTCTTGACTTCCTCCTCTTTTCTAGTAATCTCTTAGAATACTCATTATCATAATCAATCTGCTCTTTCCTATTCTTAAACTTTAATTCGGGCTCGTGAATACCTTTCCCTTTCCAATGTCCGGTAGAACCACCTTAGTCTTCAAAGGCTCACCAATTGTCAAACTTTTACTTAAGGGTTTAGGTCCAGTGGGTTTAAGAAATAATGGAGCAGTGCAATAGTAGGTGCGGGGTTTGTTGAAGTTTTGCTTAAATGAAGTAGAGTACCGTGACCTCCTTCTCCACTTCTTTAGATTTGGGTGGTGATATAACGATGGTTGTGACTATAGTAGATGTGGTTGTTACAATAATGGTGTATTTAAAGTAGCGATGGATAAGTTTACCTCGGATGAAGTTGCGACGATGGTTTCAATTGAACTAACAATGGTTGCAAAGAACACTAGCGATGGTTGTTTTCTGCACAACTTCCTTCTCCTTATCTTCCACTACAGTTTTCAAAGCATCATCTATCACTGCTTGATTTCCTTCCTTGTTGATCACCATATAATTATCACCATGATCTGCACTATCCAAATCTAATTCATCATCCAAGTTGTCATCCTCCCCTGAATCCTTGCTCTTACTCCTCCCCTGTTTGGATGCATCCTCCAAACTATGAACACCTGAGGAGCTAGCCTTCTTTGCACCTTCCTGACTCTCCTTAAAGTAGCAATCCCTGGTCTCTAACTCTCTCCAAAACAGATACCCTATGTTGCAGTCTTCTGATATGTCTTCCCTGAAACACTGCAAGCTCCTGAAGACCAGTGATAGTTTCCTCCATTTTTGTACACTTAGCCGTCAATTCATTCAATTTTTTAAGAATATCCTCCCCACTTCCACCTGTGTCAACTGGTCCGAGAGGAGGTTCATTGGAAAGTCATCATGTACCTGCTCAGGATCCATCAATTCAATTTCATGTTCCAAACTACCCTCATCACTTCGAGCTGTGTAACCTCCTCCGAGAGGTGAATCCTTGGGTAAACAAAACATAGCATCAGACCTAGCTAGCGATCATCTATGCACCCCGAATTAGCCAATTGGCTAGATATTCCTCCACTTGTGTTGAGTTCAAGGAACTCTCCACATTAGGAGTTGCCAAAGGTTGGGTCTTATTGATGATTCCACTGCTCTGACCAGCATCTAAGCATGAGTCAGTAGTGGAAGCCCTTCCAATCATGTCACCTCCACTCCTTGTGACAACCTCATTAGCTACACCACTAACACCAGCCTGAGGTAGCTTGGTGCCCTTCCTCCTCCTCCTAGTAAACAAAATCCTAGTTGGTTCGAAGTTAAGGATTCAAGATGGGTTCGGTGTGATAGCGGTGGTTACAGTGTTGTAGCGATAGTTTCACCGTGTAGTAGCGGGGTTTCAACATCGATGGGTTGGATAGGTTGTGGTTCGGTACATCATCATATTCGGGAATATCGTGCAAATGTATCATATTTGGAAACAATGGGGTAACTCTTCCGAGAAATGTGGATTTTGATGCCTCATGTGTGCAAATACCTTAGGAAGCATATGATGAACCTCATACTTCCTATATGACCAATAGGTTCTTCAATCGACTATCCACAATCAATTGAACAAACCTAGGATACAAGTAATACTTACCCTTGTCCCTAATATTCTTCAAAATCCATCAAAAGCATCCTAGACCAATTGAATTCCTCCTTCGTAAAGACAGATAATGGCGGTTGCAATTTTGAAGGAAACTCATCAAACCCTGTGGTCTTATTGCTCACACACATCGAAAAGTGTGAATCAAAAATTTCCACTAGGGTGAAAACATACCTTTAAGAAATTTAATTTTATCTCCCTTCTTTCATAACCCAATCTTTCTAAACCTTCAAAAATGTCATCATCGAAAGATTAACTACTCCATCAAGATCCTCTAGCTTCAAGACACCTCTAATTACATCCTCATTGACCAAAATCTCATTATCATCCACAACAATCCTAAGAACCTCTAACCCATCTCTCTCTCAGTATCTCAACATTCCACCAAAATTCATGTACATAAGTTTTAAGAATGGTGGGTGCTACGGTTAAAGCAAAGTGGATTGGATCGTGGTTAAGAAAATCAATCATCTCATGAAATCCTCGATTGATTGTTCTTAATCAAATATGCAACTAGGTTATGGGTTTTGGAATACAAATTCGGCATTGTGATTAGTGATGGGATATGATGTGGGATGTGAATTAAGCAGTTGGGAATGGTTAGGGTTTGTGTTAAGCGCCAATTGGAAGTGATTTGAAGATCAATTAAATGATCTGGCAGTGATTTGGGGAAATAAATACGTTATCACCAAAGTTACAAAACAGCCCCTCAAGTATCCATCATCAGCAAAACACTAGCAGTGGATTGAAAACCACTAGCAGTGGTTTGAAATGTTCTAGCAGTGGATACAACAACCACACTCCAATCTTTTGACTAAGACTGCAGCAATCAAATCTAAGCCAAAAATAGTGATATCAAGCATTAGTATGAAGGATTACAAAAGATTCACATTTTTTATTTTATTTATTTAATTATTTACAATCAAGCACAACAACAACTCAAAAGCTCCAAATTATACAAAAGCTCCTTCATACCTGCACATCACAAACACAAACCAAACAGTTGAAACATTGTTAAGGTTAGCAGTGGTTAGAATAACAAGAAGTGGTTTCAAAAGTTATACTGGCAGTGGTTAGAATCAATACTAAACACCCAGTCAAATGGTCAACTCCAAGTCATTAATCCGGCCACCAAAGTCAAAGACTTCATTTACTCCTCAACAACTCACACCTTCCACACATTTACTTGTTGATATCTCACTTAACTCTATTAAAGAGTAAATCACTCACATACCACACACATTTCTCACATACCCATAAACCTTCTTACTAAAATCACTTTCAAAAACCATCTCACCAAAATTCACAAGATCAACATGAGCAACTCAAACCCCATCAATCTTTCATCAGACAACTCTTCCTCTGATAGTGTGTGGGAAGAGTTTCTAAAATCAGGTAGGGTTGACCAGGAAGGTTCATCAAAGAAAAGATCTCACATTGTCATGAGCACAAACCCTTCAACTTGGGACCTTCTTCCATCCAACCAAGAGCACAAAATGAGCATCAAGAAAGGATCCAATTCGAGTTGAGCTCAATGCCTAGCTATGTATCTCCCTATGAAGGCACTGATGATGAGACCTCTTCAAGAGTCTTGGTTGTTCCTCCCCTTGCCTCAATACCACCACCAGAACCTCTACAAGCTCCTCCTATGCAAGCACTGCTTCCACCACCAGAGGGTCCATCTTCTTCATCACCACCTATCAGAGAGAGGGTGATGGGACTTGCATGTCCCAAAGTGTGGCATGTTATTGGAGGACCAAGAGTTCAGAAGGAGATGCCAGAGTGTGCCATTACAAAGAAGCCTTAGGTGGTGTTGGTGTATGTTGTGAAGCTTTTTGTCTTTTGATGGTTGTAGTAGGATGTGGTCTTTTGATGTACTTTCTTTGGTAGTCTCAGAACCCATGGTTGTAACATCGCATCTTGTATGCGCATCTTTTCAATAATAATAGCACCATGCTTTCCTTTTAAGTCCATTGCATCATACTTGGTTGTGTTTTATTTCTTTGATCTCAGCAAAATAGTTAGTGGAAACAAAAGAAACAAGCAGTGGATAGAACAAAACAAGCAATACTAAGACCAACTAATAACAAGACATATCAAACTTTTACAAAACAAATTTGAGATTTAGAGATTTATCATTCCAATACGACTACAAGATCTTGAAACCTCCCACATCAAATGCTTTTGTGAGAAGATCGGCAACATTGAAGTCAATATGAATTTTGACCATTTGAATCAACCTTTTCTCATTACAATCTCTAATAAAATGATGCCTTATCTCAATATGTTTAGTTCTAGAATGCAAAACAGGATTTTTAATTATGCATATTGTATCGTTATTATCAATGTAAATCTTAGTATGCATAAAATTGTACCCAAAGTCCAACAATTGATTCGAATCCAAAGCACTTGACCACAACAACTAGCAAAGAGACCACATACTCGGCTTCATGGTGGAATTGGCCACAATTGTTTGCTTTTTACACTGCCATGAAATTAGCCTGCTTCCCAAAAACTGACATCCTCCAGTAGTAGACTTCCTATCCAAACTAGCTCCAACATAATCACTGTCTGTATAGGCCACCAAATCAAATGCTGAATCTTTAGAATACCAAAGGCCCAATTTAGGATGACCCTTAAGATATCTAAAGATTCTCTTCACAACATTCATGTGTGATGTGTTTGGTGTGACTTGAAATCTTGCACACACACATACTGAGAACATAATATCTGGCCTAGATGCAGTGAGATACATCAAAGATCCAATCATAGATCTATACAGCTTCAAATCAACTTTGGGACTTCCATCATCTGGTAGCAGTGGTTTCTGAGTCTCCATTGGTATACTAGCACTCTTTACATCCTGAAACCCAAACTTCTTCAAAACATCTGCTACATACTTGTCTTGACTAATGAAAATACCACCAGTCCTTTGTTGAACCTATAGCCCCAAAAAGAATATGAGTTCTCCCATAGAACTCATTTGAAACTTATCATGCATAAGTTTCTCAAATTCTTTGCACAGCTCCTTATTGGCTGAGCCAAAGATGATGTCATCAACATAAACCTGAACCAGCAATATATCATCCTTGAGCTTCCTTGTGAACAAAGTCTTATCAATCAGTCCCCTCTTGAAACCATTGTCCATCAAATAAGTAAAAAGGCATTCATACCATGCCCTTGGAGCTTGATGCAACCCATACATAGCCTTCTTCATCCTGTAGACCTTATCAGGATGATCATGATCTTCAAAACCAGGAGGTTGACAAACATATACCTCCTCATCAATAGTACCATACAGAAAGGCACTTTTAACATCCATTTGATACACCACAAAATTTTTGAATGAAGCATATGCCCAAAACAATCTTATAGCTTCAATTCTGGCAACTGGGGCAAAAACTTCATCATAATCCGAACCTTCAGTTTGTGTGTATCCTTGAGCAACCAACCTTGATTTATTTCTCACCACAATACCCCTTTCATCCCTTTTGTTTCTGAATACCCATTTAGTCCCAATAGCCCTCTTACCATTAGGAAGATCAACCAGTGTCCACACTTCTTGAAGCTTGAATTGTAATAGCTCCTCTTGCATGGATTCAATCGAACCTTCTTCTCCTAATGCTTCTTCAACTCTTTTGGGCTCCTTTTGTGACAAAAGCAAGCAAACAAACAATTTTGCGATCTTGATGATTGCTTTTTTGTGAAGAGATCCGCAAAGAAACCTTGTTCAGGAAAGGTTTTAGTGTTCAAAGCCTTGCTTCTTGTTTGAACTGGAGTATTCAAATCTCCAAGAATTTGCTCTTTGGGATGATTCTTATGTATTCTTGTGGTAGGAATTGGACTTTCTATGATGACTGTATCCAAATTTGTAATATCAGCATTGTTGAAAAAGTCATCCATATTTTCATCATCAGTAGGAGTATCTCTTTCTTCCAAACCATGCATGTCAGGATCAGTTGGATACTCATCTTCACCAAATAGTGGCTTGGCAGTGGGTCCAAAGAAAGTACTGCCATCTAAGTTAGCAGCAGGGGATTCACTTGTACTAGCAGTGGTAGATTTTGGCTTAGCAGTGCTTTCAGAAGTTTTCTTCTGCTTTTCAATTTCTTCTACCAACACTGAGTTTTCATTCTCTTTAAGATGATCTCCCTTATTTCCTGAATCTGCAACATCATCATCTTCTGTGGGACTCTGCTTTTCAATGATGGGTTTGACAGGACTAGCTTTCCACTTCTCAATCAAATAGAACTCTTTTGAAGATTCATCTCCTTTAGGATCTGCTTCTGCATCAGAATTCTTCTGTGTACCTGCATCAACATTAGTGGATGTACCTGCATTGATAGGCTCATAATTCATTGACTTGGTTAGCATATCAATATTGAACAGCCAATCTGGTCCTTTGGTCTCAACACTAGGAGATTCTTCATTGAACCTAACATGAAGGTTCTCTTCAACAATTTTGGTCCTCCTATTGTATACTCTAAAGGCTTTGCTATTGAAAGAATAACCTAAAAAGTATCCATCATCAGCTTTCTCCTCAAACTTGCCTAGATGGCTATGGTATTCAAGATAGTAACAGGACACCCAAAAGGTTTTAGGAAATCTATCATAGGCTTCCTATTGTGCAATAGTTCATATGGTGTCTTGTTATGAGGCTTAACTACCTTACTTCTATTCTGCACATAACATGCAAAGGTTTCCTACGACTTCACCAAAAGGTATTTGGTAACTTAGATTCAGATAACATAGTTCTTGCAGCCTCAATTAGTGTCCTATTCTTTCTCTCAGCTACTCCATTTTGCTGAGGTGTCCTAGCAACACTATATTGTCTCTCAATACCCTTAGCTATACGTAATCGATTCATAACATCATTCTTAAATTCGGTTCCATTATCACATCTGATTACTTTGACCTTATGGTTTACTTGATTTTCTATCTTAGTAATGAAACTCTTGAGAATCTCACTAGTTTCACTCTTAGCGACTAAAAAGTATACCCAAGAAAATCTACTATAATCATCAAGAATCACTAGGCAATCACGCTTATGGTTCAAACTTCTAACAAAAGTAGGGCCAAATAAGTCCATATGAAGCATAAACAGTGGTTGAGTTATGGTGTTAACTTTCTTGGTCTTATAAGAGGCTCTATTTTGTTTTCCTTTCTGACAGGCCACACAAAGTTCTTTACATTCAAAAACCTTAGAAGGTAACCCTCTCACTAAGTTGCCCTTTACCAGTTTATTGATTATTTTGAAACTAATATGACCTAGCCTTCTATGCCACAATTTTGACTCATCAACTGATGCCTTAGCAAACAAACAAGTTAAGGACCTATTAGGAATTACATCTTTCATGTTAAAGCGTTATATGTTTTCTTTCCTAGGTACTCTTAATTGCACATATTTCTCATCGCATTTTAAACTCGGGAGACAACACCACACACTCATTTTCCCTAAGAAGTACCCAGTTTTTCTTATCACACATTTGAGAAACACTAAATAAATTATACTTCAATCCCTGTACCAGATAAACCTTCTCAAAATCCAGCTTTCATGTTCTTATAGTTCCTCTGCCAACTATTTTCCTCCTTTTGGATCATTGCCAAATGCCACATGTCCTCCATCAAAAGCTTCAAAATCCTCCGTGTTGCTCCCATCCCATGTCATGTGCCCAAAGCAACCACTATCAAAAATTCCTTTGTCTTGTAGCTCTCTTGTAGATTGCCCCGCACATGAATTTAAACAAGTTAGTTCTTTTGTGGACCCAAGCCAATCTCGACTTGGAGTCCGCCATCATCAACATAATCAAATTTCTTTAGATCCATTGATGCACTCTCGGCATTATGTAAAACCTTGGTCTTAGGTTTCCATTGCCGACTAGTTGAGGCCTTTACAACATAAAATGGTTTCCAACCATTGTGTCGATAATCACCTTTGGTACAGTTAAAACTTCTTTTGTTTCAGGGTGATATTCGCTTAGCAATGGAAACAGTTTGCATTTAGCTTAGCGGGTTGGAACCCATTTGGGTGCAGCGGTGATTATAGATTTTGTTTTACCATTCCTCATTAGCACCGCTTTTGGAACCATGTTTTTGTTTGGGTGAGGATGATGTTCTTTGAAAAGTTTTATGATTTACCCTCCTCCAATGGTTCCAAACTTGTGGTTGGTTTTATAACAGCCTCAAGATGCTCAAAACTACCACATTTAAAACAAGCCTTCTTAACACATTGAAACTCATCTCCTAACTGTTTGAAATTTGGCCATTGAAGTTTCTCCGATTACCCCTAGGTATGTATCTTTTCATCTGCTCCTAGGTAACTCATTATAGTCTACCACTTTCCTAGAAATTGGTGCTCCAAATCTAGGCATAAGGTTGGCTTGTTTAGAATCAACAAACTTAACATTTTCTACCTTCACGCATCGTGTTGATTCGACCTATCTTCCTCAGAATCGACTCCCAATCTTCAATAATTGGACCATCGATGACTTATCGAACCTATCTTAGGTGATTCAGACTTACTAATCTCACCTACAGGTTTGTTGAAACTGAATTCACTGCTAAATGACAGTTCTTTTGTTGGTGGTGCATGTTTCATAAGAGAGGGTGGTGGCATATTGTTGTAACCTAGGCCAGAACCCTCTTTGAATAATTTTTGTCCAATTGGCTTATTTACTAAATCAGAAGCATATTGTGTTTTAGAAACCCTAACAACATGTTTCTCTCTATCTTCTAGAGCTTCTTGTTTTACACTCTCTGCTTCTTCAAGTTTTTGTTTAAGCACTTTAATTTCTCTGTCCTTAAGATCAATTTCACCACCTAGTATGTTAATCTTATCTACATACTCAAACTTACATTTAATCTGAAATTTAAGTTTCTCTTCAACACTCTCAAGACCAAATTTATATCCTAAGTTATCTAATGCAAGTCTTTCTACCTCTTTTCTTAGACTCTCATTAATTGCTTTAAGAGATTCTAAATTATCTTGACACGATTTAAATGAACAAGTAGAATTATTTGACTCATTAGATACCTCGTAGTCGAACCGAAGATGATGCATATGCCATGAGAGCAAAGTTATGCTCTTTAGAAGCTTCACTAGCAAAAAGCACCATTAGAACCTTCTTCAATTTGATCACTCCACCATAATCACCAAGTCCATCCCGAGTAACCAAAGCAGAAGAAGAAACTGGTTCTTCAGTAGCCTTCTTGTAGCCTTCACCAATCCTCTTAGGAGCTCTACATTCCCTAGAAAAATGTCCCTTCTTCTTGCAGTTGTAACACTCCATCTTGCTTTTGTCAAACCCAACTCTCTTTTGACCATCATACTTGACTTGCCTGCCTGTTCTCCTTAGAAATCTCCTAGCTTGCAATGTCAACATTGCCATTTGCCACTGAAGATTGATTTCATCAAGATCATCTGGATCAATTTGATCGAAATCTTGATTTAACACAGTGACGCTAGTTGTTAAATCAGCCAGAAAAGCACATATGGCCCCATCACTAACATTATCACTAACAATGGTATTATTAGCAATAGCAGTGGAAATTCCATAAGCAGCAGTGGATGCTTCTTGAGAACCCTTGTGGTTTGTAGAAACAAAAGCAATGTTTTGAGTAGATGAAGATGAACCAGCAATGTTCTTTTCAGACTCATAAACCTTCAAGTTGTTGTAGAGATTGTCCAGAGTCATCTTCTCAAAGTCATCTTTGTTCCTCCATACAACTGTATGCACAGCCCATTCAGGTGACAAACTTCTGATGAACTTTAGATTTATGTCTTCTTGAGCAACTTTGTAGTCCACCAACTTCAGATGACTGATTAGCTTCTGTAGTCTGTTATAGGTGCCATCAAGACTTTCTCCACTAAGTGCAGTGAAGTTTTCAAGCTGATGCTTGAGCATGTTTTTCCTGAATTTTCTGGTAGTTTCATTACCACCAAATCTTGTTTCAATGACATCCATTAACTCCTTAGCAGTCTCATATTGTTCAAAGTCCAAAGCATATTCATTAGGTATTCCCATGCTGAGAATACTATGAGCTTTGATCTCCAATTTCCTCTGTGCCTTGTCAGTTTCACTAACAATTCCAACAGGCTTTCCATCAGGACCCAAAGTAGGTAACTTATCACCCTTCTCAACAATTTCCCAGATCTTGTAATCAATCATGCGAATATATTGTCTCATTCGCATTCTCCATACTTGATACTCACCCTGCCTTAGCATGGGTACCTTTGATGCAGTAACCATATGAGTTTCGTCAGACATCTTTACTCTTCTTGAATTAAAGTTTACTTGACTTCTTCTTGATCACAATTTCTAGATCACAAGCTCTGATACCACTTGTTGATCCCAGTTGAGCAAACGATCCTTAATAGAAACTGACTTAAATAATAACCTGTTAAACACTACGCGAAATATAATGCTTAAACTTAAGAAGAACAACAGTAAATCACTAAACACCTCAATTATATTAATAACGAATACTACGAATAGTATTAGGTTTTACAACCTTGAAGTGTATCGACCTTAGATATATCAAAACACACGTATATCTAATCTAAACCTAGAACCTCCTTTTATAAACTAAGGAGTCCTTTACAAGATACAATACGTAACCTACAAGATAAATATCTTTTCCATGTTTATCTAATACAAATATTAAACCGACTTATCTAACTAGCAGTGTTTACAAAACATCAACAGTGGTTATAGAATACTACTAGCAGTGGTTTAACTTAGCAGTGGATTCCTTCTTCTAGTCGTGGTTTCTTTTACTCTAGCAGTGGTTCCATACTTAGAATAATTCCTGATCAGTGGAACCTAAAACCTAACAAATGGTTTTATATAATGCCTTACCCAAAAAGGAATTTGAAAGAATATATATGCATAAAACCGCTAAAGAAATTTGTAACTCTTTGGTTGTAACATACCATGGAAATCAACAAGTTAAAAACAACAAAATTGATTTATTTGTTCAACAATATGAACAATTTTCAATATTGGATGAGGATAGTATTGATAATTCTTTTGCTAGCTTTAATACTATTATTACTTCATTATAAGCACTTGATGAGTCTTTTTCTAGTCGTAATCATGTCAGGAGATTTCTAAGGGCGCTTCCATCAAAGTGGAGACCGAAGGTAACGACCATTGAAGAATCCAAAGACTTGTCGATCCTTACTCTCGATGAACTCATAGGCAACCTAAAAGTCTATGAGCTCATGCTAGCCAAAGATTCCAAGGTCTCGAAGGAAAATAAAGAGAAACATAAATCTCTCGCTTCAAAGGCTAAGAAAGTCTCAAGAGATGAAGAAACCTCATATTCGGAAAGTGAAGACGAAGAGTATGCAATGGCGGTACGAGACTTCAAGAAGTTCTTTCGGAGAAGAGGAAGATATGTCAAGCAACCTTATGACGACAAGAAAGGGTTGCTGAAAAGCAAAGACGACAAGAAGGTAAAGGACGAATGCAAGTGTTTCAAATGCGGGGATCCAAATCACTTCATTAGTGAGTGTTCCAAACGCGATGAACAAAAGGCGTTCATAAGTGGTTCATGGGGAATGAGTGAGGAAGAGAAGGAAGAAATTTGTCTCATGGCAAAAGACTCCAACGAGGGATGTTCTGACTCTCTATATTATAGTAGTGTATCATTAGATGATGAATCCTTACATCTTGAATATGACAAGCTTTGCAAAACTAGTCTTAAGGTAATTAATAAAAACAAGATTTTGAAGAATAAAAATGAACTTTTAGAAAAGGAAACTCTTGAACTAAAAGATAAATTAAAGAGACTAGAAAAGGGAAAAAAAGTAAGTAGTGAATGCAAGCTTTGTATATAACTTCAAACTCTAGTTGATCACCTTGATTCTAAGATTTCTTAACTAAGTACTAATTGTTGGGATCTGAGAAGATTAAAGTGCATCAAGATTAACAAAATCTCAGAAAAGACTAAAATCTTCGCAAGAAGTCAAAGCTTGCTAAGTAAAAGTCAAAGCTTGCTTATTCATTAAAGCAATCTTTGTAAAGTTAAAGTCGGTTGTATTAGATTAAAGATAGAAAGTAATGTTTATCTAGAACTTTCTAAGTATTGTTTACTTGACGACAAGGATAAGAATTGTAAACCGCTTAGGGTTATCCTTGAGCCTATAAAAGGATCCTAGATTGGCATTTGGTGTGCGCGACATTATTAGAGTTTTAGAAACGCTCGATATTATTAGAGTTGTAAAGAGTCCGCATAATAAGCGAGTTAGAGTTATTAATAAAATCGCTCAAAGTTAAAGTTATTCTTCTTAGCTTTGTTAAGTAAATTCGATACTAAATAGAGTTTGCTCGTTGTTTCATTGTTAATAACTTAGGATTTATCCGAGGTTATTAAACCTTAACAAGCTATTTAAGTTAGTTTGGTTAGAGTACATCGATCCAACAAGTGGTATCGTAGCTTGTGTGGAAACTCGACTAGGAAGAAACCCTTAAACCCTACTACAACAAAACCAAAGATGTCGATCAAGTCGCTCCACCACCATCAATCACCTTAATCGAATTCCAATCATCAAGAAGGAGAATACAACCTATGGTGTATGAAGATGAGGCAAGACATTGCTATTACGCACCATGCACTATGGAATGTAATTGTCAATGGTAATGAAGTAGTTCCAACACGTGGAGATTCCTGGACAACCTAAACCACCCAAACTAGTCTTACCAAGAGCTACTATAAGGAATCAAGAAGGCTCTTAACAAACTCTTATCTCGCTATACCGATGGACATCTCTTGAAGTTTCATGATGCTAAAGATGCAAAGTAGCTCGGGTGCTTCTCAAGACAAGATTTGGAGGAATGAAGCTTCAGAAGATGCATAGAAATCTGTTGAAGCAACATTGAAACTTTCATTTGTTGGTGAAAGAGAGTCTTGATGTCGATATGATAGATTTCAAAATCTCCTCAACATGTTGGAGTTATACAAGGAAGAAGTATTTGTTGAAGATGCCAACTGAAGTTCTTATGAGTTTGCCATCTACATGGCATGTGATAGCTACAATGATCGTGAGGACAACCTGGATTGGACACCATGGATTTTGATGATCTCTACAATCATCAAGGTGTATGAGCATGAGATGAATGGCCAATCAAGCTCAAAGTCTCACAAGATTGCTTTTGTGTCATCTCGAAAAGAGGCGCATGCTTACTAAAAGTACTACTTCTCTCCTCAAAGCATTGTTGCTCAATCACCTTTGCTTACACTCCTCCCACCTATGCTCGAAGAAGCCCCACCAACTACTACCATGCACTCGATGAAGTTGTATGCTCTTTCTTTGCACAACAAGCTTCTTTATATGTAACTTATGAAGAAGATCTCACAGATCAAGAGGATGCTTTAGAAGAAATTGATATCAGTGGCAAGTTGCAATGATCAACGCAAGGATCAAGAAGTACATGAAGAAAGCAGAAAGAACATCGACTTCAAACCAAAGCGGGGAATCACTTTTGACAAATCCAAAATTGAATGCTTCAATTGTCAAAAGACTAGACACTTTGCAGGAGTGCGTTTGCTAAGTATCAAGCAAAGCAGGATAATCGAGAAACCAAAGTCGAGCTCAAAGAAATTCCTATTAGTGAAACAAAAGCCTTGGTTGCTCAAGAAAGTTTATCGAGGTTGACGGAGTCTTGAGTTTGATGATGAAACAAGAACCTATTGTATGGTAGCGATGGAAGTAGCGATGGAAGAAGCATTGAAGATTCAGTAGAAGAATTGACCGAGCACGCCTTTGATGAGGAATCGATCATGCCGCTTTGGAATCCGGAGATGGTTTTGGAGGATTTGATTGGAGCATGGAGAGTGAAGATGATCCTGTTCTACTTTAAATGGTAGCTACTTCACCAAGTTCACCCCTATCTCTGAGGTATGCTCAAATTGTCATAATTTTTATCAAAAATTACTTGGCAGTTATGTAATTGAAAGAGATAATTGTGTTAGGGCTAGGTCTGAGGTAGCTGGGTATCAAATAACCTTAGAGTCAATGGAAGCCAAAATATTAACACATGAAAATAATGAAATGGCTTGGGCTAAAAAGTATGAACAACAGGATTACCAGTTAAAACTAAGTGAATGGAAACTAAATTGTAAAATTGCTAAAATTGAGAAATTGACTAAGGAAAGAGATGATTTATTAGCAAAGTTTGATGCCTAGAAAGAATATGGTCTGTCACATGTTACTTATGTTCAAAAGCAGAGAAGAGCTTACATTAGAACTGGCTTAGGTTTTGCTATGGACTTTGATAACATAGAAGAGAATCAATCTGGTGATGACCTAGAGGATATAACCACTAGTGATGATGAACTCATTAATTATGTAGACACATCTAGTAATGAGGATTCAATTAGTGAAACACCTCACGAGTATAAGAAAGACAATGGTTATCATTCGGTCCCCATCCCATCGAATTCATCAACCCCTAGGCCCGATGTTTCTCGTTTTGGAGTAGACAGGTCTAGAGTTTAGGAAAAAGCTAGTTGGTCAATCTAGCTCGAAACCCCAAAAAAGCGTTGAAAACAACGCTCAAAGTCAAGCGGTACCTTCAACTCAAAGTCTCGCTCCACAAGCAAAGACTTCAGAAAACCTTTTCAAAACAAGATTGCTAAACCTTTTTGGGATAACTTTGGTCAAAACAGAATCAATCATTCACCTAGAAGGCAAAATAGTTTTGGTCATAGACATAGAAGAAGTCACTTTGGGAGTATGGGTCAAAACGTGTTTTGTGTGCTTTAGTCCTACTCATTTAATCAAGGATTGTGAATTTCATTGTAATACCTCGTAAAATTTCAAAGCATAGGTCCGCCAATCGAAACCTAGAGCACAAACCAATCTGAATAATTCAAATAGGGTCAATCACAACAATTTCTCACTGCACCATAGGTATCCTCACCGAGAAGACCTTTTCTAAACCACCAAGACTTTCACAAGCAAGACCTTCCCAAAGTATCGCCCATCAAAACAAGGTATCGCTAACACTTCTTGGAACAGTATCCTAGGAGTTCTCATTACTATCAACCTAGAAGGTATTACAATTCACATAGGGATCTAGATCACAGAACCAAGTGTTAAACCGAATGGGTTAAGAGAGAAAGCATCATTGAGGACAAACAGATTTCAACAAAAAGTGAATCGATGTTTTTGTGATACAAGCAAAAGAGAATGAACTTGTAAAAGAGAGTTTTGAAAGTTTTGAAAATCCACATGCTAAAAATCAAAAGATAATTAGAATCATGTTTTAAAAATAGTGGAATTACATACTCAAAGAATTTGAGTTTGTAACTCCACAAGGGGAACACAAGTCAAGAATGGCTTGGTTCCTAAAAGAAACTAACTCTCTAAATCTTTGTGCGAGGCAACCCGTAAGAAGAGTGTAGGATCGTTATTTTATTGTGTTGATGATTCGGGTGGTCTGGATGATCAAAATACATGTTTGCCATAGTTAGAGAGTTAGTAGAGAGAGGTGTTCTTGCTAGAGGTTTACACAAAAGTATGGAATATTAGATTGAATGAGAGCACCACCCTTCCATGGATGGAAGGGTATTTATACTACAACCAATACGCCCTCCCGTCGGATGTGGATCGTGCATACGGTGGGTAAAGACCCGTCCTTCCTCCACGGTGTAGCACTAAACTAAACTACGCTAATAACTAACTAATAAACTAACAAATAACGTAACTAATGATATGTCTACGAGCTAACTTATGCTAGATAATACTGGGGTGACCGACACTTCACTATGGAATTTTCTAATTCTAACAATCTCCCACAAGCGGAGGTCACCCCATGTTTTACATTTCAAATCCTAGCATTCTATTTTAACTTCGTGACTTGAGCTCAGACTTGAATTCTTCATTTCGCAATCTTTGTGCTTTAGCACGATTCTTCAAAGTCCGTGATAGATTTGTACTTTTAGTGGAGGTCTTTGGTATGATCCACATCTTTGATGATCTTCGAGCTTTATTGAGATCATCACCACATTAAATCAGATCACCCTTTATCAGGTTGCCATCATGTGAAGTTGTGACTTTTGACCGACATGCTCACACTTTTGAATCATGACATCTTTCCATCGAGTAGCGGAAGCTTTACCGGTTCATGATATTTGTAGCGCAGTAGCGTAAGCATAGTATAAAATATCGTAACCGTGTTATGTAGATATGCACCACCATGATTTCTTCAATTAAGTGTGGATGCCGCGAGCATGCGGCTTTAGATTGACCACTCAATTACGATCACCGCAACCGTCAAGTGTACCGCAAACAACAGTTAGCAATAAAACACACGAAAGTGTCTTTGATCACTTTCGCTGAATTGAGGTACACGCCCACGGTTCCCCGCTGATCAAGACAAGTACCGCTGTGATCGGTAGATTCCTAAGAATCTCCTCGACAGGTTTCGCAATGCTCTAGCCGTTCTCAAACCGAACGCCTCAAAGAAGACAACACGGAGTGAGTGAACCAAAGAAATTAAGATTCACCGATTGATGAAAAATTATTTGAAAACAATCGCGTATTGCTTGAAGAAAGAGTTTTGCAATACGACGAAGGTTTTATGAGAAGATCAATTTTCAAACAAAATACTTTTGTATTAGAGAATGAGTACACATTCGACGTCTAGTGAAAAGAAGAGATTCGCACATCGAACGGTTTTTCTAAAAGTATTTTTCAATCGAGATACCTTTTGAATTTGAAAACATAAGTACACATTCGACGTGCTATAGAAAAGAAGGTTTGCACATCGAACGGTTTTTCCAAAAGTATTCGTCAATTCCATTCTCGGACCAAGGTTGATTCGGTTTGAATCTCCCCATCGTTTTATCCGCTTGTCACAAGCTTGATCTTACGAGAAGATCTCACATGTCACCCACCAAGAGCTTGTTTGATGTTGGCTCTGAAGGATTTCCATCTTCATTGTAAATATTTTACATATCACTCGGATGTTCCAGCAATACCACAAGGATAATGCGTGGGACTCTTAATATATTCTTACTTTCCACATTGTGTGAAAAAGCAAGTCTTCAAGAATTTAGTGTCCTAACGAGATATTGTGGATGATCTCTTGGCTCTAGACTCAATCGCATATTTGGTTCCCGTGTCGGAGACTAGGGAGAGGTCTCCTTCTTCAATATCAACAATCTCTAAGAGAAATTGATAGATTATGTCGATTCCCGTGAGAATGAAACAAGCCCTTTAAGAAGAACTTGAGTGGCTTGGGAATTTGTAGTCTGATCGTCCTTTGGGTCCATGACGCCTTGTCTTCAATACCAGTGTTACCTTAGTAACCACTTAGTAGATATGTATTGAACCCTTCTTCGCCCAAGGTTGAATTATTGGAGGCTATTTCTTTTCACCCTTTTCTCATTTATTTCTTTTCATTCTTCAACCCCTTCAAGCTTACCGAGACTTCATAACTAAAACCTTGTTGGGTTTATTCCAGCTTCTAGCTCTATATCGCCGGCACTCTTCCCATATCTCACTTTTTCTCCTTTTTTCAATATACCTACGGACTCTACACTAACTAGTGGATTGTCCTCGGTAGATCCTCCGGTTCGGCTGGATCGTGGGAACAAATACCTAACCTAACCATCCTTATAACACCATGCATAAAGTAAATTTGGTCGGTCTTTTGGTATTGTTCATTCCTTCGAAACCAATTGAAAAATCATTTGGAAAACCAATCAAGGTACTTGTGATACGAGATCAAAGCATTTTGTACCTTAATAGTTTTGATCATTTAGAAAACCTCCCTCAACATGTGCGTATGATTTAGAAATTGTTTAGCACAAGGAGGCAAGAGGACTTTGAAATATTTTCTTTGATCACAATTTTCATATGAAAAAGCCATTTGATTTTCATGGTAAAATTCTCCCCCTCAATATGCCCATAGGATAAGTGAAATCATTTTATCACATAGAGGAAAGAGTTCTTTTGAAGCACATCCACGATCACAAAATCCATTTATAAAACCATTAGAAAATTCAATCAAGGTACTTTAAAATCTTTTAAAAACTTTTGTACCTCGATAGTTATGCTCCCCTCAATATGTGCTTCAAGATTCGAAAGCGTTTGCACATATGAGATAGCGGCGTGCACAATTAAATCAAACGATCACCTTTATCAAATTTCATTATTAAATCACAAATTCTCCCCGATCAAAATATCAAACCCTTTGAGATTTTGGATCCCAAGTGATTTAATTAGGTTTAGAAAACATGGGAGAAAATGTGGCCTTGTTTAAATACTCATCTCGGTTTTGGATAAATCCTCCTCCTCAACATGTGCATTATGTATATTGAAATCGTTTGGCACATGGAGACAGAGTGCCTTTAAAGGACTAAAACCAATTCCATTAAAACAGATTTGAGATTTAAATCACGATCTCTCACCCGATCAAAGATTTCAAACCATTTGAGATTAGTGATCCCAAAAGATTTAAATAATTTAGAAAATTTTGGGGAAAGACGGGCAAGATTTGATTTTGAAAAATGATGATAAGGACCATTTTAAGACATTAAAGATTGTTAGTATCGTATGATTGTTTTAAGAGATCTTTTAGTAAAATAAAACAATTTCACAATCAAACAAGAACAGAAAAATTTCATTTTGATGATCTTTGAGTTTTAAAGAAAATCATACCATGACATAACATTAAATCTTTAGATCACCACTTTGTTTCGCATAAACCGGACCTTTTATGAAGAAATATCGTTTGAAAATATTTTATTTTAAATCACACTCCCCTCAATCCATGACATAAGTCAATGATTGAGTGACTTATGTTTTGATAAAATGAAGTCCGTGATTTTCAAAATTTAGTCCAATTTATTTTCAAAACAATATTTTCCATTTTCAAAACAATATTATTCAAAGTTTTAGAAAATGGTATCATTCACTACTTGTCCTGCAAAAGATACATTAGGTGGTTGAGAAGCTTCCGTTGTTGCTTTGTAGGGCTTGGAAGAAAACCGTCTGCCGATGCAAGGTGAGACTTCTTCACGTTGCATTTTGAATGCCAACCGAGGTCAAATTAAGCTCCGCTTTCTTCAATCACTTAAGAAAACCATCTGGCGATGCAAGTGAGACCTCTTCGTTGCATTTATGCCAACTCTCCATTGAAGTCCAATTAAGCTCCGCTTTCTTCATTTGTCAACCCAAGATATCGTTACCTTTCCTTGCGACATCCAATCATGTATATTTGTGGGATCCGGATGGGAACATTCTTATATACCAATATACCGCATATGTTAGTGAACACACATACAAATATATGGTTGTCGACATCACCCAAACAAAGAATCGACTAATAAAAGTCAATCCAACATATCAATCATATCATAAAAGGTATGGAATAATGTGTTTATCAAACTCAATCATCTAATCCTAACAATCTTATCCTAGGCACCTAGTCCTTCAACGTAGGTTAACACCATTTTTCATTTAAGCATTTAGGATAATTAAGAAAGCCCGTTAGATGATATAGATTTGAAAACATTCTCCCCTCAATCAATGACTCATTTTTCCGAAAAGTTTTAAAAGCGCGAAGTCATTGATTGAGTTTGCAAATTAATACTGAAAACTCGATAATCGATTGATTTAATAGCAACTCATTTACCACCATTAAGTTAAAACAAATATTTTTCTCAAGAATTTTAGACGGAAAAATATTTGAGTAGGAGCAATGATCCTTCGACATACTTTCCTCATTTTGTTTTTAGGATAAGTGCACGAATTTTGTGAAAATCGTTTAAGCGCAAAGACTTTCCTTTCTTGAAAACGGGTTGCTATCGTAAATAATAGCAAGCCATAGTTTAAGCGGTCACGATCGAAGTAATCGTAAGCCATAGTTTTTGACATGTTTTGAAAAGAATATTTACTTTTCCTCGCCGAACTTCATCTATGGTCCCGTGCCATTATTGAATGACATTTCTAAGACCGTAGATGTTATCGATACGGAAGACATGTCTAGGAAAACATATTTTTGGTATTTTTGAAATTTTCTCGATTTTTATGGGTTTTGAAGGTTTTATATTTTTCTATTTTCTTTTGTTGGTTTTATATTTTGTATTTTGTTTTTGTTGGTTTTATATTTTGTATTTTGTTTTCGAGATAAATATATACAAAGATAGAGAAGATGGTATAGTTAAAGAAGATGATGATACGAGTACCGAGATAAGGATATCGAGCGAGACGTCGTAGAAGATAGAAGTCATCAACTCTTAAACATTCACCACCAAAGCTTCAGGGGCTCTTGAATCGAAGAAAGAAATTGAACCATCCGAAAGTGAGACTTTGCGACTTCCCCCAAACCGAAAATCCTTTAGTGAGCGATTCAAGCTCTATTTCAAGCTTGTTTTAGCCAGTGCACATAAAAGCACACCATTATCATAAATCCATGCTCCTTTCAAGAATAATCACCGTGATTCTTCGCTCGAGGTTATATCATCAACAAGAACAACAACGTATCATCCCACGATAAATAATCTTCTCAAATTTCTTTTTCCCATTGAAGTCCAGGCGATCCATTCCAAAAGGTGTCAAGAGAACACTTCCCCATGTAGTTGAATTGATGCGGTCGGTCTCTTTGTATAATGCTCAAGAACTCTCCCAATACACATCATGAGGGAATGAAAACACCTTCCCATGTTCACATTTTTCTTCCCGAATGATCGTGTATGAAGCTCAAGAACCCGGTACACCAATACCCAAGAGCTCTCCCAATACACATCATGAGGGAATGAAAGCACCTCCCCATGTTCACATTTTTCTTCCACGATGATCGTGTATGAAGCTCAAGTATTCAAGTATACCAATACCCAAGGAAGGAAAAATTGATAACATTGAAGAAGCAAGCCAAGTCGATTATCTCTCGGATGACAATCTCTGCGGATGTCAACTCCTAATAAGTGATTATATCTCGAATCATGATTAAGCCCTCAAGTGAGACACGGTGGCGCCCCAATGTACACAATTCTCTCCCCAATGATTGCGATAACATCGAGATCATCACACACTTATTACCTCTTATATCTTCGTAAACTTTCTAACATCTCTTCCCCACATAGTTGGAATAAGAACACTAAACGCCTTGATGAGTAAGACCTTGAGTTTCTCTGCGGTCATGACATTTGTCTTCCGGGATATCTTCAATTACTTAGAAGTATTAAGTTCATCAAGTTTACTCGCGTTTAGATGCTTGTCTCCTTCCGCCTGCTTGGTTTTGACACTTGTAATCGGTAACTCTTAGTAAGCCCAAATACTTGAAATCTTTTGAGAAGAACACTATAAGCACAAATATATATGTGAGAATCAACTTCTTTGAAGGTAATGTGAGCAAGTCTAATTGGGATTAAATCGACTTTTCACTCTCCCCATTAGTGCTCTCCCTTAACCGACAATCTTTATGGTGAATGCTTGAATTAAGAAGAAGTCTTTAGATAATCAAATGCAACTCGTCTTTAGTCTTCTAACATGCGAGAAAATGTAGAACCGATTGTAGACTCGACCTTCTTCAAGATTGTCCGAATGGGGAATAGAATGTTAACATCCTCAACTCACACCAAAAGCATCCCACCAAAAGCATCCCAATTAACTTACATCTTGCAAATCCCTTAACTAAAATCCTCCCAATCAAACAAGAACGAAAGATGTTCATCAAGGAAATCAAGAATCGGGCCGCAACGAACACACAAGATGGTAACACCAAACTACCAATCACATCAAACAAAACGAGAGATTGTTCGGAATCATCAAGTTGATGTATACGAGAAGCATTAATCGGAAGCACTTTGTCGATAAACTCATCAATCCGAGTGAAGATGTCAACCAACGGCTTTAGAAGAAAAACTCCATGTGAAGATGACCCGATAAGAAGAAGCTCGGTTCTTACATGAGTTTAGAGCCGTATGACCATTTATATTCTCTAATATCGATCAACAATGCAAAAATTCACACTTCTTCTCCCCTCAAGAATTGCATACGGAGATGCCATTCTTGATTAAACAAGTGAACATTATCCAAATGTAGTCTATTCACACTTCTCCCCATAAAATCGCACATGATGTCGCCATCTTCATTATAATCGAGCAAGTGGAATGAGAAACAATCGGTGGTAGCCCTTGTTCACTGATGGTGAAGCGCATGGAAAAAGTATGAAGCATGTTGATGAGAATGGTCATAATAAGAAGATTTCTCTTCTTCAAGATAATGCTTAATGAAACGTACACATTTCTTTTCTTTAGAGTACGAGGCATGAACTGTTGTGTTCATACGTCATAATGTTGAAGCTGAGGCCCCGAATCGATGTGAGCAGACGTCATAATCTCTCTTTTCACTCTCTTAGTAAAACATGTAATCAACCCCATTATCATTCAAGAGGCTCTTTGTCGTGACAACCGATGGAGAAAACCCAATATGATGAATTTGACCACAAGTAAACTAACCCGAACTCGTGACTTAAACTTGCACATATGTAACAAAGAGCGGTGCCGAGAATTCATGCTCCATTGAATCTCTTAAGTACTCTATACTCTTCAACCAACCAACCATCAAGTAATAGACGTACATTACCTCTTGAAAATCCACAATTGAATGTGACACTGAGCACTACAACGTAACTCCTTAAAGTGATAGTTATTTTTGTGGTAAAAAGAGCCCAATTCCCCTAAGTGGTAAAAGAAAAAGGTAAAAGACACCCAACAATAACTAGATTTCCAAGTCTTTATTTTTGGTAATAAGCTTGAACAAGGATCTTGAAGAATCTTCATCCATCCATCCCCGATACCTTCAGATACTAAGTACACTCGCCCGTGATATGTCACTTCAACCTCAAATAAATAATACTGAATTTAACGCCGTTGTCACATCTTTTGATGAAAAGCTCAAATCTAGCCTCCTTTGACGTTTTAAGTGAACTATGATAATGCTTTCATCCCGACCATGGTTTAATGAGCATAACCCCGTAAAACTTTGAAGTAACCAAACCGCCATGACGAATATCCAAACACACATCCAATTCATGAAGTACACCCTTTTATCTCTTCTTTGAAACAGAAACCGTAGCACCAGCATCAAAAGAGATCTCGAAATACACTTTCCTTTCTCCAAGATGGTTCCATCAATACGGGATTTTACAACTCTATGGTTTAAACCGAGAAATAGTTTCTTTCATGGATTTTACAAAACCAAGAATAAACCGTAAGATAGATCCTAAATGCACTTTACTATTACCGTGGATGTTTCTATTGTCACGGATTTTACAAGTCTATGATTTAAACCGAGAAATAGTTTCTTTCGCGGGATTTTACAAAATCAAGACAAAACCGTAAACAATGTCAGTTTGAATGTGTAATGACAATTTTGGTTTCGGTGAATTTATGTTTTAGGGGAACATGCAGCGGTTCATCAACAATTCTTTACCCAAATGTAGACCACTTCACAAACCATACTAAGTAGAGTAGTATACACTACTTTCTCCTGGAGGTTGACCGTAACACATCAAAGTACACGTTTCTCCCCCATGATGATTTCGAACTTTCGGAAGCATCATAACGTGTACAACCATTTGCACGAGAAGTTCTTGTCATAAGCAAACATCTAGAAAAAAACAAAGTGACACTGAAGATTCTTGAACAATTTTGCTTAGACTGTGAAGTATCATTGATATTCTTTGGCGTCGAACATATCAAGAGAATTGTTGTAAACGAACTTCCTTTGATTCACCGGCTAATAGAAATGACCACATATGGAGATAACGCCACTTCAATTTGCATCAATAATACCGTACGAAAAACCCCGTGATCATTTTTCTCAATTTTAGCTCAAGCCGAGAATTTATGTATCCTCCCGTGAAAATATACCATGCCAAAGATACCAGTCAATCCGCCAACATTTATACCAAAAATTATCACAATGTATTTAAAAATACATTGAAGGATAATACTTTGAGCCCATATTTTTGATATAAATACCAATCAATTACCACTTAATTAACATCTCACTTCCAATCGTTGATTTCACATAGCGACCCACATATCCGTGTAAAGAATAGAATTTGACATTCAACACAATCATGGCTCAAATCATTTTCGTATACATGAAAGAAGCCCTTACCATGTTAACATACTTTCACCCATGAATGAATTTAAGCACAAGGCCCACACTAAATGCAATAATACCCGATCCAATTAGAAGGTACCGATCCATGACCAAATTGTGTTAAAAGCGGATATAAGAGCTTGGTACCCTAATTTATCTCTCATCAACACAAAACCTAATCACAAAATTAGCCTACCACATTATACATACCTTCACCTCAAACACTTACAAACCCTAATCACTCTCAAGTAATAATCCGCCCCCTCTCAACATATGTCTCAAACCCTACACTCTCACAAATAGGCATCCCCATCATTTCTGTACGCCTCCTTCTCCTAGCAGCATCAACAACAAGTTTACTCTCTTTTCCTCGCCACAGGTATGGCTCGAGGGTTTTGATTGAGACGGCTTCAAGATCCATTCAAATGGGTCTCGGGTAGGTTTATTGTTATGTCATATTCGATTGAGAGTTGAACGAATTAAGAAAAGAAATTAACCTAATTGTTAACATTCTTCTCTAATGATTCGAATATAACACTGAAGCTTTGACTTCAAAAGAGGATCTGTGAGGAGAGGATCTGTGAGGATGTGGATTCACGAAAAAAAATATCTTGGAAAGATAAAAACGTGAACCTTCTGAGATCTTTTTAAATATCATTTTAAGATTTAATTTTTGTTTGAATGAGTGTCCTTGGTGAGTCTAGATTAGATTCAGTTTTTGATGGATGATTTTGGATAGAATCGAGTCGAGTCTTAGTTTCAAGTCAAAGCGTTTAAATTTCATGGACTGAAGATGGTATATTCTGAGGTCATTGTAATCGGTATATGGTATGAGGCCGTTGGTCTAGTCATCTTAATCTTCATTTCTGTCAATTTTTACACAGCTTGCCACGACTAAGTCGCCACGGCCAAGTCGCTATTGACTTTTATGTCAAGTTGCCATTGACTTGAGTTGACTAAAGAGTCAACTCGCTATGTCTCAACTCGCTACATGTTTTCAGAACAAGTCGCTAAATAGTGACAAGTCGCTACCTTGATAACCAAGTCGCTAACATGATTTTGACGTAACTCGCTACAGTGAGGATACATTGAACCTAGACGACTTGTAAACACAAGTCGCCACCAGTACCAGAAACAAGTCGCTAAGTAGATTTTTGAATTTTTCCGATGAGTTTTCCGACTAATGTTTTCCGACCACCTTCAATGTTACCCAGAATATTGCAAAAAAAATGACACTTTTTGACCCAAAAAGACAGCATACCAATAAGCATGTGATCCATTTGACCACGATTTACCCAGAAAATGACCATGTTACAAAAAAAAACGACCCGTGAGAACAGCATGTGGACTACATATATGACCTGTTTGACCACAAGAAATCTAACAAGTTTGACTACATGTAAAACACGGTTTGGTACAAGAAAAATTTGTAAATGATATGACATGAAACTGTTTGGACAACATATGACACAACACAGATATGACAAAGATAACAAAACCATAAGATTTTCTTGACCAAAACAAGGATACAACTAAAACTGTTTTGCCACAAAGATAGGAAAACAACTTTTCCAGCCAATAAAATTAGTACAAAACAAATTAAAACAAGATACGATACCACACAAATCAACAAAACACCATAACCTTGGCTCTGATACCAATTGTAGGATCGTTATTTTATTGTGTTGATGATTCGGGTGGTCTTGGATGATCAAAATACATGTTTGCCATAGTTAGAGAGTTAGTAGAGAGAGGTGTTCTTGCTAGAGGTTTACACAAAAGTATGGAATATTAGATTGAATGAGAGCACCACCCTTCCATGGATGGAAGGGGTATTTATACTTACAACCAATACGTCCTCCCGCTTGACCGTGGATCGTGCATACAGCGATGGGTAAAGACCCGCCCTTCCTCCACGGTGTAGCAAGAAACTAAACTACGCTAATAACTAACTAATAAACTAACAAATAACGAACTAATGATATGTCTACGAGCTAACTTATGCTAGATAATACTTGGGGTGACCGACACTTCACTATGGAATTTTCTAATTCCTAACAAAGAGCTTAAAGATCATTTGATTGTAGATAGTGGTTGCTTTGGAAGTATGACATGAGACAAGGAGATTCTCATTCGATTTTAGATCTATTAGTAGAGGACGAGTTGCATTTGGGAATGATCCCAATGGAGGAAGAATTATCGAAAAGGAATCATCAAAGCAGGCGATAGATTTTGAGAATGTTAGATATGTGAAGGAGCTCAAGTTCAACTTATTGTCGGCCTCTCAAATCGTGATAAACAAAGATCCCGTGTTATTCATCGAAATGTAATGTCTCATCCTTTCTCCCGAATTCAAGCTCGTTGATGATAACTTGGTAGTCCTTAGAGTATCAAGAACCAATGATGTGTATAGTCTAGATATGAAGAGTCTTCATTCTTATGGGAGAGCCACATGTTTGGTGGCAAAGCAACATCTGAAGAAGCACATCGCTGGCATAGAAGATTGGGCCATGTCAATTTCAAGAATATCAACAAACCGGTCAAAGGGACTTTAGTTAGAGGTTTACCTTCAAAGACTTACAAGAATGATCACCCTGCTTGGCATGTGAGAAGGGTAAACAACACAAAACTTCTTGCAAAAGCTTGAGGAAAGGACTATTAGAGAACCATTGAGTCGTTACATATGGATCTATTTGGTCCTGATTTCATTAAAGTTTGAACAAGAAGAAGTATCGCTTAGTAGTGACAGATGATTGTAGTAGATTCAGTTGGGTATTTTTCTTGGGATTTAAAGATGATACTTTTGATGCTATTCAAACTCTCATAATAGCACTTGAAAACTAATTGAGACTCAAGGTTAGAGGTATTAGATGTGATAATGGAACCGAATTCAAGAACAAGCTTATGGATGAATTTTGTGCAAACAAAGGAATCAAGAGGAGTTCAAGATTGCAAGAACACCACAAAGAATGGTGTTGCGAGAGAAAGAATAGGACTTTGATTGAAGCACCCGTAACAATGCTAGCGATTCACAACTACCTATTCAATTCGGGTCAAGTCGTAAGTATTGCTTGCTATGTACTTAACAGTATCGCTTACTAAGCCACGATGAAGACACCTTATGAGTTGTTGATGGGCAACAAACCCAACATTCGATTTATGAAGCCTTTGGATGCCCTCTTACTATTTTGAATACAATTGATAACTGGGTAAGTTTGATGGCAAGTCGAAGAAGGTTATTTATTGGGTTATTGTACCAACAGTAGTGGCTTTAGAGTATACAACAGTAGTCACTAAGAAGGTTCAAGATTGTCTTCATGTTGAGTTTTTAGAAGATCAAGACAATGAGAAGGGTAAAGGCCCTGATTGGATGTTTGATCTTGAAATTTTAACTCCTTCTATGAACTATGTACCTGTTAGAGAAGAAAATCAACCTGTGTCCAATGAAGAAGATTTACAATATGTTGTTCATAGAGTCCATCTTAGACCAGATGCTGTTCATGATGAAGAACCTAAACTCACGAGACAGAGAAAAGTATCATGAGCCAAAATCCTCATTGTCTCACGAGGATCAATCTATTCAAGAAGAACTTAATCGATGCTTCTTCAAGATGTTTTAGCACATTCTTATATTGATGATCAAAGAAGAGCTTATGAAGAGGCAAAGAAGAAGAACAAGACCGCAGAGTACTCTTACAAGATTTTGACAAGATGACCAAAGTATCACGCACCAATTACCAAGATTTGGATGATTTGGATGATCCTACCATGCCCGGATTAGAAGATACCGATGATGAGTTTGAAGATGAAGGTATTTTCTCAGATTCCAATGAAGATGTCGACTTTACTAATTTGAAAGATACTTATGGAGTTCCATAGTCTCCAAACTTAAGAATTCATAAGAATCATCCTACCGATCAAATCATTGGTCCTTCTACTGGGTGATGACTAGACACAAAGCTAATACTTTTACTAAACCTCATAATGCTTTACTTAGCTTTGTCTATAAACAAAACAGATCGAATCATAAGGACCATCAAACATGTCTGCTTACTTGCTTTATCTCTCAAGAGGAACCCAAGAATATTGCTCAAGCATTGACTAAAGAAAGTTGGGTTGAAGCTATGCAAGAAGAATCTACAATTCGGACTTCAAGAAGTTTGGGTATTATGTGATCTTCCGATGGTAAGAAGGTCATTGGTACAAGATGGGTGTTCGAGTCAGAGAGATGAAAGAGGAATGTCATCAAAAACAAAGCAAGGTTAGATGCACAAGGTTACGCACAAGAATAAGGAGTTGATTATGATGAAGTGTTTGCTCATGTAGCAAGGATAGAAGCAATTCAATTTTCCTTGCTTTTGCTTCTTATATGGGATTTCGTGTTTATCAAATGGATGTTAAGAGTGCCTTTTATATGGCAAGATTACGAGGAAGTATACGTCAAACAACCTCCGGTTTTGAAGATCCTAAACATCCAAACAAAGTCTACAAAGTTGTCAAAGCTCTTTATGGCTTACATCAAGCACCTAGAGCATGGTATGAAAGGCTCTCTACCTTTTATTGAAACATGGTTATAGGAGAGGAGCTATAGATAAGACCTTGTTTATCAAGAGATAAGAAGGATATCATGCTAGTTCAAGTGTATGTAGATGATATCATCTTTGAGCTACCAAAAATCTATGGTCAAGGAGTTTGAGAAGTCGATGCGTAATGAATTTCAAATGAGTTCAATGGGTGAGTTAACTTTCTTTTGGGACTTCAAGTTAAGCAATCAAAGGAAGGAATTTTCATAAGTCAAGACAAGTATGTAACCGATATACTTAAGAAGTTCAATTTTGATGACATGAAGCATGTTACTACACCTATTAAATCTATCAACTCATTGGGCAAGGATGAAGATGGACAACCAAGTGAAGTCAAGTTATACGTATCCATGATTGGTTGTCTTATGTATCTTATCGCATCAAGGCCCGATATCATGTTTGTTGTTTGTTTATGTGCAAGATATCAAGTCTTACCCAAGGTCTCTCATGAATGCAAAGAAGAGAATTTTTGTTATTTGAAACAACAACCTAAGTTGGGGTTGTGGTATCCAAAGGATTCACCTTTTCACTTGGAAGCTTTTTCGATAGTGATTATGCGGTGATAACTATGACGTAAGATCAACCACGTGTGGATGCCAATATCTTGGAAGAAGATTAGTTTCATGGCGTGTAAAAGCAAACAATTGCAAAGAACATCATCAACTCAAGCAAAATATGTGGTCACCGCAAGTCATTGTGGCCAAGTGTTGTGGATGCAAAATCAACTCTTGGACTATGGGTTCAATTTCAAGAATACTCCTATCAATATTGATAATGAGAGTACCATTTGCATTGTGAAGAATCCATTTTATCATTCCAAGACCAAGCATATTCAGATTAGGCACCATTTCATCGAGATTGTTATGAGCATAGGCTCATTAATGTTGTCAAGGTGCATACATGATAATGTAGTCGATTTACTCACCAAAGGATTTGATGTTTCGAGATTTACTCACTGGTGGTGGTATTGGCATGATCAATTATCGAGCTACATTTAAGGGAGGACTATTTAGTGTAAGTATAGTCCTATGCATTGCTTGAGGGGAGGATATTCATGTTTATTTGATGTTGTAACGAAGAGAATGGAAAAGTACTGCTTTTTGCTTTTATGAAAGTACTGCTTGGAAAGTACTGCACACGTGGAAAGTACTGTTTGTCTTATTAAAGTATTGTTCTAACGGTAATATTGAGGGGTAATTACACCTAACGGTAACTTTGTTATTGATGGTTGTGATTTTTTAAAATCTCACCTATAAATAACTACTATCCGAATTTCCCTCTCATATTATCTCCTAATCTTTTCCATAGTTCTCTCACTTTCACCTATATTATTCGCTCTATTTCATCGTGATCATATAATCATCAATGACGAGTCGTAATATCTGCTTCCAAACACAACATGGTGGCGAATTTAGACAAGATCAAGCGAATGTAATCTTTCATGATATTATCGATTTTCTTACTAGATCGCCAATTAGTTATGCGCTATTAGTAGAACCGATGTTATTGAGCCCTGATTCAACAATTTTGGGAAACCGCTAGGTTCATATGGAGAATGATGAAGAATATATTCATGCTATGGTTGCCGGGAGAAATGTCAAGATTATCAAGCCTCTATTCGTGAAGACTTAATGTTTGATGATGCCGATGGGGTGTTCGCTTTGATAAGCAACCGATTTGGGATACTTTTGGGCACATTGGTTATGAAGGGTCCTTAATCGAACAAACATTCAGAAACCCTTATTTTGTCCTCACCGGAAGTTTTTAGTGCATGTGTTGCTTCATTGTATTAGTGCTAAAAGTACATCATGGGAGCAATTTGGATCTAACATAGCATCCGCTATAGTAGGATTGGCTACCGATCGTGTTTTCATTTTTTCAAGGCTAATTCTAGATGGAATGCTTTCACACATTACTCATGGTTCAAAATGGTTGATGTATCCAAGGTTTGTTCAAGTATTCCTCAATAAACAACTTTCGATGTACCTAAACCTACAAGTCTTTTACTTGTTGTGGTACAACAAGCCAAGATTTTCACTTTCATGGCTAGGAAGAGTAATTTATTCACCGGAAGGGACACTCCATTAACTACTTCTATGATGGAAGTTGTTCAAGCCGTCCGAGCCGATGTCGCAGAAGATGAAGATAGTGAAGGTACCGCTCAAGGTACCGCTTCTCAAGAGTGCCGAATCTCAAGAAGGTATTGCATCACAAGGTACCGCTTCAGCAGCATCAAGTTCAAGATGATGTTGCGCTTCACCTTCTCCATCTCCTCAAAAATCTGCTCTCGATTCTCAACCGGAGGAACATTCACCAATTCAAGGAGATGATTCACATACTATACCCCTCAAGGTTTGACATTGGATAATTATGTTCGACAAGGGAGTTAGTCAAATTGAAGAAAACAACCGAGGCTCAAGCTAAACAGATTAAAGTTGAAGCTCAAGTTTAAGACTCAAGAATTTTGTCCGCCATTGGTTCAACATCATCGCCTATGGGTCAAATCTAAAAAGAAGGAGCAAAGGCGCTTAAGAAGACAAAACGTCAAAAGGTTCAAAACAATCTTAATTCCAATTGGGAGGAATTTAGAAGAAAAGAATTTGAAAGAAGATGTTGTTAGGAGAATGAACCTCAAGGTATCAAGAACATGAAAGGATAAGTTCAAAGTACAAATATTCAACAAGAAATCAAGAACAAAGTTGTTCAAAGTATCGAGGAGCAAGTTATTGATGTTCAAGTTCAAAGCATCGATGATCAAGGTACCGATCAAAGTATTGTTTTCCCGGAACTTACGACAAGAATTGATTACTCCAAGGTTGTTAGATTTTGAAGAAGAAGTCGGTCCTTCAACCGTTATACCGTAAAAGAAGTCGATACACCAAAACCTATACATATTGCAAGTGATGACGAAACCATTGCTGAGATTTTGCATGATTTATCAAGACCAAAGGGTGTTAGCATTCCGTGTGCAAGAAGAAGAACAATCAAGAGCTTCTCAACTCGTTATTGATCCAAAGGATAAAGGAAAAGGTATATTGGTAAGTAAAGAAGAAAAAGAAACCTACTTTAGTACGTATAAGGGTCGCTCAAAATGCTATGAATGAGGAAGCAGCTAGAAAGGTACAAGCTGAACTGAATGCTGAGGTTGCTAATGAAGAAGAAGCTATGAATGAAGAAGCAGCTAGGAAATTACAAGAAGAATTGAATGCTGAAGCTGCTATACCATCACCACTTCCTATTTCTTCTCTACCAAGAAGACCAAATCTTGCAAAGGAAAGGAATGCTATGATGGCTTATCTAAAGAAGATGGGATATGTTGGTTTGAACAAGTCAATTATGTTAATATGAAAGAGTTATATGATGTTGTCAGAGAAGAATATAAAAGACAAGTTGATAGTATCAAAGATTATAAAATGATGATGCTTACAAAGAAGAAGAAAGAAAAGAAAGCTTAAAAAGAAAAAGAAAAAGAAAACTGGGTTAAAGATCCAAGTCATCAAAGAAAGTTGAGTTAAGGTCCGATATCGATGATGAGCTAAGGAATTACTTAAGAGTAATAGATTTTGAGTATTCTAAAGATGATGTCAATTCAAGATGAACAAATCTCCAATAACTACTTTTGAAGTTGTTGAGTCAAAAGATGGAAATTATCTGATGTTTCACAAAGAAGATGAAAGTTTCAAAGTGTTCAATATGCTATGGGATTTATTGCATATAATTTATAGAGTGGATTTACTCCATTTATATCATGTGGTAAAAGAATATTATGAACATATTCCATCAGAAGGATATGGTTTAGTCTTGCTTGGAGATCTCATAACTGTTTGGGAAACTGAAGAAATAAGTACTGCTGAGATCTGGAAAAACCAAGAAGATTGGGAGATTACTTGCTGGAGATTCTTTGAAGAACTGGAGTACATGTTCTAGAGCTAGAAGATGGGACGATGATTCACATGTTAGCCGATAGAAGATATCCTCTTACACCGTAACTTATGAGGAGGATGCCGGAGCATGGAATGGAAGTAGAAGAAGATAATGAAATAGCACGCCCGGTCATCAAGTCGCTTATCGATGGACTACAATTGCCGATGATGATGAATAACCGGTATGAATCTTAATTGATTAAATTTTGATATATCAAGATTTTATTCAAAGTATCGTTGATCAAACAAGATTTCATTAAAGTATCGCTTGCGCTTTTAAACCGCCATCGATTTTGAAAAACTTTTGTTAAGTAATAAATGTTTTGAAACAAAGGTTAAAAGAAATAAATGGTTTTGAGATGGTAATACCAATAGGTTATCAATCCACCATGGTTACAAAAGGATTGACTAATCCATGAGCAAACGGCTCGTAAAGATATTTCAAACTGCTTTTAGTTAACAACTTGCTAATAAGTTGTATGGTCATCAACTCACCATATCAAGAATGTGAAGAGTTGGCTAGCCCACAAGAAAATGGCTTGTGGTAAAGGTCAGGAAAACCATTATATGGTAATTAGTTCACCATGATGAAAGAACTAACTAGTCCAAAAGGGTACAACTTTTGGTAAAGACAACTCAAATATGTTGATAGTCGATGATTTGCTAAAAATCATATGGTTATCGCAGTACCATGATCTTACACATCAAAACATTTGGCTACTCCGAGTTAATGGCTTTGGTAAAGAGAACTCGAATCCATTAAATTTTCAATGATTCACCTCTCACAGAGTTTACACACCGAAGTGATGAGAATAGATCAAACTTAAACCGAATTAAATGTACAAATTGTCTTATGTTGTTTGAAAAGATGGAGCTTGTTGTGTTGTCGAAAAGAAATAAGATTGTTGTTTGATGTCGAAAAGAATTATACATATAAAGACTACTTTGATGATTATATAAGCAAGAATCTACAAAGATAAAATCAAGATAAAGTCACAATTCTCTTTGAAGATAAAGATGTTAAAGCTAAATTATAAAGGAACTTGAAATCAAACAAGTAGAATTCAAGTTAGGGAGGATTGTTGGGATACGTAAGATTAAAGCATCAAGATTAACAAAGTATCGCAGAAAGACTAAGTATCGCAAGAAGTCAAAGTCATCGCTAAGTAAAAGTCAAAGTATCGCTTATTCATTAAAGTACCGAAAGTTAAAGTCGGTTGTATTAGATTAAAGATAGAAAGTAATGTTTATCTAGAACTTTCTAAGTATTGTTTACTTGACGACAAGGATAAGAATTGTAAACCGCTTAGGTTATCCTTGAGCCTATAAAAGGATCCCTAGATTGGCATTAAACGACGTGACATTATTAGAGTTTTAGAAAAGTTCGATATTATTAGAGTTGTTAAAGAGTCTCGCATAATAAGCAGAGTTAGAGTTATTAATAAAATCGTTCAAAGTTAAAGTTATTCTTCTTAGCTTTGTTAAGTAAATTCCGCATACTTAATAGAGTTTGCTCAGTGTTTCATTGTTAATAACTTAGGATTTATCCGAGGTTATTAAACCTTAACAAGCTATTTAAGTTAGTTTGGTTAGAGTACATCGATCCAACACTAATTACCTTGATAAAAATACTTGGTAGTGTTAAAACGGGTAATAGTCAAAAGGGTCTAGGTGTTCAGGAACATATTGCGTCAACTAGCGAGATAAACGAAACACAATTCGTTAAAGCAATTGAAAAACCAGCCATTGTAGTCCTGGATCCGACAAATCCCTTGAAAAAGGATCCGGCTAGTATAAATTTAGGGATCCGGGCATCTGCAGCAGTAAACAGTAAAAATAACGTAACCACCTCTTCTAGAACCGAATTTTTTATTGTTAACAAAAAGAAACCAACTCATGTTACTGTTAGAAATGTCAAACAACCACCTTCCCTAAAACAAGGTCAAAGTTTTATGAAAAAAAAGGTCCATCGCTTTTCTAAACCGAACACAACTATAAGAAGGCAAAACAATGTTTATCCTATAAGTAACCACCATCAAATAGGATGGAATCCTAACACACAAAATAGTTTTCATTTCAAAACTATACACCTTGAATGCTTTATCACCATTTTCATATATGCCTCATATGAATAAAATGTATAACACCAATGGACCCATGAACAAACGGGACCAAACTTTGAGTTAATTATTTTCTTAGGTGTGCCTAAAGGTTGACTTGATCCGGACGAATGGATCAAGGATAAGCGGGTGCACAAGGCATATGACCCAGATAAAGCATTGTTCTCCACATACTGAATCCTTTAATGGAGGAAATGTGGTGTTCGGAAATAGAAGAGCAAAATCATCGGAAAAGGTACAATCTCTCACAAATCCTTGACCATTAACGACGATGTCACGTAGAAAACCTAAAATTTAATCTACTAAGTATATGTCAAATATGTGATAAAAAGTGAAACGCACTTTTAGCTAAACCGGTAGTAAAATCTTGAAAATGGTATTACTATAGGAAGAGGCATTAGAAAACATGGACTATACGTTATTAAAATTGGAAATGAACCAAAAGACAAATTTGCCCCCAAGTGGACTACAAGAACTTTTGAATATTAAGGCGGCAATCAAGGCAAGCTACATCTTAAATTATTGTTTAAGTTTTTAATTAGTATTGTAATGTTTAAGTTTTATTAGTTTAAGTTTTTAATGTTATTTGAATAATTTACGTAATGTTTTTAATGTTTATTTGAATTTAATATTGTAATGTTTTTATTTTTAATGAATTTTAAATTTGTTGTTTAAATGTTTGAATTAAAAAAAAAAAAAAAAAAAACAACTTAGGTTATCAATTGTGGTAACTTGTTCGTGTCTGATCATCGAAAAAAGAAAGCTGATATAATAAGAGATGATCAAGATCATGACTGTGCATAGGGGTGGAAACGAGCCGAGCCGAGCCCGAGCCTGCCAGAGCTCGAGCTCGGCTCGTTTATATGTTAGAAAGCTCGAGCTCGAGCTCGAGCTCGGCTCGTTTCGAGCCTTAAGATTTGAGCTCGAGCTCGGCTCGTGTTGTGATATAAAAAGCTCGAGCTCGGCTTGGGCTCGACTCATTTATGATGTGCTTATATAAAGCTCGAGATCGGCTCGAGCTCGAGCTCGGTAAAACATCGACAATCACAGATCTTTTTGTTTAGATAAAACAAATAACAAAACAACAGCAGCCATCAGCAAGATCTAAAAACCATCAACCAAATGCTAAGATCTAGACACAGTCACGCAACCAAAAACCCATCTCCTTCCAACCTCATGTTTACTACAAGAGACAATCATACTACTCTAATACAACCACTTGAAAAGAAAAGAAAATAGATCTTAGTTTGTGTTTCAAAATGATTATAACAATCTATAATAGATATAAACACAACTCATCATAGATCTTTTTAGAAGAAAACTTATTTTAATATTCGAACCTTTACAAGAAAAGAACAAAACCATGATGTTTCATTCTTTCTTTCGTTCATTTAGAGATAACACGATACTAGAACAACAAAATCACAAACCTACGTGAGACCTTCAACAAAATCTAGAAGTCGAAACTTTAAGCAAAATATTAAAATGGTGTTTTTGTTGTTGGGTGCTCGTTGTAACAGAAAGAAAACAAGGAGATTTTGTGGTTGTTTTTCATGTTTGAGTGGTAACAAAAGTTTGTATTTGTGATTCATGGTTTAGAAGAATTAAAGGGTTGATTTTTTAAGTGCTTTTAGGATAAGGATTTAGGAATATGAATGGAAAAGAGTGTTTCAGTGTGAGGCTCGAGAAAATAGAGTAAAAAGTTAATTGTTTTGGGATTCTCAACTTGAATGCATAGACATACGTATTTTATATGTTATGTAGAAATGTATGAAATATAATAAAGCTCGTTTAGGCTCATGAGCTTATTCGAGCTTTTATAAATAAAGTTTCTACTCGATTATTAAACGAGCTTTAATTTAGGCCGAGTTTCGGCTCGTTTAGGCCGACTGTTTGAAACTTTTTACCGATCCGATCCCGAGCTTTTCAATGGCATTTCATTGCTTCACCCCTAATCACAGATAGCCTTATAGTGCATAAGCAAAAGTTTGAAAACTAGCAGAGGGGCAACGACGTCATTTGACACCCAACAATAATCCCACATTCCCACCGCACAACCAAGACACGAGTACACACTACAGTGACCAACTAGTGAACCACTATACACAACCCGGACTCCAACCCAACTCCCCACAACCAAATTTAACAACTGCCTTTCAAATCCGAACCCCCACACATTTTTCACTAAAAACTAAACTTCATTTCCCCCAATTTTTTTAATCAATCAATCGGAGCCCTAATTTTCACATCCAAATCACAAAATTAACCGCAAATTTACATTTTTACGGTGAGAACAAGTAATTGTGTACTGTTAAATGTGTAGAAGGTTTAATTTCATTTTTGTAATGATTAGAACATGTAATTGTTGTAATCACAGATTTAAGCGGTAAAATTATATTTTTACGGTTAATTTGTACTGATTTGAGCATGCAATTCATTAGTTTGTATGCGTTAGTATTTTATTGTGTTTTGAATGGTGAATTCATGATTTGAATGTGTAGAAGATTTTAATTGAGTTTATAATGATTTAATTTAGGTTTTTTGTGTTGCGGATGGTGAATCGATGATATTGCGTAAAGCTTGAATTAGTGTAGATGCTTTAATTTGAGCTTGTAATGATAAAAACATGTAATTTTGGCGATTGAGAATAATTTTAGCTTTTAGTGATTAGAAATAGAATATAAGGTACGTAATTGTGCTGTAGCTTTAACTTGAGTTTATATCCGATTAAAAACGTGATTAAATTGATTAGCTTTTTTTTCCTCGTGTTGTGGAATGGTGAATTGATGATGTAATTAAGATTCACGCCGTGTTTTGAATTTAGGATTTTTGTGTTGTAGATATAGCTTAAAGCTTGATTTGTGTAGAAGGTTTAATATGAGATTGTAGTGACAAAAACATGTAATTGCGGTGATTGGGACTGTTAATTGTGGTGATTGAAGTAATTAATGTTAGCTTGAATTTGCGTAGAATGTTTAATTTGAATTTATAATTTTTACGTTTTTGTATTTTGGATGGTGAATTAATGATAATCGAGACTCGCAATTGTGTAGAAGCTTTGATTTTGAGTTTTTTAATGATTGGAAGACGTAGTTGCGGTGTTTGAGTTTCAAGAATTGTATAATGTAAGCTATGCAATTGCGTAGAAGCGATAGGCTTGATTGTAATGAATTAAAAAAAGTTACTTTTTAGTAACGATCAGAACTGGTAATTATGGTGATTAAATTGATGTATTAATTTATGCTTGTAGCTGTGTAGGATGTTTAATTTGAGTTTGCAATGATTAAGAAACGTGATTGTGGTGATTAAGTTTATTAGCTCTTTTGTGTTGTGAATGTAGAAGCTTTAGTTTGAGTTAGTACCGGAACTACTGGTTAAAACATGTAATTTATATGATCAAATTTGCTTAGGTTTTCGTGTTGTTGGTGAATTTTTTGTATAATGTAAACTAGTGATTGTGTAGAAGGCTTAATTTGAGTTTGTAATTATTAAGAATTAGTTAGATTTTGTGTTACGATTAGTGAATTAATGGTATAATGTTAATCTATAATTGCGGGGATGATTTAATTTGAGTTTGCTATAATGAGAAAAGTAACGGTGGTGATTGGCGTGATTTGGATTTTTTATGGATGGTAGTTAATGATGTAACGAAATGTGTGTAAGGTTTGTATTTATTGATCTTTTGTGTGATTTCAGTTGCTGCATTTGGGTTGCATGTGGTGGAATGTTACATGGAAACCGTGGTAGGAGTGGAAGAAAGTGGGAGAAGTGAGGTAGAGAGTGCTTCAGGATTGTGATAACTCGCTCTGATAACACAAAGCAGATTGCTGATCCAGTTGTTTACAAGTTAGCTCGGGTAATTTGCAATTCGATTTGTTTGAATCATTCTTAGTAGTCTATGATGCTATGTTATGATAGAGGCGCATAGAACTGCACCATGTGTGAGCGTGTTCCCTAAGACAGTCGGGCAATTGTAATGCATTCCGACACTGACTACTCCCAAGTATATGCCTTCAAAGGAAATACTCTTCTTTGTCCTATTTTAATTATTATAAAAATGAATGTTTCTTTTGCTTACAAAGTTACAAATGGATTTACGTTAGATATCATGGGTCACATATTGTTGGTGTTATACTTGATGCTGACTATGCCCTCGCCTATGTGACGAGAAGTATTTAATGGAAATTTAAAAGAAACATTTAGTTCTAATAACAATGAATAGGAGGTATCTCCTTTACAGTCATGTACTTGGGAGTAGCTGACACATGCATTGTAATAGCCCCACTATACTGGGGGAAGACACTAACACATGGTGTAACATGTTTGACACATTTAGCATATGGGTTCGTTGTGGTGTAGATTATACATGTTATAACACAGGGCCTATAGTCTTTGACTCTTTGACTCTTTGCAAGGAACGATTTAAGATAAGTAACATCATAGTGACTAGGAATCATAAATTTTGAGACACTAATAAGTAGTAACATATACAGATCCTAATTTTCTTAGAGTAAATGGTACAGTTAATGAAATTTAAAAATCCTTAGTAAATTGAGATATTTTTCAGTAAAGAATTTTAAAACCTTAAATTTGGGGATAGTTGTGAGTAATTGAGTGGGTGACCCTATTGTAAAACCTAAATATCCCAGTCAGTCATTAACCATCTAGTTTTTTGATTTAATCACAAACTCTCTTGGTCTCTATGCTTTCTTAAAATGATCTATAACGTATGCTATTGTACTCGAGAGCAGCATAGCATGAGTTTAACAAACACAATTGCTTGATTCAGGAGGAATTTAGTCATTTTTTTTTTATTTCATTTTTTTATGTTAAACTAAATGTTTACCTGATTCTGTGACTTGTGAGTCATACTCGGAAGAGTCGGTGGATGAATCGTAGGAGTCAAGATCTGAGTCACCTTAACGGTTTCTCAGACTCTTGATTCGACTCGCGACTTCGGAGAGCTTGACAAGTAGGATCTTTTTGTGTGGAATGTGATATTATATTGTAATTATAAAGCCCCTTATGCTCTTATTGATGCTAGTTTTTATCCTGCATTAATGGGATTTAATTTTAAAGAGAATCTGAAGATAAATCTCGTACAATTGACGCACAACAACTTTATAATGCTCTGTCTAGTAAGAGACATTGAAAAGCATAAGAAACATATGAATCCTTTGTGTTTTAGTAGTACAACTTGCTTGTGCAGTCAGTATTAAACTTATAATCTTCTATTGGTGTAGCATAATGCTAAGCTAACTTTAATATTGCATAGAAAAGATACCTCACCCTCAGGTACAGGTTTGCCTTCTTTGTGCTAAGAAATCTCACTATACTTCTGTTTGCTGTTAGTTTTGCTCTAGATAAAGATCACGAATAGAAAGATGCATTGGAACTCTGCTGCATGTCTTTATTAACTGGTCTGATTAGTCTTATCTTTGAGTGCTATAAGAGTTCCGGTTTTGTGCTTGAAGTTTTAATGCTGTAAAGTATGCAGATTTAAAATGTGAAACTTGCAGTTAGTTTTTTCCTTTACACGGCGTTGAATTTTAACAAGCATCTGATTTGCTGCTAGTTTTGCTCTAGATCTACATCAAGTCATAGAAAGATGCATTGGAACTCTGCTGCATGTCTTTATTAACTGGTCTGATTAGTCTTATCGTTGAGTGCTATAATTTGTTTGAGTTCCTGTTTTGTGCTTGAAGTTTTAATGTAGTAAAGTATGTAGATTTAAAATGTGAAATTTGTAGTTAGTTTTTTTCCTTTACGTGGCATTGAATTAAAACAAGCATCTGATTTGCTGCTAGAAGTTTAGTGGATTTGGGAGTTTGGTTCTCTAAAGACAAACTGTGATGTTGAGGTTATTCCTAGCTGTATGATAATACTGATGCAACAGAATAAATTCCCTGCCACTGTCATGATAATGTTTCAGGCTGCTGACTTTATCACTCATCATCTTTGTTACCAGTCATACTCGTTGATGGAACACTTGCAGAATATCATTTTGAGGATTGTGGGTCGTGGTCGTCATTTATGCCATATGTGCCTTTGCTGATTTTTTTTAGTTAAGACATAGTAAATTGTATCTCTTTTTATGAAGTCTGTGCTACTTTCCAGGTTGAAGGCGATGGGAGATTAGTACCTGCAACCGATGATGAAGTTATGGAAGCTGAATTTCTTGATGGTAACAGTTCAGTGCATCATGTACTGAACAATGGTGAGACTGGAGTCTGCACTTTAGATGATGATGCTTTTGATGAGGAGTTCATGCCCATCGACTGTGAAGGTCTCTTCAATTTGTTCTTTTTCATTATTAATTAGTTGTGCCTCTCTTATGCTGGTGGTTCTTAATCGTCTTTGTATGGACATGTATTTACTGTTTTGCCACTATTAAAGTCCTATTAGGGGCATAAATCACGTGTCTTGTTTTCCATATGAAAGAAGTGTTGCATAATGCTCGTTTAGAAAAACTGCTTTCTTGAACATGCTCTTAATATGGTATTGATAAAGCATTCTTTTTACCTATCGTGTTTCATGATCTTGTTTGCGATCAACGCTATAAAATTATTGGTTTGAAAACGCATGCATTAAAAAAAGATGATATAGCGTGGCTAGAACTCTTGATCTTCCCTTTAGGATGCAAGATGCGGATAGCTCTACCCATATAGGCTTCTATTTGCATACTTGTAGTTCATCTGAATGAAAAATATCACAGGTCTCCTAAATTTTGAGGACCCTTCTACCCAAGGAGGAAGATCCGATGCGTTAGTTGACACAACAGTTGATCTTGCGAAGTTGAATCCCCAATTTGAGGTACTGTTTTGTTTTCAACATCATCCAAGCTTGTTTTATCTTTAGCTGCAATGGACCTGCACCTGCTAAATACTACATTTCACCTTCAACAACTTCTAGGGTTGTTATTCTCGTTACTTTTAGGGTTGTTATAATGTCCCTTTGGTTACTTCAAAATTAACGTTGTTTTAGTCAAAGGAGTTAACTATGTTAATGGGTGACCAGATACTTATATGTTATTTCAAAATTAGATACATATTACTACGTTCTTCAGTTATATTTGTTATGACTATATAATATTGAATAACTTTTTGTATTATCAAGACATTACACACATTTGAAAATAAATAAAAGTCAAGAAATATGATCTTAAACCTTCTAGTGTAGTGAGTATTGATGGTGTTTGGTCTCTCATGAGCCGTCACCATTTTAAAGGAAAGCTCATTAAAATGGATTATACAGTACAATATATTAAATTTATCTATTTGTATTATAAATAATCGTTTACCATCGAGTTGTATGCCTGTATCCCTAAGAAGTACTTGGACATTCAACTTTTAATTGAAAAGAAATAAGAATTTGCTTTAATCTCAAACTGCAGGAAATTCCTCGATTGGAGTCCACTCCTGTTGATGGAGAGATTGACCAATCTGTAGATATAAAACAAGCAGACCCTCCAATAGGATCAACTGAAAGTGAAGCTTCAACTTCAACCATGTGTGCTAGTTTGCAACCTGATTTCTCAAAACTAAAGGGGGAGATTTGTTTGGACAATCTTTCAGTCAGAGAACTTCAAGCAACTTTTAAGGCTACATTTGGCAGGGAAACTTCAGTGAAGGACAAACAGTGGCTCAAGAGAAGGATTTCCATGGGTTTGTCTAATTCTTGTGATGTTTCAGCTACCACGTTTAGAATTGAAAACAACAGAGTAGCAAAGAAAGTCAAAAGGGAAGACTACAATGATGAGGATGAGATTCATAACGAGGATCCTTTTGATGGTTTTGGTGGAAGAAATGCTAGAGGCCATAAGGCCCGTAATATCAATAAATCAGCTGGCCAAACTATTCAATTGGAAGATCATTTCAGTGGTAGCAGTAAGAGTGTGAAAAGCGATACCTCCAGTCCTCATATTCATAGTGATGATAATCTGGGAGCTAAAAGAGTTCGGAAGCCCACAAAGCGCTATATTGAAGAAGCTTCTGAACCAGACAGTGGGGAATCTGGTGGAAAACTGGTTTCCTGTGTCAGAAGTTCTGGACATGGACCACGAACTCGTGTTAGGCCCATTCATAATATCCAGCCTGTTAGCAGACCGCTGGTCACTCGTCAGGATTCACTTGGAGGTTCTGGGGTTGAAATTCCATATGTTTCTAGGATCCGTGAGGGACGCCCACGAGAGAATTATGTGGCTCTTATGGTATGTTGAATCAGAAATAAAGTATTGTGCATGGTACTGTTACGCCTTAGTAGTATCTGGATTCGGGAGTATGTTGAGCAAATTTCACTAAATAGTAGACAAGTTTCACCATTGTTTCACCTAGGTTACCCAAACTCCAGGTTTGTGTTAAATAGCGCTGTTGTGACACCCCGATTGTACAAGTTAGATGGCGAGATGCCACGTCGTCCCTTTTTTTACAACTGCAATGCCACAACAGCTATTTTGCATTTGACATGCAACATCAACATATATAACCCACTAATATAGGTTGCATGCCCATTTTTGTATAAAAATTCATAACATAGTAAAACAAGACCAAAACTTGACCTGTTAAACCTTTTAAGAAAGTTTAAATGACCTAGTTGAAACTTGGCTGCAATTGATTGGCTTGCTTTCTTTATATTCTTTTATCTTGGCAAACTTATATTTGATTTTGCATTTTTTCTTGCTTGCATTAGCTTGTTCTTGCGTCAGACATATATGTGTTGTTATTACCTAGTTGCTTGTCCTTTCTGTGGTTTTCTTATATTGTCTTTTCGAAATCCCTTGTTATATTGACTTATGTATGTATTATTTTGATGATTATAATAGGTTATTTTGTTGCATGTCTTTGTTAACACTAAGACACTCTTGATATGCTATTAGGTTATCTTGGCTGTACGCATTTCACTAAATGAAAATATGCATTCCATGATTGGAACATTAGTATCATGATGTATATTGATAGTATGGTGTATTATGCTTACTTGCCTACATTAGTTATTGAATAGTTGCAACCAACATTTTAGGTTTATCATGCTTTCTTGTTGCTACTTTTGTGTGTGTGTGAAATGCGAGTACTACTAACATCATGCTTTCTTGCTTCTTATTTTGAGTGATCTTAGAGATACCAATGTCTGCATCATCGTTATAACCTCTAGCTGCTTACCTAAAATCAAGTCACAAAAATGTGGTGTCACATTGTCATACATTGGTTTTAGTTTGTATCTTTATTTGTATATAAGATATAAAAAGAAATATTACATTGTTATGCACAGAGACAATTTGCCTGAGACACTATGTACAAAGGCGTTCATCTGCATCATAGTTATAACCTCTAGCTGCTTACCTAGGATCAAGTCACAAAAATGTTGTGTGGATATATGTGCAATATGCGGTTACAAATGTTTCTGCTGCTTATTTGGTTACTCATTTGTGGTAAACTATAACTGTAGGACTTCCAGTCTTGTGGAATGGGTATGGCATCAAAACATGTAAAGAAATCCCATGACGATCATGAGTTTCAGTCAGATAATGAAATGGAGAATCGCAAAGTCAAAGTTGAACCACCCACTGGATGGATTCAACAGCCTGTAAGCATTTATACGGCTCATTCTTGTCTCGGTTCATTAACTTGCTATTGATGAGTGTTCCAAAAATGAATAGCAGGATACTCCGTCTTGTTCTGTTATTGTTCCTTGTAATATGTTGGTTTATCTCTTTGAGTCTCAATCCCTTCTTTCAATTCTTCAAAGTTATATAGACTATATCTGTTGTGGGAACATCTTTATAGTCGTATTGTGAAGTAGATTATGTATCAATTGCTATCAAAGTTTGATGATAGACTTAGATTCTACATCAAGATGTTTGTCTAGATGGTGGCTTGTGACTGTTATCTTCAATTCCTATAGGTGCTAATTAAGAAAGAAGGAGAAAATGAGCGGTATTCAGAGCAGTCTGAAGACTTAAACAATGAGTCTGATGAGGGACCCATGAATTCATATGCAGACGATTCAGATGATGATATATTAACTGTACCCACAGCAAAAGGAGGGATGAGACGGAAACATCACCGACCATGGACTCTTAGTGAAGTTGTCAAGTTAGTTGAAGGTGTTTCTAGGCATGGTGCTGGAAGGTGGTCCGAGATAAAGAGGATTTCCTTTCCAACATGCTCACATCGTACATCAGTCGATCTCAAGGTATAATATATTTTTATCTTTATGTTGTCCTTTCATGCATTTGGATATAACATAGAGGTGACATTTTTTACCCATTCACGTATGTATGGCTGATCAGTAGGCTGTGGTTATGTTATATCTCTAACTGGTAAACAGGTCTGTTTAACAGGTTGAAAGTCGCCCAAAGTTTTCTTGATGCATAAAACCATCCAATTGTTTATTTACAACCATTAGACTCTTTAATAAAATAACCTACTTATTGCAATCATATCTGGCCCTATTCTATATGTAAATTTTAGTCAGGAAGTGTTTCGGGTCAATTCAACCCGTTATGAGCCGTACATAAGTTGACTGTTTTAACCAGTATACAAGTCTCCTGTGAACAAGACGACCTTTTATTTTACGTAAACCAACTTTTGATGTTTGCAGGATAAGTGGAGGAATCTGCTGAGAGCCAGTTTCACACAGTTACCCGCTGACAAAGGGGTAAGTAGTTATTTTTCAGTTGCAACTTGCAATCTAAGTTTTCAGTGCTGTATGTAGAGGTCTCCATTTTGATCAAAATTCTTATAAATTGGTTGATTTGGGTTGTGGTTTGTCATGTCAAAAAACAAATAAAAAATGAATCAGATGGGCCGTATAGGTGAACGTCGCCTAAAGTCTGCTTTTAATGTCATAGTTCCTAGTTGTTATTATTCAAAAATTTATTATAATGCAATAAGATTATTGCGGTGATCACAAGTAGAGCATTAATTATTTATAAAAAGCTAACAAATGAACAAAAAAGTGTATGGGTCGGCCAAAATCGACCAACCTGTTTTGACTTGCACTAAAAATGAACTGTTCAAAGCCAAACATGTTTGACCCCATTACGCAACTTGTTTAGCCACCCATCTTGCCACCTCTAGTTGGCTCCTATGAAGCTTTTCATTGCAATTTTTGAACTTCAAGGGAGAAGCACTGTATTTGGATTTCCTTATACAGATCTGAAAACCATCTTGTTTCAGTTTCTTTCATCTACTGTATTTACAGATGTGTAGCGCCAAAGATACTTTTATGTAGACATGAAATAGAAGACATAAGAACACAACCAGAATGGACTAAGGCCCTTTTGCAATTTTGTCTCTAGATTAATTACTGTAGAATATCCAAGTCTTCAAATCAGGCTATCTTGATGATTCATTATTCTTATACATTTGAAGTTATGAACCATCTTTACCACCATCTTTACCATAGTGTTCACTAGGGTAGATATCATTTCATTTCTCGAGAGTTTAGTTCTTATAGCTGTTATGCTGAGATATTGATTTTCTTTTTCTCTTAATATCTTAGAATTTATAACTAAACGGACAAAATATGCAAAAGTTGTTAGTGATTTAGTGTCAGTCTCGTATTCACCAATGGTTTTAGTAAATTGGTTTGGCGTGTTACGCCGAATCATGAGTTCTAGCAAGGGTTGTGTGAAGTTTGAGAAGGCCTTAGATATACACATATCTGAAGTTATATCGAATAACTCGAAAAACTCTATAGGGATACTAGTTGAGCGGTTGAGCCCTATAGTTTTTTGAAATAAGGGTCAAAACTATAATTTAGACCTGCATTATCACATAGGGCTTGCCAAATTTGATAAGAATCGTAGTTGATCTCTTATGAGAGCTTGGATTCAACTAGTTACTATATGTTTTGAGCTTGGTTTTGTGCTCAAACTAGATCAAGCGTAGTGTGAGTTGAACTCAAGCTCGAATAACTCTTTAACAGATCAATTTGTTAGCATATTTACCTTTTACGCTTCCTAATTACTGATTTGAGAGTTGTTTTCTTGAAGCAGGTGCAAAACTCTAAGAAGCAGGCGTCAATTCCAATCCCAGCACCAATTCTGTTAAGAGTAAGAGAGCTTGCGAAACTGCAAGGGCATATAATCCCCCATGTTAGACCAGATCTAAGACCAGTGAAATTTGGTGGACATAATAGTAGTAATAGACATGTAAATGATATAAGGTCTGGATTTTTGTAACGGTGTAAATTGCTTGTCGAAGTTCGGCTGACATATTAGCAATAAGAATGTCTGATTGTACTAATTATATGGTCTCTTTGCATGTTGTTTCAAAGTATTTTGTAGATAATTTATGTTCCTTGCAGTTTTCTGGCTTTTTATAGATTGCCTAAAGATGTGAAGGTTATTCGTTGAAACCTATTTGACATGTCACAAATGTGTCTACTTGTCAGAATCTAACTAAGGATTTAGTAGAGGTGGCAAAACGGGGGGTCGGGCGGGCTCGGGCCGAACGGGCTTATGTTATACGAATCGCTTGAGAAAAGATTTAAAACGACGAAAAACATTCACCAAACCTAACAATTCATTTTTATTTAAATAGTTAAATATATTATATTTATAATAAAAAAAATAAAAATAACAATTGCAATGTTCTCTAATTGAAGGAAAACATGTCTGTTAATGCTAATTTAATTTTTGAAAGGGTCATACATGCTCATTTCAAGAAAAGGAAAAAGTTAAATCGCTTTAAATCTTTTACAAATTAGCCTATAGAAGCCTATTTTTATGATTTTAGACATAAATTGCCGCCTTCAGATTTAGCATGATCAAATACCGATCTATTACTTTAAGGGTATATTTGGTGAATGATAAGAGTACTTGGGGTTTTATTATAAATCAAATTGAATTAGATTTTGAAACTGTTTGCAAATAGCTTAAGTTTTTAGCTTATTATTGCAAAATTACTAAAAATGACATAATTAAATGAGTTTTTGTATATGTTAGATATTTTTGTAGGTAAATAAGTAATTTATTGTTCAAAAGTCTCGGACTAAAGTTTTTAGCCCCTTTTATGGAGCTAAAGTTTTAAGCTCTTTTTAGGGGCTTATGATTTCATAAGCTCGCATAACAAACGAGATTTATTTTGTAAGCCATCTTATTTTAAAAGCCCAAGCCTCATAAGCCTCTCATAAGCTTTTCGCCAAACACATCCTAAAACTACTACCTTCAATCACATACAGTATTAAGTATTAACTGCTAAAAGATCCCAAGGTCTTGTTTTTAAATGTGATGGATGTTGCTATTTAACTGCTAAGTTTATTTAGTCTATAGTATGGATCTTGCTACTGGATTTTCTCTAAAACACCTTCAGATAGTATCTGTTAATAGTGATATGTACTTTCCATGTTACCTTCAGGGTGTCGTGTTTTTATTTCCGACTCAAAACGCATGTTAACTACACATTCTTCTCATAAATGATCATGTCACATAATTCATTATTCATAAATCCGGGCTAACTACTTGTCAAATTTGGTTAGATCACATGCTGTGTTTTCATATAATACACCAATAAATTATAAACCTCCAATCGAAAATATCTTCTTTTGTGACACGATATATGAATCATAACCATAAATACAAATGTAGCTGAATACGGGCTTGTTATTAAGCGTTTTCATTTCACCGATTAGTTTGTCCTTCCAATATGCGGTATCAGAATTAGTATACACATTATATGATTTTTTGGATTCTGTTCATTGCAGCAATCAGCTGCCCAAATACAACATACCTGATCTCATGTCTTTCATTATTTATGGAAACTATATCTGGAGTCCACATAAAATTTGGAGGTATAATAACTACTTAATATTGATATTTTCTACAATATGACCATTAAGCTTTTTTTGTTCTAGTTTCTGAAATAATGCTTTTTTTATTTAGTAAACCACAACGATAGTTGACATGTAATTTATCTGTATGCAAACACTGACTCACTTGATATTATTAATTATATAGTCACTGCATATTTCTTGAGCAACAGATAACCATAGCTGGTTAATCCGGTCCAAATATATATTGCAATTTTTTTTCAGCATTTTATGATTTTAAATTATGTTTTGTAGTTAATTAAAGACTAAAATACACTGTTGGTCCCTAAACTTGTCAAAAAACATCACGCTGAACCAAAACTTGCCTTTTTCGTCGTCAATAGTCCAAAACTCTGTATGAGATTTTAAGGCTAAACCAGTCCCTTGACCATTAATGCCCAGGAACGTTTGATTTCTATTAGTTAGTCGAGAGTATTATAGTCCATACACATTTATACCATACTTTAGTTAAATCTAACCCAACCTAATTCCACCAACACAGAAAGAGGTGATTGTTTGAGCTGATTATACCATTACACCCGACATTTTAAGTATGACTTTATAAAGGTCAACTCATAAACTAGTATGATCTCACAGAATTTAACCTATAAGACAAACAAACAAATATTATACATAACTAACTATTTAGCAAGTTGACTTATATCACTCAACTATAGATTCAATGTCTGATACAACTGTAAAATAACCGAAACTAGTGAGTCATAATCGATACATGGTTCTCCGACATTTCACAAAATATAAAGATGATGCGCTTTGCAATCGCAAAACCTTCAACTTTCGAACCTTCAAATGATCTACACACTAGTCGTGGATATCTATAAACCGATGAACACACAAAACATGAACCTTAAAGTGATGATGATATCGCTACCTTGTGCGCAAAAACAAGTATGCAAACAACAAACATTTAAGTTAGGTATTGTACTATTACAGCTTAAAAGAATTAAACTGTTGTTCCAGTTTCACAAATAGCTAAAAACAGTTATAATGACTAAGTGTGAATCATGACTGAAGTAAAGCACATAAAGATAAGTTTTAACAAGATAAAACACAGAGTAATTTTCAACGTTTATATTCTTTATTAAAACGAATAAAAAAGAATACATTACCCAAGTACTTGCGGAACAGTACTTGGGATTGAATTGACAAGTATGGTGTAACTCCTCACGAAGCTTAGGCTAAGTCTAAGCACAACTATTCAGGTACCACTGAGCTATCTCAGGGATATAGTCGTATTTGGAGGAGTGAAAGATGCTTGTGTGTGTTTTTCACAATTAATGCACAAGCTTAAATCTTTCACTCCTACCTTATGGCTATTTATACAAGTATGTTTTTAACTCTATCCTAGAGGACAAATTGACAAGGTTACAAAAGATAAAATACTGATGTATTTTGTCTCTGTTTACAATGGCTATATTGAGTAAGTGACAAGGCTGCTTTCTTCTTGTCAGTGATGACACTGATCCTGGTTGTTAGTGTTTCAGGGAAAGTTTGACTTTGGGTTGATAAGGACTTCGTCTTATCTGTTCAAACTTATCCCGCCTTGTCCCGCTCATTCTTCGATCTTCTTAGCCTTGATCTCAATCTTGATCTTGTCTTCATGATAATAGTTGGTGAGGAGTTTTGGGATTCAGTGAGTTATTGTCATCACCACCGAATCCACCATCTTCTTCTTGACTCGATCTTCACCCCTTAAGTTCCGCCTCATCGAGTGGAGAGACTTCTTCTTCATCTCGTCGAGTATCCTGAGGATGGCTCACTAAGTGGCTATGCGCTCAGTGACTTGATAGTGTTTTAAGGTTATAAACACTTAGGGTATTTTCTATTCAAATCCTAGAATTAAGGGGTTTGGGTATTCACTGAACCCAACATAAACACATGACATTGTATTAATCATTGAAACATCACCTAGGATGGTCTTTGGGCGAAAAGTGCAAGGACGCAGTTTGTAATCATTTTTCTGCTTCTAAAGGGTGTCTTAACACCGCTAGACACATCAGCAACAGTACCACCAACCCTGGTTTCAACACCTGCAGCACCAACTATGTTTTCGACTCAAAACCTGCAAACTCAACCTTTTCAGCCTTTCCCTTCCCATCAAAACCTCGCTTAAAATGTTGAACAACTTCTTTCCCTTTTTTTTGTGCAAAACATCCTCTTCCTCAAGCATTTTTTTTTAATTTTTTATCTACAACCCCTTCTTCGTCTTTGATAACAACACCACCTTTCACTGTTGGTGTCTTGGTTCCACTCCCCTGCATTTTTTTCCTATATATCCCCTACCATTTACGTCTAGTCCTAAAAGGTTTTGGACTAACCATTCGAAAGTTAGCATCTTGCTCTACCCAACCCACAACTTCAAAACTTATGTTTTTTAAATAATATTGTGCTAACTTTTGGGGCTTGTGTGCAACAAAGATATCAACTGACTCATGTATTTCAGCCAGTGCAAACAAAGTATGAACTTCATCATCAGTATGAATCAAATGCAAACCATTTTCTAGGGATTCTTCAAGATCACAGAAAAACAACGCCTATTTTTGTTCATTAATCTTTGATAATACATTATCAAGGCTTGAACTAAATATATCCCTATCACTGGTAAAGGCACACAGATTAATTAATGAACCTCCTTCATACCTGAGTGGGCTATAATCAAAAAACCCATTACAATGGATTATGAACAAGACCTCATCATCTTCTTCTTCCTATACATCCTTAAAAGTTGACACGAATATGCTCCTGTCTTTCATGGTTTTACTTGGTGTTTTTATGAATGTGTTTGACTTGATGTGTGTTTCAGTACGCGTGTTTAGGAGTGTGGATGTATTTTAGGTTTGGTTTGGATTGGGTTTTCTTAATTGGGTCGGGTTATTATGAGAGTGTTTATGTTTTTGGATCTTAGTACTTGAGTTTATTTGGGTGTTTGGCAATACATTAATTGTGTATAAGCGTATCAAGGAAGGCAACGGTCAAGTTGCATGGTAATAATTTTCATATGTCACACTTGGTCCCTGAATTTGGTCAGTTAGCCGTTTTTGCACTTAAAATTCCCGCGTATTTTTATTATAGAACTTGACTATTTAGCTATTTAGTAACTTCACAAGTAGTCCCTGAATTTGGAAGGTCCCATTGTTTTTGGTATTTAAGGTTTCATACCCTATACCATTTGCATACCAACAATCACAAACATAGATTATCACAAAATCACAACAACCTAATGGCTAACTTCACACGTCTACAGGAACTCGCCATAGCTGCCAAGTCTTACTCCATGATCGATTCGATTGCTCTTTATTATCAAAGAGAAAACGACAAGGACATCGAGATTGCAAACGGTCTCCAAAAGACTTTCGCTGATTTGGTTCATGCTATAAACAAAACTCAAGAGTATATTTACGAGTTCGAAGGATATAGTCCTTCGGTTATGGCATACAAGCTTCTTCTGGATCTTCGCAAGAATCAAAAGGCAAATGTGTTGAAGGCGTTGGAGCTAAGGAAGATGATTTGTCAAACACATAGTCAGGTGTTTGACATGAGCAACTTCCTTGAAGATCTTAGGAGGGCTAATTGATTTTCTTGTATTTTGTGCTTTTGATGGTTTCTTTTAGGAACGATATGTACCGAAGTTCACTTTATCTATGAAATAAATGAATCTATTTTATATTCTTGTTCTATCGTTTTGTTTTTGTTTTTTCCTCTTTGATTGTTTTGATATGTGTTTTGATTGTATTCGTTGCTGTTACGAGTATGGTCCTTGCAAAAAGAGTGTATACATATCTGATTAAGGTTTTTGCCCCTTATCATTTGGTCACAATTGCATAAAGGTGTAGGAAATTGATAAGGATTTAAAACGTACGCTTTTAGGGGGTCATTTAAACCCTATTTCGACATATTTTATATCCGTTACTGCTTAATTTCATTTCTTTTTACTTTTTAGGTCTTTTGGAAGCAAAATGCTGGAATGAAGCACATTTGGACGAAAAGGAGCAAATACATGAAGAAAATGGCAAAGTTAAGATCAAAGCATCACAAGATCGATCAACATGCACTGACGCGTCTAACCAAAGGCGACGCCGTCCTCTATGATGACTTGATCAAAACAAGCACGCGAAGGCTCGGTGGAAATTTTGGTTACATAACCCGACGACGTCACGCCTTAATATTGGGCGTCACTCACGCTTTCAACTCGGATGGCCCGGATCTAGAATCAAGATGACGTCCCAATCAAGACCGACGGCGTCACAACTCTAAGGTGACGCCGTCCCATCGATGACTTGGCCCGACGAAACCCTAATGACGGTGACGCGTCCCATGCAAAAGGTGACGCCGTCGCGCTTGTAAATCTATATATAGAATTTGATTTTTCTGTATTCTAAGAGGTAGACTTTTAGAGAAAAAAACCCTAAATCGTTTGTAGTCCGAATTGGACAGTATCTTAGGGTCTCATACCCTATTTTACACATCGAGATAAGTTATTTAATCCAAATTATTATTATGTCTATCCTATATTCGATTGATTGTGTGTATACTTGCTTGTCTATCATGTCTAACTAAATTTCTTGTGTGTTTGCTTAAATCTATGAAACCTAGTTATTGATTATTGTTAGGTTGTTTCTTATCTTAATTAAAATTGGCTTAGGAGTGCAACTAGGCATCTTCGTTGTATTTAATGCTTGAGTATGCTTTTTGATGATATGATCTATGGATGAAATAGCCTAGGCTTGCTGATTCTGTAGGTTGTATACGAGAGATAACCTCAAAGAACTAGGGACTACGCATACCCTACCACCTTTAGGAATACAACGCGTTAAGATAAGGATGTGAAAACTCAACCGACCAATAAAAGATAACTAGGGAGTAATAGTATCTAGGTGGACACATTTTTAATCATCATACGAGCACACCTCAATTAGACATAAGCTACCCGTAGTAATAGATAATTAGATAAAGTAGAGTAATCGGTAGAAGTACCACCCCCCAACCAATTGCCCCGAGATTTTACCTTAACTTTCTAAAAAACCATAAAAAGATAAAAAAGAATCATCCTCAACCCCACTTTCTCGTCATACATGTCTTACTAGCATTCCTATTCCCCTAGAGAACGATATCAATCCCCGAGGCTTACCCAATACTACACTACAACGATTAGGTTCACTGCCTAGGAGGTTGAAAAACTTGATCGACGAAAAGGAAATTTCCTTCACCCCGAACGCTCCTTCCGCGCGCATCAAGTTTTTGGCGTTGCTGCCGAGGAATAGAATAGCTAGTTAGATCTCTATCTCGTTTAGGTTCCCTTGCTTGATTCCTATCAAGTAAGATTTTTTCTCATTTTCATTAGCTTCCTTGTAGTCTATCCCCCTTCTTCGTGTCTTTGTTCGTAACCTTATCACTTTTCATCATGGAAGGTGATAACCCACGACCAAATCAACCACTTCCACTCAAACCACAACCAATTGACCAACACCCTCCAACCTCGTCCGCAACCAAACTATTAGTAGAATCAATGAGCTTCAAGATTTGCGTGGGGTATTTGAGAGTACAATTAGGACGCCATGAAAAAGCGGTTAGCGCCTCGATTGTTGGCTCCATGATTAACAATAGTTCGTGTAATGATTTAGTAAATGAAAGTGAGAATGAGGATACTAGTGCCTATTTCAATCGTTATCCCACTAAGGAAGAAGTTGCATACCACAAATACATAATCGACAATCCTCAATCACCCATCATTAGAATATGCCCAAAGATTAGGAGAGGAAATCATTGGAACATCAAGATCCCTTGTATGATTGGATATAAGAATGTCGAGCACGCTTACATAGATACGAACTATCCAATCAATGTGATGTCATCAGCTGTTTACAATGACATAATGAAAACGCGACTTAAGATTAGGAGGGACCCTAAGTATCCCAGTGGGGTTTGCAATTTTGTGGGAAGGGTCAAGGATGTAAATGTCTTTATAGGAAACCTTACCTACCTAGTTGATTTTATGGTCCTAGAATATATAGGATGTGTCATCGACTATAGCTTGTCCCAAGTTGTGTCAGGAAAACCGTTTGTTGAAAAATCTAAGTTAAGCTATAACAAGTCTGAGGGAACGGTTAGATTTGCGGAAAGGGACGATGAAATTACATATAGGATGCCTTGGAAGATGAACGGTTATGGCCCTCTATCCCTCTATGAACGAGATAACATTAGAGCTTTTGAGGAAAAGAGCAAAGAAGATGTTGAAAAAGGCTTGAACTTTATGTGGGAGAAAAGGAGGCTCTACTATAGGGATTGTTTGACCCTAGGACCTAGGTATAGAGTAGATGAGAATTTTGTCAATATGATAGATTTTTCATTAAGGATGAAAAATGAGACAACGTAGGAGCACGACTTCGAGTCTAGCTACAAGACTCATAAATAAAGAAAACCGCTTCGTGGGAGGCAACCCATGCTTAATTGTCTGCTTGTTTTGTTTTTCAATTTTTGAGAGTCTTATATCTTTTTCATTGTTGTTTATTCTCATGTTAGACTTTGTGAAAATGCTTTATTTTGTCTTTAACCTCGTCTTAATTACATATAAAAGTATTTTACAAAAAGATAAGTGTAGGGAAGATCACAAACGTTTTTGAAGAACATGAACATGAGAATTGCGATTAGTGAAATTGTTATATATGTGTGTTTGTTAGAGTCAAATGCTTGTATCGATTCATAATAGATGTTTTGCAGGAATTTTTCCATGTTTTAAAGATGTATTTTTCCGAATTTTCCGAAAACGCAGAGACCACTTTCGTCGGGACAACCCGACGCGTTAGATTAAAGCTGTGACGACGCCAATGTAAAGCAGTTATCAGAGTTTTTCGTTTTCTATGCTACTCATAAAGTTTTGGAAATTCCCAGGTCTTAATTTTCCAGAAAAACTGAAAACATCCATGCACAAACATTACATCAATGGTCCTTGTAATAAGTTACACATCCGCCCCTTTTAGTTTTTATTGTACTAGTTAGTAGTTAGGTCCCTCGTGGGAGAATATATACCCACACCACTCACACTCCTCTCATTTCTTCCACCAATTTCTCTCTCTAATAAACACACACACCACAACTCTCTCTCTCTAAAATAATCCGGCCACCACTCCTTACCGCCGGCCACCACTGCCGTCGCCGAAAACCGCCACCGCCGCCGCCGGAAAATGCAAACTTAACACCAAAAGATAGATCGTGAGCTTGTGGTTCCAACCATGGGTAGCACGCGCCTCTAGAACCACCCACGCACTCTAGATCTTGATTTTTAGAATCAGATTTCTAGGGTTTCACTTGTTTTTTACAAACCCTAAAAAGCTTTTGTAGCCTCTTTCCACCCTTACTGCTACCACCACTGTCATGGTGGTCATGGCCACCACCGTCAGCCGCCTCTACCACCTTTCTCCTCATATCTCTTTCCTTCTTTCTCTCGTCTTTGTGGGTAAGTCGATACCCACGACGTTTCTATTCTTATAATTTCATTTTATTTTTTCTTGTTTTGTGACTTAAAAACCGAGAGTGAATCGGTTATATGGGTTTTCGTGGAATCATTGTTAAAAACAGTTTGACATAAAAATTCGTGAGGAAAACAATTTTGAAACCATGATAAACGTGTTTAATTCTGATTCGTGTTGTAAGGTGTGTCACGGATTAGTTTTATTATCTTGTGCAAATCTCATTTCTGAAAACGTTTTCGTCAAGTGTCAGTTTGGTTTGCTTCGGGTCAGGGTTTGTGCACGGGTCGGGTTTGACCCATCTAGGTCTCGTTTGGTGTCGACTTAGTCTTGACATAGTGGTTGGTTTATGGTCGAATAAATCTGAATAAAAGTATAACGAGAGGATTGATTTGGTTTGTCAAAAGATTAAGAGTTGCTGTTGTTGTAGTAACATGGGGTGAATGTGAATGTGTCTAAGTTCGGTTAGTGTCAATAGGGAACATCCACTTTGGGTGTGTGATTGGTTAAGCCGAGAGCTACATAAGTTCTAAATGAGTCGAGCCATGACTCACGGGAGTCACGGCGAGGTTTACTTTGTTTGGTTGAGTATTTTATTTATTCATTTGTGTTTCAAGATGGTTTCGGCTAAAGTTTAATTGAAATGGGAAAAACGATAACAATAACCAAAAAGAGTAACAATAGTTAAGGGAATATATTGCAACACTTGAGGCATTGATTTATTGGACTCGTTTACGAGCATAGTGACGTTATATACTGTTGGACAAGGATTGGATTTACGGTATTAGTTATTTGGACATTATGGACCCTTCGGTACACGTGACGGAAGGGTATGTTAGACTCATAAGAGTTTAACATATCTGGACCCGAACTATACAAAATGGTCGATAAAGCTAAACAACTAATATATACGCGAATGATATGTTCAATTATATATTATAACTTGTAATGTTTGACGATAACTTGGAAAACTTAGCGATAATTGAGTTATTCAAATGAATCATATTGACTTGGAAACGTAATATAAACGGACGCGTCATGCCGACAATTTATAAAACCTTTCCAAAACTTATGAGATCATAAATTGGTAAACACATCGTGTTTTCTTATAATGCTAAAATAGCTTTCTAAACCGCTTGGGATTATTGGGTAAATGCCGAAACTTACCAATTAATTTACTTACTTATCATAGTTATGTGTCTTTAGTTCCTCGACCTCTTTCTGGTCGTTGTTTTCTAGATTCGAGTCTTGGTCAACTTTATTGACTATTCCTCATAATATATTGGGATATATATTATGTCCAGGTATGAGTTATTTTTGGCGTGAGTTATATCTTTGGCGTGAGTTACGTCTTGGTATACTTTTGGCGTGAGTTGTATGTCGAGTTTTGATTTTCTTACTACCACACGAAACGTTAAAACTAAACTTTTGAGATATAAATTACAAACTTTTGGGAACGATAATGGACTTTGAAAGTAATAACATGAATGATCCACGAAAACTACGACACATTACTTTTATTGACTTCTTTATCATTTGAGCGGTATTTTAAGAGTAATCGCATACGCATTAGGTTGCGTCACTTCTACTTTATCGTATTCGTCGTACATTCTTCTGGATGCCATGGAGATTAGCTTTAGATGTCAGTCGTGTCAATAGTGAATAGTGCATTGCTATGGCTAAGGTGAGTTTCATAGCCCCTCTTTTCAAATGTTTTCATAACTATTTTTGGGGAGAATACATGCTGCTTTTAATCAACTATAACTGGAAACGTGAATATGATTTGTGAATGATTGAAGTTTGGTTTATTGATTTGGTGATTGAATGTTTTATGTGTTTATGTGAATGCAAACTATTTCTTGGACCTACCACTATTCTTTTGAATTGCTAATGTGTTGACTAGGAAAGGTTAGACATGCGACAGTTGTTGACTTAGACTAGGGTAGCAATCCTTTGCTATAACGCGATACCTAGCTAAGAATAGACATCTGTATCCAACCTAGACCAGGGTAGCATTGTTCTAGGCTTTGCTATAGCTTTGGTGCCTGGCTAGAGTCGCCTATTGATAGAATATTATTGGATTATTATTGGAATGTTGTAATTGGAATGTATAGGATATATATATCTGCCTTAGTCGCACCTAGCAATTAAACTCTATCAGGTCCACTATTACTTTTGTAACTAAACTCTATGAACTCACCAGTAGTGGTCGACCTTTTAAGCATGTGTTCTCGCTTTTAAGGCGATAGCTCACTATTGGAAGACGCTATAGGGGCATGGTCATAGGCAACTCGATGAATAAACGGGACCGCTTTAATTATCTTTTGGGCCTATTTCGAACTACTTTCATTAATGTAAACTTATGGTTTTAAATTAATGAATCTTATCTTAAATAAATGGAATAAAACCATTCTTTGTACCTTATGTTGTGATACCAAGATTGTAGCACCTAAAGGTTCGTATGCTTCACTGGACCCAAATTTCGGTGTAACACTTAACGCGCTTTCGCGTGCATCGTAAATGCATTTATTCTTACTAGTGTTGTTTGACCACATTTACCCCAAATTTGAATTCATAACCCTAAAGCCTTAATTAAGTGAAATTGCATCAAAATGGGTAAATCTAGAGTTCGTAGACAGATTAAATAAAGGAAACAAATGTCCGAGGTAGAAAAAGGCATTCTGATGGCAGAAGGAAACATGCATTCATTTAATTATCATTTGCATAACGATTGTTCTTGTGTGTTTACATTGTAGTTGATGTACAAATCTATTACTTTTGCAGTGGATGGATGAAGACGAGATAAGGCAGACTATGGAACAAGAGTTTCTTGAAGCTCTTTATGAGCAAGAAGAAGAACACACAATGTTGGATGAAGATGAAGAGCAGACAAGGATGGATGAAGAAGCATTCCAGCAGCTTTTGGATGAGGAAAGAATAAACAAAAGAATTGAAGAGGAATGGAAGAGGAAAAAATGGCTAGAAAAAGCAGAGTTTGAGACAACTTATTATGGAGTGGATGTGGAGGATTTATATCCAAGACATCCATATGTTCTGGATAAAAAATGTTGAACTGCTGTTAGTAGGTTGTAGCCATCTGTAATTTGGACCAAAGTCACATGGAACGCGGTACACTCCGGTACGGGAACGAGAAACGGGATAACGGTTTGCTATGTCTTTAAAATTTGGTACGAAGGAGGGTAGGCTCATTTCGGTACGCTCTGGTTCACTTCAGTTCGATGTACCATATAATTTGGTACGATGTACCAATTTGATACAATGTATCTTTGTATACTTATACATATTATAAACTTTTATTACTTTTCTTAAACTTTTTTCTATTAAAAGGTTTATAATTACAAGTTGCAATAAAAGATTGTAGAATTGACTTCTAAATTAATTACCTCGAACTAATAAAAAACCCAAACCTTTTAATATTTAATTTTAAACAAAAAGTAACAGTTGGTATACACAAATACCAGTACCACTTTGGGAACATAAAAAGCAAATGAATTTTATTAAATACAATTTTCTATTTTCTTCTTTCATCTTCTCTAATATTTTCTCTCTCATCTCACGCATCTTTATCTTCTTCTCTCCAACTAAGTTTCCACCGGAAAACACCATAACCACAAAAATCATAACACCAGAAACGGAACGTGGAATCTAGCGATCTAGGTCGCGATTATACCGCGTTTCGGTACGAACGATCCGGAACGAGGAATGCGGCATAGCCGGCGTTTTCTGAGACTATGATTTGGACACCATCATGTTTGAAATAAATTTGTTTATGTTGACTTATAAGTCAGAATGTGTTATTACAAACACCCCCTAAACTGCATATGTTGACTCGATTTTAAGCATTTATGCTGTCTTTACTCCCATTTACTTGTTCAACAACCACATTGCACCCTATTATACCTTTTTTTGCCTACATTATATAATACATCTAATGTCATCAATTCTTTATCATACCAACAGATTTTCACCATGGATGCAGAAAATGGTTGTCAAATGGTATGCCTTGACTGTTGGGTTGAAAGTGAAAACAGGGCTGGATTGACCTTTTTTGCAAGGCGTCCACCTTATAGAGATTTCATGTGGTATGTTTGTCTAGTGTACCGTACCTTGACAGAAGGGGAAACACATTTTATACTGGTAGAGGTGGTGTTATAAGGGAAAACACAACTACAACAGATAGTGGTGGATATGTAGTGGGCCTACATATTTCTGCATCTAATAGAGTTGGTACTTCCTTGGGCAGTGATGAAGATGAAAGTGAACCACCTGCAACTCAAATACCAAGTGGAGTACGCCCAAGACAAACACCACGTGAAGCACCTGCAACTCAAAGACCAAGTGGATCACCTGCTAGTCAATTAACCAAGTGAATCACTTGCAAGAAATGCTATGTTGTCTTTCAGTCTAAATGTAACTTAACTGATATGTGTGTACTTCTTTTGTTATAACAATTGAGTTTTGGTTACAATTTTTTTTTTGTATCTGTTGACTTTATAAGTCAAATTGTGTTATTCCAAACAGCCCCCTAAACTGCACATGCAATTGCAAACTGAACAACGTAACAACAAAACCAAAACTACAAATGCAAACAAAAGATATTTTAAAAGATTATAACAATTCAGTTTGGTTAATAATTATTTGGTATATGTTGACTTTATAAGTCAAAATGGGTTTTTTCAAACAGCCACCTAAAATGCATAAGCAAATGCAAACTGACAAAATGAAAACAACAAAGCCAAAATATACATACACCACCAACTAATTATACCATATACATCAAAATATACATGTTAACAAGCATCGTTTTGAGTAATCATCATCAACCAAAATATATATATTTTTTCATTACATCAACAACTAAATATAACAGATGAACTTCTTGATGGGAGACTTGATATTCATGGGGGGAGACTTGAGCTCCTTAGGGGGAGGCACATACCACTCATTCCTCTTTGTGCTGGAGCATCCCACAACCACTCCAAGACCAAGTACAACATTTGTAATATTTTCCTTATTTTTGGCCTTTTATGAACAAGGGTGGTAACAGGTTGTGAATTGGAAGCATTGGGAGTGGAAGACTTGGAAGCTTGGGAAGTGGAACCTTTTAAATTAAAGTAGTACTCTTAGAAGACAGGATCCCAAACTCATCATCAGACGTGTTTGAAATAATGATGACATCAATTTCATTTCCTTTAAAGTTAGTATCTGGAAAGATAGCCAAAACAAGTTCACCTATTACAACTTTCTTACTTTGAAAACATTAAGTCTAACCTTTCGCAACTCATATTTTCCCCACAAGTCTTCAAGTATCACATCAGCAATTTCATCTTCTATATCCCACTTATTCCCATAAGTAGCCATGACATACTCAATCATATCGTCAGATACGTTTAGTTTGCTATAACCCCTTTTTTTGGCAGATTCTGACATTGCTTGAATTTCTAGCAAATAAATAGGGTTATTTAGGCTCATTCCCGATACTAACCTTAAAATGCCAATCACACAAATACAAAAACTAACTAACCTTTCATCACTTCACTTTTCCGCAAATCGCATAAATCTTCAAATATCTCATCAAACATGTCATCTCCTTGTAACCAAGTATCCTCATATTTGGCTTTCACATACTTTACCATCTCATCAGTTACTGCTGTAAAAGTAATGTCCTTGTCTGCCATTGTTAAAGTGTCTGTGAGGGTTGTGTGACAAGGGAGGGAAACAATCAAGAGGGTATACGAATAGTTTTTCTCTGGTTGAGTTAGATTATGGTATAAATGTGTATGGACTATAATACCCTCGACTAACTAATGTAAATTAGACGTTGACACGGACATTAATGGTCAAGAGACGGTTTAGCCTAAAAATCCCATACTTTGGACTCATGACGGCGAAAAAGGCAAGTTTTAGTTCAGCGTGATGTTTTTGGACAAGATTAGGGACCAACGATGTATTTTAGTCTTAATTAAATGTAAGGTAAATTATCTTTAGGAGCCCAACATGAAAGTGGGTTTAGGTTACTATTAAATACTTTGTATTAATCAGGCATGCCTAAAAAAAATTTGACATATTTTTTCTTCAAGACAACCCTAGAAAAACGAACGAGGTTTAATGTTTAGGTTATCCGGAGAAAGTTAGTATTTGACTCAAATATACGCAACCTAACTAAGATATCCCCGTAAGCCAGGCATATGCAACCTAAACGAATGAGTTGTTGTGTGTTTGTATGGCTAAAAAATGGCAATAGAAACACACAACTGTAGACATACGTATTTATACATAATTAATAACTGCCAGATACTAAATTAGCTGAACTTCAAGAAGTATATATATAAAATTATAAATTCATATGGTAAGGTTAACATGCACTTTAGTTTTAGCTAGCAAACTAAGCAACAAAACACTAGTCACATTCTAAGCAACAAAACAAATTTCCGTTAACTTTCCCGCCAGAAAATGCCGACCAACGAATTCTCAAAATCAGTCGAAATGGGACTTAAGCTATCGAAACGTATATACTATGGAAAAGATGGTCCTCCAATGTCAGCTCCAAAACCAGCTTTAATGACGAAGACGCTCTCATCTGGTTCCTCGGCCTCGTCGTTCAAGATGCCTGACAGACATCATCCGGCGGGCCTATGGTTTACGCGATAATTAGTGATGCTAATATCGTTGATAATCCGGATATTAGGAGTTACCAACCTCATGTGCATGGGAGGTGTAATCCTCATGCTTTGATACCACTTCATATGCATGGGATTTCGATGGATGTTGATTGTTATTTGGATACTGCTTTTGTTACGGTTGTGGGCGTGTGGCGTGTGCATTGTGTTACGGCTAGTGCGTGCTGTGATTGTCGTATCGGAATTCCCATGGGGGAGAAGGTATGTTAGTTAAATGATAGCATAGTTACACTGATTTTTAAAGAAAGAATATAAGCATTAAATTAGTGTTAGGATGTCAATATCTAATTTAAAGTTCTTTTAGTAAATATCTGGTTAACAACCATAATACTTTCTGGATTAAGCACTATAGGAACGCCGTTTGGTTAACAGGGTTCAATTCTAGACGTGGAAGTCGAGAGCAAGAAAAGAACATATCATACAAAATTGGTTACTCAAGAAGATGAAAAAGATTCAGATCGAGTAACCAAGGCAAAAGATGGGTTCATGATGAGACGCAACACATACACACTAAGAGTTCCCCAGGTTTATCTCTAAACGTCGTTAATTGCATGATCACTACGGATTGAGATCCTCTCAAGTTCATATGACATAACCGTAATGTTCCTCACAAACAAAACAACGAGGCGATTGAGGGACCCAGTTTTTTTTATTCTTAGTGAGCATTACCGGTCATGTTCGTATGAACTTGAGAGGATATCAATCCGATCACTACAACGATATATGACATGCATACAGTTTTTCTACTTTATTTAGGAAGTATGCAAAGTTTTGTTAAGTTATTTACACCTGTGAAAGAAATTTTCATTTGATTATAAGCACTTAAGTTACATGACATATATTGTAAATCTTTAGAGATCATTGCGCTTACGAATATAACTTATATAAACGTTAATGAGCATGACAAGACGACCGAAATGTCACTGTAGCGATAAGTGTGTGCAAAATAACCATTATTTGGTAAACACTTTCTATATTTGTTTCGACGTGTTTACCTACTTCACAATGTTCAACATTCCAAGGTTGAGGGAGGATCCATTATTCATGTTAAAGTTAGATGGACACAGAAATTGGTATATCAAGATGATGAGTTCTGCCTGAGTGTGCCTTTCACTTTCCCCTATTATGTTTTACCTTTGGAGAAGATAAATCCTAAAAGAGAAAAGGTGCTTGTGAATGTAAACTCTGGCACTGAGACTAAGATCATATGCAATCATGCTAGCCATCCTTTGAAGGTATGACATGATTTAAATTTCGGTTCATAGACTATTAGAAAAACGGATCATGTCATTGTTTTAAATGAATTGGCGTAATTGCTTCATCTCACAATCTTATATCTCACTTTTTAACCTGTTTGAAGGAGGTACGAAAACAGGCTGGGGAAGCAAGCTTCTCATACGAGGCAGAAGTTTCGAAGTGGTCCACACAAGATTTGAATTTCGCTTATTCTGTAAGACCTCAATCTTATTTCATTGGAAAAGGCGATCAGTTAGCTTTAATTGTGTCTGATTTTTTTTATAGTTAGCTATTTTTTATAGTAGTTTCAATGGATTTGGCTAAATATTTCAAGGTATGCTCGAATGAGATTATTGGTGGTATGCTTCTTCAAAGTCCATCTATACAAGATTATGATCAAAGAGATATGTTTTGCTTTTATCTTTTCCCTGGGACTAACAACGACATTGAAAAGGTAAGTGGTGACTTCAAGACATCATTAACAGTTAACAAACAAAATCAATGGTACAATAAAAACTTATACCAGCAAAATAAAAATCTCAGCAACTCAACTTGGCCCCCTAAGCATGCGTGGCTCAATCCCTGACTTGTGATAATTCTTGTTGCTTTGAATCTGAAATGTGGCTGATTTGGCTGCTTGAATATTTTTTATAGGGTTTCAAAAAGGAAGTGGTATTTCTAGTAGACATAAGTGAGAGCATGAGAGGTGCTCCTCTTGAGAAAACAAAATATGCAATCAACGCGTGCCTCTCAAAGCTCGAAGAAGGAGATTTGTTTAATATCATAGCGTTTAATAACGACATTCAGTTATTCTCATCTTCATTAGAGTTGGCAACTGAAGAAGCAATAGCAAATGCAAGTGAATGGATGTGGAAAAACTTGGTTGCTGAAGGAGGTACAAACCTCATGTGCCCAATGAAACAGGTACTATCTAGTATCGTAAATTCATTCTAGTTCTCCTGGCGACGACTTTCAGTTATTATTGTGATTGTTTGATTATATAAACAAAACGGCATTTTTTTAATCTCCATATCCAGGCAATTGACATGGTTGGTAAAACTAGCGAATCCATTCCTCTGATTTTTCTCATCACTGATGGCACCGTTGAAGATGAAAGAGATATTTGTAATATGATAAAAGGCATGACTTCTCCCCGAATTTGCACATTTGGCATAGGTACGACTTTTACGAGTAGTGGACATTATATCTCATGGGCAATTTTCGCCAATCGTGTGTTTTAATTCAGTAGCATACTATTCTTTGCGAATATTTGTACATGCAATTTGTTTTAACTGAGTTATGCTTTTCCAGGATCATATTGTAATCACTATTTTTTGCAAATGCTTGCGAATACCGGAAGGGGATACTATGATGCTGCATATGATATCAGTAAGTTTAATCAAATACCAAACTTTGAATACTATGACCCAAAGGGTCAATTATTTCACATGTCAGAAATAGTAACATACTTTCATCTTTTACCAACATCATTTGTGCCAGTATCAATTGGTGATTATTTGCAACGACTGTTGGATAATGCTATGTCACCTATGCTTGCAAATGTAACCCTTGATGCTCTAGAAAATCTCAAATCATATGAGGTACACTTACGCTATTTCACTTGATTTGGACATTTAACTCACTATCTGAGTTTTAGCTTATATTCCTACATTTTTTATGTTGCAGTTGTACCCATCTCGTATTCCAGATTTGTTGTCCAGAACTCCATTAATTATATCAGGTCGATACGAAGGGAATTTCCCTGAATCTGTCAAAGCTAGAGGATTCTTGGCGGATCGAAGTACTTTTGAGATCGATATTAAAGTGAGAAAGACAATGGACATAAACTTGGACATGGTAAACATTTTAACATCAACAAATCTAAGAAATAACACATGTTTCTTCAATGGTACCATTGTGCTAAAGATCTTCCAATCTTTGTTGTATTAGTCCATTTTCTCTAAGCCCAGAAAAAAGTTTTGAGAAAATGAAGAATAAGCCCAATTTAAACTTGTATGAGCCCACAATTCTTACACCGAGAAGCCCAATTTTCAAATGTGAAAATTAGGACACTAATTAGCCTAATTTTCAGTTAAGAAGTTTTTACCACTTCAATTGCACTTTTTTTTTCCTACTATTGTATCTTGACAATCTATTAGATTTGGACTATGACATTACTTTTAATCTTTATTTCAGATTTGATGGAGTTACATTTTGTTTCGTTTTCAGTTATGTGCTAGGAGGGAGGTGGATATACTCACAACACAAGCATGGTTAGATCAAAACAAACATCTTGAGGAGAAGGTTTAGTTCTTCTTTTCTATAATTATGATTCTTTATAATATTGCTGTTTTAGACACTAAGTAACTTCCGGTATGTTTTTCTTCGATTTCTTGATTGTAGGTTGCAAAAATGAGCTTACAAAGAGGAATTCCATCTGAATATACACACATGATACTAGTTCAAGATGTTAAACCAAAACCAACCATTAAAACACTTCTACTTGATGAGGTATACATCAATGTGGCGACAACTATTTATCAAATTCTATGTCATAAGATACATGTTTTGAGCTTAACTAATTTCAAATACGTGTGTAGAAGTCTTCAAAAAAGATGAATCAAAAGACGGAATACTTAGGAAATACATGTGTTGGATTCGGTAACTTAAAGGCCACAAATTCAAATCAGCCTCCAGGTATGGAAGATGTAAATTTAAATGAAGCTGCAAAAATTGTTATGAAGGTTGCATCAACGTGTTACGGGACTATGGCGAATTGGGCTTGTTTGAGGTGCTTTATACAGACTTTATCTCAGCTTAGAAACGAGCAATGTGCTCTTGCTCTCGCTCAAATCTGCACTGCTCTTGCCTGTCTTGAGTTTTAGATTGTTGTTGTGAGGTTTGCGATTCATGCTTGATTTATGCCAGTAAAAACTTTATGGTGTATAAAAAAGTCATTGTATCATTAATCTGTTGAATATATACATGTGTAATAAACTAATAAGGACACAATTGTATGTACTAATTTATTACATCCAACATAATGTTCGATCTGTTTTAGCAAACTAGGGGTCACTTTCTTATTTATTTGATCATATATTTCAGGTATCTAGCTATTAGTTATGCATTTATAGTAATGTAGGTGGATTAGATAGATAAAATAGCACATGAAACTCTAACTTAAAGGGCAAACCAGCCCAAAAAAGTGCAAGGTGTGGCAACATGGAGTTCAGTTTGTAGAACCATATGTCATTTCCACAGCAAAAGATGATCAATTTTAGAATATGGAGAGGCCCCTATCACAGAAAACATATTTGGCATTTCCTATAACAAAGGTCAAAATTCGTCCACACATGCATCTCACATGAAGGACTAATTAGTATAATCATTTATAGGCATGAGAAAGAACACAACATGTGCAACAGTGGGAGAGATTGTGAAATAACAAAGCTAAGAAATACCGAAAAGCTGGAAACTATTAAATGAATCTCCTGAAACTCAAGCCAAAACGATATTAAGCGGTGAATAACCAAACTACTTTGGCTCAGCTTTCGTTGTGCTAAACTCAAACCCAACCGACCCATTTTCAGTCTAGTTAAAAACGACCACGTGCTTACTTCAAAAGATCATACATTTGTAAGACCACCGTACGAATTTGAGTGATTTTACAGATACCTTGCGTTAGATGTCTTGGGCTTCTCCTGAAGATATATATAAATCTATCTACTTTACGTTGATAGAAATTTGTAGATCATCATTTGCTTGATTAATTGGCTGATGCATAAGGAGTTGTTTGGTTTGAAAGTTATCATGTGATATATATGGAGTAAGCATTATAATATAATCCAGCTTACGGAGTGGGTGTTTGGATGTACTTGGTTTTTATACTTGTGGTAATCATATTTCATTTTGAGTGTTCGGAAAATTCCAATTATTTACCAACTTAGATTTAAAATGTTATCTATAATCAAACAAGATCAGATTTGGTATACAAACACTAGAAACTGTTTTTTTGGTGACCTGAACTTTGCTTTAGAAATCAATCAGATTGTGCTTTGTACTTAATATTGCTAGGCTTTATTGTTGAAGCATGGTTCAATGAAAAAAAGAGCAAGTACTACATCATACCAAGTAAATGAGACCCGTGTCACACGTTCATTGCACTCGACACATATGATTCGGACCCACGGAAATTAAATGTTGAAGTTTTCATATGCTTTTCATGTCCTCTGTCTGATATTCAATGTATTTGGATCACATGTGTTGTCTTCTGCTTAATATTCTGGTCCGGAGCATGGTCCTACAGATCTAAAGGTTCAATCAGAAAGATGATAATGTTTCTTGATATGACCAAGAGTTCGTAAATGGCACATATGCACCAATGCCATTCCATATTGTCAGAAAATACTATCGTGGCTCCTGGCAATTTCACCGTAAAGTACTAATATAGTCATGCGATTCACAGGGACATTACCATTTTGTGATTTTGAGTAGAAAACAGATAAACAATCAAAAAGAACGATTCTGAAAGCTAAAATGGAATAGTTAGCTTTGGATGCCATTCTTTAATCATCCAAAGAAATTATTTGATTGCGCGTGCTTAAAGCCTTCAAGGGTATCGTTCGATTAACATCTTCCAAGTCTTTGATTTAATTCTTGATCAAAAAAAAGAAAGAAGCGGAAGAAACTATATGGTCCGTTTGGAGTGAGGGATTGGGAATGAGGCGTTGTGAACGAAAATGATTGAGGTTTGGTTTGAAGGTTTGAGTTATAAACTACCAACCATATCCTACAAAATAATGATTCTCAAAGCCCTACGAGGGGTCGGTTAAGAAATTGACTCTTCATTCCTATTCCACACTTCTATTAATGTGGTGTTTGGTTTGCATTACCGAGGGAATGAGTATAATTTTCTGTACTCAGGCCTTTATGTGAGTATGGTGTCATTCCATTCCTTTAGACTCATACCATTCAAGTAGTTAAAATCCTTATGCGGTTGGAAAGGATGGGTTGAATAAACTAAACACCCTCTTATAGCTAGTCGCGTTTGGTTCTTTCATGTCATATTCCTCTCCCTTTTCACGTTTCCAACAGCCGAAACTCATGACCATCTTCATTTTTTTTTCAACAACATCATATAAATACAAAGCAAAAACATAAAGGCACGCACATTGCTAAAATTTTTACGCAAGAAGCAACTAACATTAGAAAAAGTAGAGCACAAACACAGAACTATTTGTGCAGAGAGTAAAACTGTAAATTAAATATCAGTATGGATGTTCATTAACAAGAAATCAGAAACAAAAATCTGAATAAACAGATGAACAAACATCAAACTTACATACCAAAAAAAAAAATAAAAAAAATAATCAAAGAATACTATCCTACAAGAACCTGACTGTTGTCGCTCTTTCATTGTGATCTTCTTCTAGAATGTTGCGAAACCGCATACCCTTCAAATAAATCTTGAAGCACAGCATTTTCAAGATCTTCCACAGTATACTTAATATAATTATCGGATATATGATTCCTAAATCTTCCAAGAAACGACCGATAAGCAGGAATCAGTTTCTCCAATATTGAAATCCTTAACTCTTCACGGCTGCTCATCCGGTACTAACCATAGCGCTTGTGTCCTATGAACTTCGTCAAATATGGCGTTAAATGACTTAAACCGCTCTCTCAAAGCACTCTTTGAAACACCTGATGAGAAACTCCTGTCGAATGTAACCCTTGGTCTCTTAAACAGTGCAACACCCCTATCCATGTTGCTCGTTGGTGATTCGTTGCCGCTTGTCTGAAGATCCTTGTGAGAGTTCTTAAGTAATGATCACCGATCATTTCTCGTAACTCTTGTGACCCTTTGATCTTTTGAACAATGTAGTGGACATTGTTCATTATGAACAAATATGCTAATGAGTTATCTTTATAGTGCTTGGATTTACCTTCTAAGTTGAATTGCAAAATCGCGATTATCCAAATTAAATGAAGAGCTAAAGGCGATTGCTCTTCATGTTCAGAGAAATCAATTTCCGGACCAGTGGGACTATCACCCGAGTTTCTAGACCCCGTTGATGGGTTCGACACAATTAATCCTCCTAAGGTTATTTTGTAATCCGAAATCAAACTTATGTAATTCATCACATACCTTGTTAACGGATGAATAGTCCTCCAGGGACCGGGACACGCGAAGGTTCCCTAAGAACCGCGTTTCAAACTCTGATAACATCCTCTAGCGGCCTCCGCTAGACGGGATAATATCTCGGTCGATTGGATCCTGATCGATTCAGCTGGTTTAGAATCAAACACATTATCGATATCAGACAACAAATCTAGCAAGGAATCATGTAAATCTAGAATCTTGAACAGCTTTTCGGGTGATCTACGGCTAATACTAATGGCTTCAGCAAAGTTGAATAGTTGGGTGGCCGGTCCTTTAACAGTTTCCATAAAACAAGCATCATCCGCTGAAGCAGACCCCAGATCTTTAAAAATTTGCTTGCATAGCTTTTTCTCACTCGCGAACAAGACCCTAATGCAAACTTTCGCAGCACGTATCCATCTACCAATTTTCGCGTTAAGCGAGTCCCATTCTAGCCTTTGAATATCGCCAATACTTAGCTTTTCGACCCCGAGTTTTTTAAAACTTCCATCTACAACAGATTTACGTACACTTCCATAAACTTGTACACATTCCCTAAGATAGCCAGCTGTAATCATGCGCTTCGCGATACAGCGTAGATCTAATACACTCTCCTGAGGTATCAGATCTTGCTCGCGAATGCTGTTCATAGATCTACAGCTGACATAAGTTTTACGTTCAGTAAAACTAGCTGAGCTAATTCTAGCTACAGCTTCTATATCGCGCTTATTGTTACGCTCATTATTGTCGGGTGAGTGACAGCTACTTGTTCTAGGAGTTAAAGGGTTTGATGAGATCGAGTCAGTTAATGACTCGGTCTCGATCGGGGTGGAATTTGTTATTAAAATATTGCGAAACTCGTCTTCTAGACGAGCCATAGCAATCTGGATGGTGTTATTGACTTTTTTTGACTCATCTTCGGACAATGTAGTATTGTCCATAGATCTTTGATTTGATCGACCGCATGTAAATAGCGGTTGATCTCGTCCCGTCGCCTTCAAAGATCATCCGGACTCGAGCGTCTTCTGAGGCTGTCGAGTCCCATTTAAGGATGATCTGTTCGGCCGGGACATCATTAGCCGGTGATCCCATTAAGAAACAAAAATGTTTTTTTTTTACAAAGTTTGTATGAAAATATGGAAAGATGGTTTGTGGATCTTTGTATGATAGAGATGTTATAATTTGTTTTTGTGTTTGTGGAATTTAGTTAAGGATGATGATGAAGACAGAGGACTTGAATGCTATAGATTTTAAAAATAACTAGAATACAAATGATTCTGAAATTGTTAACTCCAAGGAAATTAGTTATGGTTTTAAAATGAATAGTTTAATATTATCATTATAGAGATGTTACAGAATTGATAAATGATAGGATAGATAAAAAGAAATGAATCGTAGAAAAGTACGAGTAAAACGTTTTTTCACATCATTGTACCATGTAAGATAAAATTATTTTTGTCTTATTTGATTTGGTTAGAAGTGATTTAAAAAAATAAAAATTGTAGATTGGCAGCATTCTGATTTTGGGTGTCTTTTGTCACCAGCTATAATCCACGCTATAAGAAATAGCTTTGACAACTCTTCTGTTATAGTGGGGCATCAATTAGAGTAAGCACGATCTAAAACTCGAACCCCCTGAGCTCTTATTCCACAAAGTCTTTCCAGTGTGTTCATAGGTTTTGCGAAGATGGGTACATATCTGAAGCAAATGCCAAAAATGAGATTTGAACCTGAGTCTATTGACTCAAACACAAGTGCTCCAGCTATTTGAGTAATGCTTCAGTGATTTTGGTTATGTGTGATTAATATATAGCACAGAGTATAACTTAATTTAGTGTGATTAATGGAAAGGGTAGTCAATATTGATATTGATTGAATGACTGATGTGTCTTACGAGTGCAAGTTTTAAAATTTATAATCACGATCTACCAATGATTCAAACGAAACACATACGAACAAGTATACTCGTCCGTGTGTAGCAAGAAATGATTCGATGGCGAGGTCGCTCACAAGGATTTGTTTAGTTTTTGAAACGTGAGTTCGAGTAACGAGCTTAACAATAATTACGCAAATACCAAGCAAAATAGTACTCCCTCCGTCTCATATTTATTGTCCATATTGTCTTTTATGTATGTCTCAAATTAATTGTCCACTTTCCTATTTTAGCAAGAAAAATAGAATATAATGAGGGAATATTCCATTTGAGTGGTTGAGAGTTACACTGGTCCCACTTTTATTAATTTTTGTGCTTCTTGCCTCCTGACAATAATTTTGAGACGGATGGGAGTAACAATAATGGAGAATTAAATATATTAAGACTACACTTGCCTAGACTAGTTTGAACAATTCACTTTGTTTGATTATGACATTGGTTCCAACATTTTTTATCAAGAAATTAGATAGTGTTCTAATTTGATTAGATGGTGTTCTAATCTTTTTGCTTTTAACACTTGCAATCCTTGTCAAGATTTTAAGATGACAAAAACAATATTAAGTTTGATCACGAAAGACTAAAACAATTCAATCACTTGATTCGCGATAGTTTCACAAGTAATTGACAACCACACCTTTTAGTTTCTTTGTTTAATCAAGTTACTTACGAAATGGTCAATACACAACTACACAAGGTAACACCTTCATAGACAAAGGGCGACAATTGATTGATTAACAATGTCTCTTTCGACCTAACACACCATCAAGAATCAATCTAACTTGACAAACTATTTGTCACATGAAACTTAAAAGCATAATTCGTTATTAGTTTAAGCTTGAAATAGGAATAGAACCATATAGTCACAATCAGCCAATTATCATGTTACAAACATCATCTATGCAAGTGCATAAAGGCACTAGCTACTCATAGCAAACAAAGTAATAACCACAGAAAATTTATCACTTGAAAACATAATTAAAGAGTCTTACAAAGGTTGTAATGATGATTACATGAATTAGGAACAATGTCTAGATGATAAGTGATGGTTCCTTGATCATTACAATGATTAATTATGGCTTCTAGCTTCACTTCTTTCCTCGTTTTCACCCTTGAGAGCTTTCTTTAGAGAGTTCTTTTGATAATGATTGTAGATGATATGAAAAATATATGTTTTCTCTTTAACCAAGAAGCCTTATTAATAGATTGGTAACCCTTAGCCACCAAGCAACTTTCTTGGACACTAAGGGTCACTAAACATCCGAACTTGAAGTAAATAAGGAGTAATGGTCATCCATATGAAAGGTTAGATCAATAAAAGGTGGTAATTAAGTGTGCCAAAAGTGCAACAACCTAAGCTTGGGGTTCTCAACCCGCGGTTGGAGTTCCAGCCCAAGGTTGGGAAGAAGGTTGAGATGACAGATTTGAACCTTGAGTTGGACTTGAGCCTTGAGTGCAATTTCTTGGACCTTGGGTTGAAGAAGTAAGCCATAATTCTTGATAAAATTTATGTGTAACTTCTCTTTCTTTTCATGAACACTTTCGTCTTCTCTTCATGCTCGGGAACCTTTGTAAATTGATTCTTTATCTTCGATGGTCTTCCGAAGGTCTTTTTTATGGATGGAATCTTTCGTTATGAATAAAGCTCTTGATTCAACGACTTTTCTTCGTCTTTCTCGTTATTTCCTTAGACATAGTTGTACCTGAACCTGAATATATCTTTTGTACCTTTTAAGCGTAAAATGTTCACAAACACAACCAAATAATATGCACAAACATACAAATAACGCGACTAAAATATATACGAAATGAGCGTTATCAATGATAATAAGTTCCATTGATTCTTTTAAGGGTTAAAGACTTATATTACCAACGAACTTTCTCAAATTTTCAAATACCACCAATTTATTTTTTTAATACTTTTATCACCAACCAAACTTATTAGTACCTGTAAATACCAACAAAATATCCATATGATTTTCCACTTTATTTTTTTGGCTTGCTTGCCCCTTATGGTTTAAATATTGCACGCTGTCCATCCTTATCTCAAACGGTCGTTAAATTCTTTCGTTAAATCCTTTATGTAAAATGCACATGAGGGTACAATTGTCTTTTCATGTTATATTCATATGTAAGTACCCATCTGTTTCTTTCCTTCTTATAACAACCACCAATCATCACAACTGTCACCACTTTCAACCCATTATCAAAAATTCAAAATCATTTCTCATCAAACCATCATCAAAATCATTTTAGTTTTAAAACCCAGATCTCAAGTCAACATTTTCCCCAATTAAAAAAAAGGCTAGAATTCAATTTCAACGGAACCCATGGTTTACAAACATCCACCGTCGGCTGCCGTTATTTGCCTACTTACCAAGAAGTATAAGAAAAGTATCAGCGTTTGGAGCATTTCCAGATATCAAGGAACCAATCTAGTTAATGGCATACAATGATTGGCATACAACGTGACACATGATGCATTAGATGAGTATTTACAAATGAGGGAACATTGCACACGCGATTGTCTAGATAATTTTACTATGTGCATTATCTAATGTATATGCCCGATTTTTTAAGAAAACCTGACTTGAATGACATTCAAAATTTATACAACACACATAATACGGTTTATGCATTTCCGGTAATGCTTGAAAGCATTGATTATATGCATTAGGAATGGAATAATTGTCCGAAAGAATGGCACGTGCAATTTGGGAGAGGTGATAAAAATACACAACTATAATGCTTGAAGTCGTTGCGTCCTACGATTTGTAGATTTGGCATGCATTTTTGGGGTAGCGGGTGTGAATAACGATCTTACCGTTTTGAATAATTTTCCGTTATTCGACGACCTTCTTGATGACATCGGCCTTGTAGCTTCGTTTGAAGTAAGCGGAGTTACATTTCAACAAGGGTATTACCTAACGACGGATTTACCCAACATGGGCAACTTTTGTCAAATCATTTTAGGTTGCAAAAAAGAGAAAAATGCCGTATTTAAATAGCGACAAAAAAATGCTCGAAAATACGTTGAAAGAGCTTTTGGTGTCCTCCAAGGACGTTGGCATATTATAAGTCAACCAGCGTGTGCTTGGACTGTCCACAAGCTACGAAAAACCATGTACATGTGCATCATATTGTAACATGATTTTGAAAGATCAAGCGTATACGATATCTGAAATGAACAAAATTTATATTTGACCGCGACTAAATTTATTACAGACAATGGTCGAGCGATGCGAAGTGCAACATAAGAAATCCAAAAAACTCTGTGATAAACAAACACAGGCAAGGCTTCAACGAAATATTATTGAGCATGTTTGGCAACATCTACAGAATCAACAACATAATTAGTTTATAATTTGACTTATTATTTTTAATTTTCATATTGGTTTATAAATTTCGTATGTTTGTTTTTTTTTTTTTTTTTTTTTTTTTTTTTTTGTTTTTTTTTTCTTTATTTGAATGAAATGAATTTAATTTGTTTGAAAAAATAAAAAAGAACATAAATTAAGAGTAGGTGGGGCCCAAATGGATAAGTTGTGTGTAGGTGTGAGTGAAAGGGTATTTTGTTGTATGAGTATTGAAAGTTAAAAAGCTGATGTAGCATTTAGTGAGACCCAAATGGCTAAAATTTCTTAGCCATGATACTGACGCCTAAGATTGACATCTTAAAAAGAATGTTGACAAAACTCAATAACTCATGGATATAAACTTATAATGAGAATAGCGCACGATCCCAACAAACACTTTACTAGAATAATTGCAAACAAAAGATAAATAAAGCGAAGAAATTATGTGACTGAAGCAATCAGGGTAATCATGATAGATCAAAATCCGATCAAAGTAATTGTACTACGTCTAGCCGAGGTGTTGCACCCTCAGACTCTTGTATTTTTGGCAAGGAGAGTCATCTTATAAGCATCATCCCAAACAACCAACTAATGATGCATACGAGAAGGGTTATGGTAAAACAAATAGATAAAATAGCACTACTTAAGAAAACATGATAGCATATTGATGCATATCGACAAACGTAATCACAAATACAACCATTTGACGAGAAAAGAACAGGTCCGACACCATAAAATACGACGGTACTTTTGATGCATAAACACAAATGCTTGACTAAAGTACGTAAATAAATAATTTGTGTTTATGCATCAAACGGATGATGCGTCGAAAGTTTGTGTTTGGGCAGAATTTTAGCATTTGTGATTCCGATTATCATTTGTGCATCAATATGTTGTTACTATTAAATGATGTTAACTCCGTTGGTTATAAGGTTTATTGAGCCATACTATATAACTGTTACATGAGAGAAAACCTAGAAACCTAAAACCCACAAAAGGGTTTGGGCTTATTTTTCATATAATACTCCACCGTAATTCGAGTAGCTAAATGACTAAAGCTCGAAATAAAGGAAGGAATTTAATCATTAAAACATTAAGCTAAACATGAAAAAAAAATGGATAGTTATCTTGAGAAAAAAATCAAGACTTTGATACGTATCGAGCCGTGTCATTCGAAAAAGAATGATTTTGTTTTCTTTTCGACTAGTGTCTAGACTTATAAAGGCGCGTGACATAGAGTCTGACCGGTGGAGGCAGTGATTCTGGTATGCTTTTCTTCGGAATTAAATTACAAATTCACGACCACTAACGGAGTCAGCTAACACTAAATGAATTGAGAGTTATAAGAAAAACAATGAGCGATTGTTGTTTTTTGAGCACAACTGCTTGTTTCGACGCATGAGAGCGCGTCCCTATTGCTACAGTTGCGATTCCAGTGTGCTTATCTTCGAAATTTAATTACGAAGCAATGGTCGCCGACCTCGTCAGTTAACTCCTTACGGTTTGAGAGTTATGACTGAAACAGGTGGCTGCAATTTATTTATTTTTATTGTTACTTTTCTATTTTTTATTTGTACGGTTAAACGGCGATGGCTAAGGTTTGAAGGGGTGGCATTGAGGTGGTGGCTCAAGGTAGCCGACAAGATCCGAAAAGGATACCTAAAGCTCTGATACCATGTTGAATGATGTTATAGATTATTATGTTATGAGCCATAGTATATAATGGTTACATGAGAGGAGACCTAGAAATTCTAAAACCACAAACAGACTTGAGTTTATTTACCATCGTGTTGCGATTTTATTTTAACTATTTTTACCTTAAGATTTCTTTTTACTTTTCCATGATGCATACATATATAAACTTATTACATAAGTTTACATTTAAGTGCTTGGATCAATAATTAAATTTTGAGCATCTCTCATCTCTACTATCTTAAATGGAAAAAGGGTCAAAGGGGAATTGTGAAAAGTTGAAAATTGAAATTGAAAGTCAAAGTTTTTTAAACCTTTCAAATGTCAAAAATCACTAATCTTGAAAAGTGAAAACTGAAACTTAAAAATGGAAACTGACTATGCAAGGCAGGACACACAAAATGCAAGGGAAATCTTGAATCTATAAACGGAATGTATTGAAATGCAAGGGCTCTACACGGCTATTAACAGAATGTATTGAAAGGCTGTACACGCCTGGAAAATGGCTGGAAATATTGAATCTATTATGGAATGTCAACTACACATACACTTACCCACACCACCTCTCACCTACGTGCCTATATCCCCCTCTCTCACTAAACACATATCTTCTCACTTCTCTCTAGAAGTATGTTCTCTCTCTCTCTCTAACTACCCCTCTTCTGCCACCATAGCAATCAGCGGCACCACAGCCACCATCGCCAATGGTTTTATTGGTGTTTCAGTTGGTAGTGTAGGCCGTTTTGGTGGTTTGGTTGGTGGTTTAAGCGGTGTTTTCGATTATAGGTTGTTGGTGGTTTGTGTATTTTGGTGGTTTGTGTTTTTGTTTGTAAACCGAGATCCAACCGCCAAACAGAAACCGAGGCCATTGATGTTTTATAGATCCGAAAACCGCTTCGTAAGTGTTTCAAATTTATGTAAGTTTTTGGCAATATTTTAACACGGATCCGATTTTACCATTGGTGGTTCACGCGGTGTTTTCGGTTATTAGTTCTTTGGTGTATGTTTATTGTGGTTCAATCAAGTATGCGAAAAAAGGAGGTCACGGCCTCGAGTCCACCAAGTTAGCGGAGAAAGGCCGCACATAAGCTTTCGTTTAAAAGAAGGACGAGCATCCTAATGCCGATATGTGAGTACTTTTATATCTCATATGGAATATTTATAAGTGTATTGTGAATTGTTGATTGCAACGTGAAGTAGAAAATTCAAGGGTTAGTTGTATTAGGATTATAAGATATTTGTAGATAACCGAACCACATAGATATGTTGTATTGTTTGCTTCTCACGTTTTTGTTATTGTTTTGTTTTGCGGTTAGACTAAAGTGAGTAATTTGACACAAATTTTTATCTTCTCTTAGTTTCTTCAAAGGTGCATTTACAAAGACCCATTGCTCGTTCACAATTACCCTTTTGCCCGGTAGATAAGCAAGTACTTGATTCGTGGTGACCTATTGCCCGGTAGCTAAGCAAGTACTTGAGGTACTAAACTTTCAATGCATAACACACAAGATCTATGCTTGCAATTTTTTAATTGAATGTTTTTTTATTGATTAATAGGTATAAAAAGAAGGAACATGCTCCTAATTATGCTGCATATTACTCCTTCCGTGTTGATGTGTTCTAATCTCAAAGAAAAACATTGCTCGATTTGTTGAGCTCCAATCGTTGGTTCTTCCGGAGAACTTCCTCCATTGTTGTTGTAAATGTACATGTATATCTCTATTCATTCTTTTTCATTAATTTTAATTTTCTATAAAATCGTGTTTTAACCTCATTACATAAATTTTGTGTGATGCTCAGTTCCATTGTACCATGTTGCCTTTCTCGAGAAATAGATGTCAAAGGAACGAATTTTGTTTTGTACTTTAAACTTTCGTTTCTTCCCAATTTCAGGATAACATGAGAGCAAGGACAATTCTATTATTCTTTATTAGCTTTTCATGACAACTTATTTGTAATTGTTTCAAAACAGAGGATTGGAATAGAAAAATTCAATTATAAATAAGTGCACCGGAGAGGAATGTAGAGATATTACCGTTTAACCGGTTAAAATACTTTAACAGAGGATTCTTGGGTAGGGTTGTGAATGTAGAGGACCTTCAGTTAAGTGCACCGGAAAGAAAGCTTATGAATGCTTACAACGAAAAACCCGTGCTTTCACGCCCTCAACATGAATTTTATCGAGTTTCGCTTATATGTTCTCCCAATAAAAAGTAATAATAAAGCAATAAGATCATGTAAACAAATTGTTAAATCAAGTAAATAGTGTCCTAAATACAAATTGGGGACTCTTTTGCAGGGAGAAAATTACTTTGAGATTGATTTGGATAAGCATAGATTTAGTTGCATTTTCCAGGAAAGGGTAAGAAGCATTCCAAGATAACTATTAATCAGGATGTGGGACTCACAATTCAGGTTAGCCTTATTCGTTACTAACTTGAAACAAATCACCAATATAACTAATCAAGTTAATTGGTTAAGTTGGTGGTTTATAGTTTGATTATTCTTCATTAGGCTTGTCTCATTCCTTATCGATTTTAGAATTTGAGACAATTTCTTTTAATGTGAATCGTGGAAACAAAACAAAGGAATTGCCAGAGCAGCTCTTATACTGTGTAAGTTAAACTGTATTGACCGCATAAGATACCAAATGTTGGCTGTAAATCAAGAACCACTATGATAAGTCGCCTAACACAAACCTGCAACCCTCTAAACAACCGCCACCACCACCACCATCTAAATATGTCGCCACCACCAAAACCATCGTGTAAATCCGCAACCGCCACCACCACAATCTAAATCTACGTGACGACTAACGTGCATTGTTGGTTATCTCATATTAATGTAATGTTTTATTTTCAGTTTCACTAAATGTTTTTATATATTCTTTGATACATGTTAAGAATTATTGTTTGAGCTAAACTATCGAATGTTACAACCTTTACATTTTGATATTCACAAGTTTAATGTTTGAACGTTAAACGAAACACTTACCACAATATCGCAACTATAAATGGTTGCGTTAGAAAATTCCGTTTCTATAATAGAATAAAGATATAAATAAGGATAAAGATAAATCTAAAGATACATATTAAAGATATGATACGTGTATGTTATATATCTATATCTATACTACATATAATAGAAAAACGGTCAAACTTGAAAATTGAAGTGTTGAAAGTCAAAAGTGAGAGAAATTTATGGTGTAATTAATATTCTTATTAAAATACTCATTACTTAAAAGTACAATAATTTATTCATATTGTACAACCAATTAAAAGCATATCTACCAAATTAAAAACAACCAATTAAAACATCTCATACTAAAAAATACAATTAAAATTTTCACAATGTATAATTTAAACAAGCTACAACATAATACAAAATGTAAAAATGGTCATCCGAAAATGAACCAGAGAGGACCCATTGAAACCGATACAAACTGGTGAATCAGGTCTCACCGAGATCTATTTCTCCAGTTAATCATCACAGGATACCCACCGCCGCAACGCGCGGGTACCGTGCTATCTTTATCTTTATCTTTACTATCTAAAATAGAAAAATGATCAAAGGGAAAAAATGAAAACATGAATATTGAATATTGAAGGTCAAGTTTTTTTAAACCTTTTCAAATGTTAAACGCTTCTTGCATGGAAATAGGCAAGTTGCATGGAAAATGGTCTTGCTTTTTTTAAACCTTTTCAAACTTAAAAAAGTCAAACGCTTCTCAATCAATGTTAAATGCGTCTTGCATGGTTGCATGGAAACGATTTCATGTCTGCATGGAAAGTATGAAAAGTATCACAATATTAAACCAACGATTTCAATATTACTACACATCTTTAAACAACCCCAAGCGGGAAAAATCAAAATGAAAGTGAGCTTGGCCTATATAAACAACCCCCAAGAGAGGTTTGTATCTCATTACGAGAAAAAAATGGAGATGCAAAGTCAAAAAATGTTGATGATGATCTTGAGGTTAGAATCGTTTTTTTTTTATCTTACGCACTTGATACTCTTTGTAATGTGCATCGACACATCTTGTTTGTTTTTTATTATAGATTGGCCTATATAAACCAATCAAAGAGTTAGTCAGCGATGAATTTATACCTCAAATGACGTGTATCGAAGTTTTAGGCGACGAAACGTACGTGTTGTTAGTTAATATTTCATAATTGATGTAATGTTTTATTTTAAGTTTCATTAAATATTTTTATATGTCGTTTGATATATGTTAAAATTTTTTAGAGTTGAATTATCGCGTATTACAACCGTTTGTAATTACAATTTCATCCTTTTCACGTTCTATTTTGAGCGTTATCTAAACACTTACTGTGATATCGCGTATCGTTAATTGTCTGCATTGAAACCGTCTTGCAAAGCGCGGTCTTCGCTTTAGACAAATAAACTGCTGCGTATTATTTCAACTCATTCTAAATATAAATTTTGACATTTCAAATCACGGTACCGAGTTTCCGAAAAAGGAAAATAAATCATCCTAACACATGTCGTGCAATTGGTGGGTATGTATGTTACATCTACCTACTTGATCAATTCAAATTTTCATTGAAAATTTTCATATGATATTTCTCTCTTTTAGAGTTTTAGAGGTGGAGTATGTTTGTAATGTTAGGTAATAGATCAGTTGGCCTAAGCATGTTGGTTTGAATCTATTGGAATGTGACCTAGTTGATCTTCATGAGCTGCTTCTTTTATGTCACCCCGTCAAAGCTTTCACTATCTTTACCACCTTCTTAAAAATCTAGTTATCGGTCATCCCGAGCCATCACGGCTACTAAATTCTAAAGAAACAAAAATCTCTTGTTTCCTATTCATCATCCATGTTTAGTTTTGTATTTGTGATTTATCATCTCTTACGTTTTTTTTTCACTATTGATCTTACTCAAAGTTTTACTATATGTTTTGCTTTAGTCTTGTTGTTTTTCTACCTTATTTAATTTGAGGGCTCCTCGTACCGCTACGATCCATCTATTGTTTTTCTACCTTAGAGATACCCTTTTGTAAATACCAAAAGCTATTTTCTTAACTGTTTTAAATTTGATCTTTAAATGAGCAATTTGTTGGTAAAGTTATAAAAAATTAAAGATGTCGAAGTATTTAGAGACTTGTGCTTAAAGACTTTTTATATGAAAAAGGAAAAGAGGATAATGCAAGTAAGAAAATGGTAGTGGCTGTGGAGAAACGATCCTGAGAATATTCCGCCTTAAAACCCGATTCACATGTGGAGTTTACAGCTAAGCATTCTTAAACACCTACATTTTTCACTAATTTTTTCTAGATTAATGACACATTTATATTCCCATAGGTTTCTTAAAACTAAGCAAATTATCTACGTATGACACTTCAAGAAGTAGTACACGATTCATGTTTTTATAATAATTGGATTTAATACTTATAAAAGCTTCTATCTTTGTATAAGAAAAACATAACAAATTTCTTTTGGTAAAAATTAAATATACGAGTGGGTTTAGTTAGAGATTTTTTTTTTATTTCTTTTATTTTGTTTTTTAAATTTTTCACAAAACGTAAAAAATGCGTTCATTTGACACTATTTTTTATTTTGAAAAAAAAGAAGGGAAGTTGCAAGAGAAACTAAGAAAAAAAAATGTTTGTAGTTGTTTTGTAGAGGATATGTTGAGAAAATTTGATTTGAACACAATCTTATTTTTTTTATTTTGTACAAAATATTTTTAAAAACAAATGTCTTTTCTTTCAACTAAACACACCATACATGTCAAACTTGAAGCGCATACAAGTTCCATCTACCTCTTATTTCAAAACAAAAACAAACCCTCTTTAAAACCCATCTGCTGCTTGCAGAGCTTAAAGATAAAAAAAAAAAAAAAAAAAAATTACTACCTGTGTATAACATAAAATGCAATTTTTCTTATTTCCTCCCCCAAGTTAAAGTGCTAGAAAACGTGTTTTTGAAGAAACAACGCTCCTTTGGTTGTTTTTTTCCCTCTTATCACTAATTTGTCTGATATTATACTAAAGTACATTTACCATCGTTGCTAGGAGCCAGATTGTTTTGTGTTACTGCCACAGATAACAGGAGGGAAATAAACAGTAACTAACGGTCGTTAGTTAACGGCCGTTATCTACTAACGGTCGTTATTAACAACCGTTATCTTTATTTTTAATTTTTTTTAATATTAAATTTTTTTTACGTAATTGGTCCTTCATGTTACATGTCCGTTGCAAAGTCAGTCCTTTTATCTACTAACGATCATTACTTAACGACCGTTATCTCTAATATTTAAAAGAATAATTCCAACACGATTTTACTTAATCGGTCCTTCATGTATCAGTCCATTGCAAACTCGGTCCTTCATGACTAACTTTGCAACGAAACACTAACGTTAGCACAATTTATGTAACAAAATTAAAAATAATTTTTGAAAATAGTCTTTGAGGTTATTGATCCGTTCTTGAGTTAGTCACCCCGCTACTCTCGGAGTGCAATGTAAATCAATAATTTTGTATTTAAAAGTCTTGACGCGAAGCGCGGGGCTAAAAACCTCCTTCACACTCCGCAACGAAACGCAATGAAAATCAATAATTTTGTATTCAAAAGTCCCGCCGCGAAAAGCGTGGCTTCAAACCTCGTATACTACATATATGAGAAAATGTATTTGCATAAAAACTCACAAAATGAGAACTAGGAAAAGACTAATATACCTTTTTGTGTTTAAAATAATCTTTATATTAATGACTATTTTTATATTTCCCCTTTGTATTGCAACATTTTCATTATTTCATTACAACATTTTACAAGTGTTATTTCAATTAATTTAAAATTTAATAATTTCTATTTATGCATCACAATCACCATTATATAATATATTTATTTTAATTTTTCTTATTTTGTAATTTTGTAAAAATAGAAAATGAGTGGCATAACTAAGTTTGAAGTCGTTGTTGAAGAAGCTTATAGCTAAGATAAGAATTCATGAGGGCTTGGATTTTAAAACGTTATTTGCTGTTATATATAGTAAAGATAAATGTTATCCGAAATACTTAACCAAAATATCGCAATTATAATAATTTTTCTCAGAAAATTTTCATCGTTATAAACGGATACTCGGCTAGTCTTCCTAATACTATTATTTATGACCTTTAGAAGTTTAGATCTCAGATTTACCAAAAAAAATATTTCAATAAGACAAAAATATTTTAGTGGCATACTACTGTAATTTATAAAACTTCAATATTGTTTATGTTCAGCACAAAACAAGACAAGATACAATTAGTCGAATAAGTCAACTATCCATTACATTTATTGTCTAAAAAGGACCATTGCACGAACGTTAAATTTTAAAAGTGATAATGAGTTAATGACCCTATGGTTACCAATATATTAATATTTTTCTTCTGGTAACAGGGTGTTCACTGGCCGGTGTAAGACGGCTGCAAAACCAAAGGATTTCAATATCGTGCAAACTCGATAAACATTTCTAGGAGTATTTAACGCTGACAATAATTGGATCCATAACCACGTACGTATCGAAAAAGTTTTGTTCAAACGTTTATTCGCAAGTCGATCGTCTTGCTACCTTCTCAAACTATCTTGGTTTGGCCTTATCGTAACTGTTTACTAGGTCGGGTTGTGCCTAGTAAATCAGTGACATCTAGGTGGTCTTTCTAAGCTATTTGGTTTCGTGTTGGTCATTGTCTCATCGAGTTGTGTTAGTTCGATGTTTTCCAAAAAAACCCTCAAACACAAACAATAATCGACTGAATGAAAACCAAAGAAAATATCGACAACACAAGCACACACAAGCTAGCTTACCCTTACGTTTACGCTACTCGTGTAGTGACTTTTGTTTCCCGTAACCTGTAATTCCTAACTACTCATAAACACATGAATGTCGTCATTGTTATATTCGATAGTAATAATCCGTTAATAATAAAAGTGGTCCCAAAATTTACATAAAGAATTAGAAGATTATGGGGAGTGACGAGTGTATTAGTTGTCAAATTAATTACGAGTTTAGATTCTGCATGCTACTCCTCCACCACGAGGCCTTGACAGTATCTCTCTGAATCCGCTGTGCACGTGTGATGTACAGCTGCATTCGCCAAATCCTATTCATTATTAATACCATTCTTTTAACCCTAATCATTCCTACCTTTTCACGAAAACTAAAATCAAGTTTCGGTATTAACCAGTGTAGTCGTATTCACATGTCGTTGCGGTTTATTTAGTTTAGTTTTTGCTAGTCCAAAGTCAGGGACGAAGCTTATATACGGCAAGAAGGGGCTCTGGCCTCCCAAATTTAAAATCATAAATCGTATTTTTTTGTAATTTTGTATATTATTTTTAAAAGTTTAGTATAAATGTAAAATAATTATAAGTTTGGATCTCTCAAAATTATTGTCACTACATTTTACCTCCAATAATATCGCTCAAAACTTCATCTTTATCTGAAATGTCGTTTAAAGGTGATGACATATTGACATCCCTAAATCACTTTCATTAATCGACACTGAAAACTTTTAACAATCCAAAAAGTTCTTTTATTTTCTCATAACACTTGAACTTTCAATCTTTTTCCTAATTGAATTTATGTAAAAAGCTTTTATGGCTAAATTATTTAGCTAAAACTTGCTAGTTTGGTAACAAAAGATTGCTATATATTTATGTTATCACATTAAAACAAATAAAGAAGGAAAATAAAAAGGAAGCTAAAAAAAAATAGGTAGATGGATTAAAGAAATGAAAATTACTCTACAGTATACATTAAGCGTCAAGACGACACGTTTTGAGTGCAAAAACAATTAAACGACGCGTTTTGTGTTATAGCACCATTTTCCTCTTATTTTAATAGTGTTTTCGGATGTTTCGTTCACCAAACTTCATGCATGATAACCCAGGTCTTATATCTCTCTTGGTAAGTGTAGCTTCTAAAAAATTTTAACTAAATTTTTTAATTTTTGTTAGTTGGTGGTCGAATTACGTGTTGGTATTTCTTTGTTCTTTCTTTGTTCTGATGGATTTAAATCACTTTTCGACTAATTTTTGTAACATTTTGTGCGTTACGCGATTTGCATCTCGAATTAGTGTTGCCTATTATAGCATGTTTTAGTAAGATGATAACGTGCACGTGTTTGGTGAACTCTCACGTTGTTAGCCGAGTTTATGATTGTTGTTACATTGCTATACATGTGTGTATGCATATGGTTACATTGCTATACGTTGTTAGCCGAGTTTATGATTGTTGTTACATTGCTATACATGTGTGTATGCATATGGTTTTTCTCTAATTTTTGTTTTAAAATCGTCTCCTTCAATGTTAGTTGTTAGGGTTGTAAACATGCGGCGCTTGATTTGTTGGGAAACTTTAAGATTGTTTGAAAAATATATGTTGGTTGCTGCATGCTTATGTATGTGATCATAAACATATATCAGTGATGCCTTTGCATGTTTTGCCGTAAAATAGGTACTATGTGGCGTTTTAACAGTTGTAAATACACTACATGTGTTTTAATTACTGAAGGGGAGAGTCATTGAGAGTCGCACATGGTATAGGCCTTTGACATTTGCCCAAAATTGTATCGCTTATCTAGATGTTATCGATTTTGATGCGAGTTTCTTGACTGTGTCTTAATATTTATAGTTTCTCGTTATACCTATGGTCTACCTAGTGCACTAACCGCAAAGTACCCGGTCGTGTGTAGTGTAGTAAGCGGTGGCCGAGGTCGTCCCAAGAGCTATGTGTGTTGGATTATTACTAAGTCTAGGTGTCACAGTTAATAATGGTTTCGATAGGATTTAATTAATTAAACTACTAAAGCGTAATAAAGCAAATAAAAGCAAATAAAGGATAAAGGAAATCAATAGATGAGAGTGGTACTAACCTAGTTAATCCTCCTAGCTAGTTATGTCTATGTCTACTTACTTCCAATTACTTGTGGGGTCAAAGTCGAGAGGACAACATTTGGTCAATTCGCCTAACCTATCGGAAAGATGCCACCACAGGAGAAGTCGGTGTCCCTCATAAGTCCTGTTGTTCCCGGTCCCTAAGCCAAGTCATTAAGTACCGCTACATGCTAGATTTATAATAGTGAATGTCCGGCCGTTAGGAACTTAGACACGCACCCCTAATTCTTAAGTTCATCCAAACGATAGGTGATCGGTTGGTCAAATCGCACAAGTAGAAAGGGTCGTCGGTTGGTCATATCTTACCCTTCCGTCTCGATCCGCTCACCTAGGTCACTGGTCATATCTCCTAGGCAATTGGCCTCTATCGCCATTCAAAACTACCGAACCAAGGGTGGCTACCAATAAACTATGCATGCATACACTTAGAAATAATTGTACGGAAGTAAAGTAAACACAAACAAAACAATTAAGGAATCATAACTAGGCCATCACCAAAAGGTGTTTAGCCACTCATATTAATCATGCAAACCAATTCAATATTCAAATGTACGAAATACATGAATTGAAAGTAAAAGAAATATAAAATGCTAATGCTTATCGTAGGGGAGTGATACGCTTACGCAGCGCGTTCGGGGTCAAAGGAACTTCCTTTTCGTCGAGCAAGTTTTTCAACACCCTAGGCAGTGAACCTAATCGTTGTAGTGTAGTATTAGGGTAAGCCACGGAATTGATATCGTTCTCTGGGAATAGGAATGCTAGTGAGAAGTTACTACGCTAAGGTTGGGGTTGAGGAAGATTATTTTTATCTTTTATGTTTTAGGAAATGGAAAGGTACGAATCTCGGGGTTTGGATTTGGGGGTTGGTATTTCTACCGATTACTCTACTTATCTAATTATCTAATTAACTAAGGTGAGGGTAGTCTATGTCTAATTATTGTGTGCTCGTATGATGGTTTTAAGATGTGTTTACTTAGGTTTTATTACTCCTTAATTATCTCCTATTGATGGTTGAATTGTCACGTCCTTATTCTTAATCGCGTTGTTTGTCTAAGGTCGTAGGGTATGCGTTTATCCCTAACTATTTGAAACTACCAAAGGTTATCGCCTACAAAGTCTCTAGGATTTATAAACTTTAACTCTAAGGTACTCTTCGGATGGTTTAGCCTACAACAACTCTAGGTGTTATAAACTAAGGTTCACAAAGATTAATCAATCATTAACTACACAACGGATGACCTATCGCATTACTAGATCATTAACAATTAAGATAAGAGACAACCAATCAATATTCAATAATTAAGTTTCATATTCCCTAGCAAACACATAAGTAAATTAGCGGGACATGGAGAACATGCAAGCATACACACAAGTAATTGAAGACATAATTAAATTAATGAAGTAAAACACTTATCTTGATGTAAGATAGGGTTTAGAACCCTAAAATCTTGTACAAGACAGACCTTGGTTCGGTTTAGGTTTTACTCCAAAATACTACACACTTAAAACTAAAAATTCGGATTCTATATATAAGATTACATATGCGACGGCCACCTTTGATTTGTGACGCCATCGGTCGCCATTATTAGGGTTTCGTCTTGGCGCGTTAGTCTTGCGACGGCGTCACCATATGCTTGTGACGCCGTCCCTTCGATCTCGACGCCGTCGGATCAAATCTAGGCCGTCCGAGTTGCGACGACCTACTCTTTTAAAGCGACACCGTCACTTGTAAATAAGCAATTTGGCTCTTGGTAGTCACAAAAGTGATGCGACGGCGTCGCGGTAACACCGACGCCGTCCCTTCGGGCCCAAAGACCTTAGTGTCTCGATTCTTGACTTTGGCCATTTTCTTCGCATATTCGCGCCTTTTCGTCCGAATAAGTGTCATTCCAACATTTTGCCTTCAAGATACCTAAAAGTGAAAAGGAACGATATTAAGTAATAACGGATACAAAAGTGATTAAATAAGGGCTTAACCGACCCTCAAAAGGTACATTTAAAACCTTATCGGGGAGTGATTTCTCCTTGAGACACTCCGTATGCTCATCTAGACCGCCTTGAGCTTTTTCCCACGTTCTCGAGTATTGTGTGTGGAATGGAATGATTAAAATGCTAGAATTCGTGGGGTATTTATAGGCGGATCCGGGTTACTGGCGTAACTAATATAAGAGTTACGCCAGAACCTTCTATTTCCTTGTATAATGCACTAGATCTGCTGGTTACTGGCGTAGAACCTTATGAGTGGTTACGCCGTAGTCTTCAATAAACTCGGTTACGTCGTAAGAGATGCGTGATTCTGGCGTAAGTATCGTGACATGGAACCTCATTTGACCTAATGTAGTTACGTCAGAACCTTTGAGAAGAGTTACGTTGTAACCTTATGATAAGTTGGTTTTCCGAGTCACGCAATAGTTACGGTAATGTGAGAGATGAGTTCTGTTGTAACTTCTTCAAAATAGCATACTTGTGATAAATCTTTAGATATTTCTCCGGTTCTGCGTCTCTTTAGCTTAAATGCTCGTAATTTACCCGAAAGTGGAAAACAATGGAAAACAAGCGTAAATCCATATAAATGATATAAATTACAAGCATTATCGGGAAATTGACACTTAATATTCGGGACTATTTGATGTTATCAAATATCCCCCACTGAACTCTACTTGCCCTCAAGTAGACCTTATTAGATAGATTCCTAAAAGATGTCTCCCATAACCTCGAAAATATGAGTTTACAAATCCTTTATGCTAGAATAAAACAAAGCCGAACACCTCACGAAAGGGGAACAAAACACTCAAATCTCTCAACTATTCTAAGTGTCAATTTCGGGGTGCACTCAATCGCACAGCCATAGCATGTATTATATCATAAGCTTGACGGTTACACAAATCTCCACCACTAGAGTTAAGGGCTAAACAATTCTCGAAGGAAATATGGGTGGACACGAAAAAGGTTAAGGGTGACTCGTCATTACTAACATGTCACGGCGAAGTGGACAAAATCAATGATACATGACCAAATCCATGGCCAAGACACCAAAGATTGCTCATTGCATCACCTAGACACGCTTCATGACTAAAGGGTAGGATAAGACATGGGATATATAATTGGTGTAAAATAAAAAACAAGCAGGTAGTCTAAATCTATAACTAAGTCATCACCACTTTACCGTCCGCCCAAAGTTCAAGCTTTGAAGTACAGAAACCGAATCATGAAATATAAGGTAGATGTGTCATTAGAGGACGTCGTGATGGGCACAATACATTTTCTCCAATTGTTGGCATAACTACCAACTCCAATCTTCAAATGTGACCGAGGTGGCCTCTTCGATACCAAATCAGTAAAGCTCATACTACAGTGCTTATAACATCGCACTTTACAATAACATAATAACTATATTTTTTCTTTTTCTAATCACTTTTTTCCAACATAACAATAATAACTAACATAATATCCCCCACTTGAGATGAACCATGGGAATTGGGGTCTTCAATGATCTTGAAATGTTGTCGATGAAAGCGTAATTTCTGAACCTTTCCACTCGAATCTTGAACTTAGGAAAATGATGACTTCCCAATCACAAATAAAGACTACAGGGTAGGCTAAGGTGTATAGGTGTATCGAAACAATATATCGAGTTAACAAAATGAAAGGAATGGCTCAGAAGGGTGTATCTAGGGGTATCTTGCACTAAAGACGAGTGCAACAAAAGGGTTTCACATGGGGGTTGAGAAGTCAAGGTGACTAGTCGATAGACACACAATGGTAGGCCGTTTGGGTGATAATCCTATAATATTTACTTCTAAAACCGAAAAGTCCAAATACATCGAGCTAACTCAACATACCTCGCCTATGGTCTCGAAATGATGCAAAGGCCAAGTTCTAAAGTTTACAAGCTACCCAAGACACTCATAATTTGGTGGATTTGGGGTAAAATATTGGAAACGGATAAGGCTAATCTCATATAATATCAAGGGTTGTATGTGCTCGGCTAAGGTTTAATCTAGTTAGGTTAAGAAAAACATGTCAAAATTTTAAAATGTCATAATTTTTCAAAATAAACTAGAAAAATGAGGGCGAAATAATGTTCAAGAGATAATTCTACTCCGTCCCCACTTGAATTGTACAAAGTCCCTTTTGTACTAAGCATTAAATAAAGGTGAAGAGAAAGGTAGAATTAGGCGAGAACTTCCTTGAAATTTGCTCCATAAAGAAGGAAGGCCCACGAAAAGAGACGTGCCTTCAGATAAGCATCATGAACAAACTTCAATCCTCGAAATCACACTACCGACAAGCATAATTCTAAAAGAAAAATGAAAACGAAAAAGACCTAACTTACTTTCGTAGGAATCACGGTTGCATTTAGCGAATGCAACAAGTTTTTAAACCACTTGGTGTCCCAGTGGACGAGTGAAGTCTCGTGAGGGTTTACTGAGAACACACCTACAAAGTTCATTTAAAATACTAATACAAGGTTATTGTGTTTTAAAATGAAAGAATTAAAGCAGAGGAAGGTTACGTCGTAACTCTTTTGAGGAGTTACGCCGTAACTAGCAAAACCCGATATAAGTCGCAAAGCGAGTGGTTCTGGCGTAACCACCGAGATGGTATTACGCCGTAATTGGTAATCGTCAAGAATTCTGCTGCTAAAAGGTTGGTTACGGCGTAATCACCAAGATGAGTTCTGCCAGTAACTCATTCGAATAAGCAATCTGCAGCAGCAATTAGTTCCTCGTTTCCTGCAAAAATAGTTAGAAAACACAAAACCCTACAGAAATGGAAATAAAACAAAAGAAAGGGATAATTCGGGTTGTCTCCCGAAAGAGCACTTTTCTTTATTTACGAGTCTTTAAGTTAGACTCAAAACCGCGGGGCTTCTATGGGGGCCTTTGGACTTCCCCGACTTTCTCCGTATCTTTCATTAAGTTACGCCTGACCCAACCGACATTTGTGGCAGTGCGGAGATATTTTTTGGTTTCAATTTTTCGAAATTTGCAAAATTTCTCTTCAGGTCCCAAATGATATCGCGTAAACTCATATTTCTCAGCTATAATCGGAGGCGGTCTCTTAAACGGGATGCCAAGAAGTTTGCATCTTCTTTTCTCATGTACTTCAACATCTGGGTCAATGAAACCGTCTTCGCCTTGCAACTCGAGATAATCAAAATCATCGTCGTCGGAATCGGACTCTTTACGTTGGTCATTGTTTTCAACGAGTATTTGCTTGCATTCTTCTTTTTCTATCTTAGACGAGTCCTTGGTCTTATCTTCCGATTTTTCATTAGGAATTTCGTTGTTAGGTTGATCTTTACTCATACACCCATTCCAGATTTTCTCTTTAGTTAACGCGTCAATTTTTTCGTATTTGATTCTGACCCAATCGTTGAATCTGAGATAATCAGACCAAGGCAATTCTGTCCTTTCACAATCATTTATTGAAGTCCATAGGAACTCTTCTTCCCCAGCTCACTCAACGCTGCTTCCCCCGTCACGTTCATACTCAAAAGGGTTGCAGGAAGCCCAAACGTTTCTATCACCGGTCTTAATTTGTTCACACCAATGATTTTGAGTTCCTTTGTCATTGTCATCTTCAGAAGGAATATCATCGAGGGGCTTAATGTTTTTTCCTCGAAGAACATGTTTTTCATATTTGAGTTCCAGATTTCTGAACAAAGCCGAATTAATTATCGCGTCCCCAAATCTTATCGAATACCAATCTCTGAATGATATATTTCCAAAGTCAACATCATGCCTCCCAGATTCATGTGGGCATATCCAAACTTCGTTCTTCACATTACCTCATCCGTTGCAATATTCACGAAAAGGATTGCATATTGGCCAAGCGTGAGTAATCTCATCTTCCATGACGAGTAAGGGTTTGCAGTAATGCTTGATAGGTGGTCCTTCCACATCGTTAATCGAGAACTTGGCTATCCTTTCTTCGTCGTTAAGTGTAGTCCACATGTATCTGTCATCTTTTACCCTTTTTTTATCAACTCCATCATCGCAGGTTTTCCGAGGATCACATGAGGCCCATAAGCTGTAGCATTCCCCATCGTCAATTGCAATAGCCTTACACCAATGACTTCTCCTTTTAGGGTTGTCGTCCATGGTGCCCCCGTGTCTTTGCTTGAATTCTGGTTACACCGTAACTCTGAGGTGTGATTACGGCGTAACTCACTTTCACCATTAGTATCGCACTCATCGTAGTACTTGTTGTTATCGAGAATACAACCTTACATATAGTAGATTTGCTCTTTTGTTCCTCGTTTCTTCTTTTTACCTCGTCTCCAAGCTTTCCAATTAAAGTTTCCAAGTTTTTAAGTGATATGTCATGGGAAGATAGGCTCTTGTTTGTATTATCTTGGAAATTTTTAAGCCATTCCTCTTGCTCCTTTTGCCTCTTGGTAGTATCCACAAGGTACTTGTTAATAATTTCCTCCAGGTTAGCTCTTCTTTCATTACGCTCATAATACGGTGGGGGTCCTCCACGAAACCCATTATGATTATCCCCGTAGAAAGGCCTATTCTCTCCATATTTATCTTCCTCGATCGTATCTTCCTTGTCAATTTTAGGACAATTTTTAGTCAAATGTACCCCACCACAGTTTTCGCAGCCGACTTGGATGGCATGAATAGTTTCTCTAATTTTCAGCATATCTCTACCGAGATTCTCAAGCTTGTTGGTTATTGATGCAATTCCATCTAAACTTCCGCCTTGGTTTCTTTTACTTCCTCCGTCGTGTCATTTTTTAGAGTGATCCGCCATTTTTTGAATGGCTTCAATTGCAAGGGTAGGAGTCATGTTCGGATAGGTCCTTGATAGTCCAAAGATTTGCCTTGTAGTTACGTTAATTCCTTTGTAGAAAGTATTGACCTTCCATTGGTCGCTCGGATCATTGGTAGGACACTTGTAAAGGAGATGGTTGTATCTATCCTAGGCTTGGTACAACGTTTAATCGCCTTCTTGTTTGAAATTATGGATCTCCAAAAGTGGTTAGAAATCTTCGATGGTGGACAATATCTCTCGAATAAAGTGCTTCTTAAGTAGCGCCCAGTATTAATTGCCCGACGGCAATCTTTCAATCCATCTTCGCGCACTCCAGAAGAGTCATAGGAAATACTCTTAACATAACATCATCATGAGACACGCCTGAATGTTGAAAAGGCTTGCGATGTATAGGACATTTTCAACGTGCTCATATGCATCTTCGTCCTGTTTCACGAAAAGGGTTAGCGAAGCTCCTCATAAATTGGTCTTTGATTTGAAACGGACATCTGCTCCAATTGCTTGGTCTTACGAGACCGGCCTTTGTTCCGCTCTTGTAAACGCCAAGTATTCCTCAAGAGTGAGGTCATTGATGTCAACAACTTCCATGGTACCTGAAAACTTGAAATATGATCGTGAGAAAAGTTTTAAAATGAAATGAAAGACTTAATATCAATCCTAATATAACTCCCCTGCAGCGGCGCCAAAAACTTGATGTAGGTTTTACTGACCAGGTCTTAATATTTGTAGTGTCTCGTTATACCTATGGTCTACCCTAGTGCACTAACGGGCAGTGTACCCGGTCGTGTGTAGTGTAGTAAACGGTAAAGCCGAGGTCGTCCCAAGAACTATGTGTGTTGGATTATTACTAAGTCTAGGTGTCACAGATTAATAATGGTTTCGATAGGGATTTAATTAATTAAACTACTAAAGCAGAATAAAGCAAATAAAAGCAAATAAAGGATAAAGAGAAATCAATAGAGAGAGTGGTGCTAACCTAGTTAATCCTCCTAGCTAGTTATGTCTCGCTCTACTTACTTCCAATTACTTGGTGGGGTCAAAGTCGAGGGACAACATTTGGTCAATTTGCCCTAACCTATCGAAGAAAGATGCCACCACAGGAGAAGTCGGTGTCCCTCATAAGTCCTGTTGTTCTTGGTCCCTAAGCCAAGTCATTAAGTACCGCTACATGCTAGATTTATAATAGTGAATGCCCGGCCGTTAGGAACTTAGACACGCACCCCTAGTTCTTAAGTTCATCCAAACGATAGGTGATCGCTTGGTCAAATCGCACAAGTAGAAAGGGTCGTCGGTTGGTCATATCTTACCCTTCCGTCTCGATCCGCTCACCTAGGGTCAGTTAGTCATATCTCCTAGGCAATTGGCCTCTACCGCCATTCAAAACTACCGAACCAAGGGTGGCTACCAATAAACTATGCATGCATACACTTAGAAATAATTGTACGGAAGTAAAGTAAACGCAAACAAAACAATTAAGGAATCATAACTAGGCCAGCACCAAAAGGTGCTTAGCCGCTCATATTAATCATGCAAACCAATTCAATATTCAAAGGTACGAAATACATGAATTGAAAGTAAAAGAAATATAAAACGCTAATGCTTATCGTAGGGGAGTGATTTCTCCCTTGGAGACAGCTCCGTATGCTCCTCTAGACCTGCCTTGAGCTTTTTCCCACGTACTCTAAGTATTGTGTGTGGAATGGAATGATTAGAAATGCTGGAATTCGTGGGGTATTTATATGCCAGATCTGGGTTACGGCGTAACTAATATAAGAGTTACGCCGTAACCTTCTATTTCCTCGTATAATGCACTAGATCTGCTGGTTACGGCGTAAACTTATGAGTGGTTACGCCGTAATCTTCAATAAACTCGGTTACGTCGTAAAGATGCGGCGATTCTGGCGTAAGTATCGCCGACGTGAAACCTCATTTGACCTAATGTAGTTACGTCGTAACCTTTGAGAAGAGTTACGCCGTAACCTTATGATAAGTTGGTTTTCCGAGTCACGCAATAGTTCTGACGTAATGTGAGAGACGAGTTACGCCATAACTTCTTCAAAATAGCATCTTGTGATAAATCTTTAGATATTTCTCAAGTTCCGTCTCTTTAGCTCAAATGCTCGTAATTTACCCGAAGTGGAAAACAATGGAAAACAAGCGTAAATCCATATAAATGATATAAATTACAAGCATTATCGGGAAATTGACACTTAATATCGGTATTTTTAAGAAACTATTTTGGGGCTTTGGGGATCATCCCAACGGTTAAAGTAAGCTATTTGATATTTAGTCGCTTTGCGTTTTCTTTGTCTTATCGAGTGGCGGTGTTTCTCATTTTCGTTTATAGTATGCCTCATTTACATATAACTATTATTTATTAGTGGCAATTGTTTATATATGTTTTACAATTTGCTTATTAGCGTTGTATTGAAATCGAAAGTCAAAAAACATTAGCTCAAATATCGACAAAGAACCGATGAAGAATTTTCGTTTTGGATCGAAATATTAGAACCAAGAAATAAGAGGTAAAACAAAGTGCTTCTTACAATATCAACATTCCATTGGATGCAAATGTTGGAATCGCAATGAGTGAATTGATTTATTTGCAAATTATAGATACTATTACCTTTACCTTTTGAAGAATACATACAAACATCATTAACAATTACATTACTATGTGTCACCATGAACATTAAGTATAGCATCAACTTTTGTACTAGTTGCTTTATTAATCAAGAATCATTTGTTAATAACTATATGTTTTGCTACAAAATGGCGATTGTTAGCGATGTGGCGCTTAATAGCATCAACGACTTAAAAGATAATGATATCAACAAAACAATAGAAGCCAAAGTGTCTCGAAAATGGATAGCCAAAATTGCGGAACTAATACCAATATGATTTTGTTGTATCTTGCTTGACAAAGAGGTATAGGCATCCAAATGTTGTTAAAAATTCAGTAATGCTTTTTAGTAGTTTTATGAAAATTATGATATAAAACAAGTTTTTCTTTATACGATAAATGCTATTCAAGCAAATATGGACATTCGTGATAGGCGACACTTTGACCGGTTTCTGATGAGGCGCATCATACCAAACTCACAATTCGACTCGTAATTTTGGAAGGTTCAAAACTTTGTAAACATACTTGAATGGCGTGTTTCCAAATCATCATTTTGAATTGCGGATACAATTAGATTGAAGAAAAATCGGGATAAAGAATCACGTCCTTACACGTATTACAAAAATTTCTCTAACTAAATGGAAAACGTAAAGTCTAATTACCTTGTCTTTGTATTAACAAACTACATAGGGTGTATCCAAAGAGTTGGGCAACCAAAACAATAGCAAACCCCAACAAAACCGGGTCACAAAAGAGCCATCGACATTACGAATTTGGAGTAAGCTAATTCATTCGTATTATTATTTTCAGATACCACTCATGTTTCTCACCAATAGTTTCATTGCATTCACAGTGGAAACATCATTGAATTTATGTCGTGGAAAGAATTAGCCTTGAATTTTGACATGCAAGCATTTGAAGCAATGGTAAAACCTGTCATAATTGTTGTTAGCTCATGTCGGGTATCGACATTTGGAGGTAATTTTAAAAATACATTATGTATATATGCATTAACAATGTTTACTAAATACATAAGCTTTGTGTCTTGCCAATTATAAGACTCCATTTGACTGCCACTCCAGCCACTCACTACTATTTGAATCCAAACATTCCAAGAATTGAGTAAAAATTGTCGAGTAAGTAAAAAAAAAATTGAATTAACTTTGGCATGGAGTTCATTGTTACACAACTGGACTAATGATGTAGAAACAACAAACAAGTACATGCAAAGGTTTGAGATAAATCCGCAGCTAAAAATTGAAAAGAACGATGTGATGATAAGGGAGAAAGCAAACAAGAAATCGGTTCCTTCTAGGGAGTCTACAAAAAAATCCTCAAAGCTACCGCTAACCGAAAACAGTTTTAGTTTCATTTTGGTCGCCATTGGTAATATTTGAGTAACACATTGAACCGCTTGCCTCGGATCGGTTTATAGTTTTAATATTTTTAGCGGCTATTTGGGTTGTTCAATCACATTTGCGAATTTTAGATCACATTTTTCCGATAACTACATGCACCATCGCGTGAGTTAGGTTCACGAGCGAAGCAATGCTAACAATAATCAATACAACAAAGCCATGGTACTACATGACTTGCCCTAATTGTATCGTTGCATCCCCAAGTTTCTTGTTACCATAAATTAAAGAGACCTTTAAAAGGAAAAAAATAAAAAAATTAAGAAAAGAAAAATGATTTTATTCTTATGACCTCAAGTTTCTTGTTACATTTATTCAACTAACTTCACTGCTTAACGATAACTTCACTCTTCATTTTTACTATGTAGATTGATGTTTTTTTCAAATTATTTTCAACGATTGCATGTACTTCTTTCAGAAACTTTTGAAAACTTTCATTAATTATAAAAGCTTCATAACTTAATTTTAAAGTGAAGAATTTGTTTTCTCAAAAACAATTATAGCACTTTTTCTTCTCATAACCTCATGTTTATTTTCAATTATTTCCGAGTAAATTCACTATTTAACAATAACTTCAAAGTTATTCTACTTTGAAGAAAAAAATTGAACTTTTTTTTTCTGCGATTTAGCTTCTTATAACCTCTAGTGTTTATCAAAGGCCAAATCGCATAAAAGTACTATATTTTAAGTCAATTGAATTTTAGGTATCCAATTTTTTCTTAATCTAATGTACCAAAGTTAATTTTATGTACATTCTAAGATTTTTTTTGAGTTTTTTTTAACTTTTCGAAAGAGATTTTCTGTCATTGAATTCACTGAAAGGATTAATTAATGCGATGTATCATTATTATTGAGCATTTAAAAGTCATTTCGGCTAAAAATATGACCGATAACCTATTTTGAAAAGTAAAAAAACCTAACATTACACGTAAAATTAAGTTCAATACCTTAAATTGAGAAAAAAATAATTGAGTACCTTAAATTTAAATTGACCTAAAGTAGAGTACATATTTATGCGATTTTCTTATATGAAATTGTTTAGAGTAGATTCCACGGTTGATGATAACTTCACATGTCATACTTCTGTGAAAATAAATGTTTTTGATTTAATTTTGAAACTTAGCATTAAGATCAAATGTGAAAATTGCGCTAGAAGTGGCAATGGGCGGGTTTGGGTGGGACAGCGCCTCTACTTTCAAACCCGACTACAAAATCATCCACAAACCCGCTTCAATCCTCATTGGGCGCCTATTTGGGCGAGATGTTCCTTCAAACCGCCCGTGCCCCATTGAAAATTTTATCGGACTATCTTTTTAACGCGATGCTCCACTAAACTCGTGTCTTTAGTTTATTATTGTCTTTACACTATGGACACTATATTTTTTTATGAAATAAGTTGAAAAATTGAGAGGCCACATTATCTATACTATGTAAGAATGAATTTCTCTCCTCTTATTCTTAATTTACAAGTCATAATACTTATTGTACAATATACAAATAACAAATAAAACTAAAAAACCCACTAATCATTTAATACAATTAATACACTATTAAAAATATCCTTTCACCAAAAAATACAACTATTCAACCACAATTTACAATCTAATGAAGCTATCTTCTATACTACATATAATAGATGGATGACTTTCTTTTCAAATTTTAATACTTACAAGAAAAGAAGCATAGTGTACAACATTTTAATGCACATAACTTTTAGACATACAAGACAAGAAGCATAACGTACACCACTTTAATGCACATATTAAAAAAACAAAATACCACTTAAGTCTCATCTTAAAATTGCACTTAAAATTTTGAGATATCTTAAGGGTTCTCCTGGCAGGGGAATACACAGTTTCAAAAGTTCTTTTGAAAATCTTGAGACTTATGTGGATGCAGACTGGGCCAAATGTGTGGTTACTAGAAGGTTTGTTACAGGGTTTTGCATATTTTTAAATGGTTCACTTGTTTCATGGAAAAGCAAAAAGCAGAATACCCTTTCTAAGTCAAGTGTTGAGGCTGAATATAGAGCTATGGCCTTTGCTACTTGAAATTGTTTGGGTCTTAAAAGTTTTAAAGACCTAAATGGGAACATTTTTACCGTTAAACTTTTTGTGATAGTCAAGTCGCAATTAAGATTGTTTGTAAATCTGCTTTTCATGAAAGAACTAAACACTTGTAAATTGATTTGCATTTTGTGAGAGAAAAATTTTGGATGGTGTTATCAAAATGAAAAGGTCCAACACTAATCAAACAAATGATATTTTTACTAAAGGATTAGATAAGCTTCAACATGAAAACTCGGTTTTCAACGATTGCATGTACTTCTTTCGAAACTTTTGAAAACTTTCATTTATTATAAAATCTTCATAACTTAATTTTAAAGTGAAGAATTTGTTTTCTCAAAACAATTATAGCACTTTTTCTTCTCATAACCTCATGTTTCTTTTCAATTATTTCCGAGTAAATTCACTATTTAACAATAACTTCAATGTTATTCTACTTTGAAGAAAAAATTGAACTGGTTTTTCGCGATCTAGCTTCTTATAACCTCTAGTGTTTATCAAAGGCCAAATCGCATAAAAGTACTATATTTTAAGTCAATTGAATTTTAAGTATCCAATTTTTTTCTTAATCTAATGTACCAAAGTTAATTTTATGTACACTCTATGATTTTTTGAGTTTTTAACTTTTCGAAAGAGGTTTTACGTCATTGAATTATTTGAAATGATTAATTAATGCGATGTATCATTATTATTGAGCATTTAAAAGTCATTTTGGCTAAAAATATGACCGATAACCTATTTCGAAAAGTAAAAACATAACATTACACGTAAAATTAAGTTCAATACCTTAAATTGAGAAAAAAAATAACTGTGTACCTTAAATTTAAATCGACCTAAAGTAGAGTACATGTTTATGCGATTTTCTTATATGAAATTGTTTAGAGTAGATTCCCTGGTTGATGATAACTTCACATGTCATACCTACTTTGAAAATAAATGTTTAATTTTGAAACTTTGCATTAAAATCAAATGTGAAAATTGCAGCTAGAATCGGCAATGGGCGGGTTTGGGTAGGACATGCGTCTCTACTTTCAAACCCGACTACAAAATCATCCACAAACCCGCTTCAATCCTCATTGGGCGCTATTTGGGCGAGATGTTCCTTCAAACCGCCCGTGCCCATTGAAAATTTTATCGGACTATCTTTTTAACGCGATACTCCACTAAACTCGTGTGTTTAGTTTATTATTGTCTTTACACTATGGACACTATATTTTTTTATGCAATAAGTTGAAAAATTGAGAGGCCAGATTATCTATACTACTTAGGGCATCTACTATGGATGAACCTATTAAAGGTTTTTAAAATTGACACCTCTTATAATGTCATTAATTCATATAACTTTTCATATTATGAACCTATTCCTATTATAGATAAAGCTTTTGAGGTTTATAAATAGTTTCAACATTTAAATGTCATTTATTATTTAGTTAAAAAGAAAAATATAGAAAAAAAGATAATAAACATTTCTCGGACCTTTATAAGATTTTAGACCTTTTCATGCCACCTAGACATGAAATGATTCTTCACTATGGTATAAAAATTGTTGGACCTCTTCATAAGTTTTTAGACATATTCATAAACATCCATAGTAGATGCTCTTATAATGTAGGAATGAATTTCTCTCATCTTATTCTTAATTTATAAGTCAGAATACTTATTGTACAATACACAAATAAAACTAAAAACCCACTAATCATTTAATACAATTAATACACTATTAAAAATACCCTTTCACCAAAAACTACAATTATTCAACCACAATTTACAATCTAATGAAGCTATCTTCTATACTACATATAATAGATGGATGACTTTCTCTCCAAATTTTAATACTTTCTCTCAAAATTTTAATCCTTAGGCCCGTTTGGTTCAGCGGAATCCTAAGGATTCTGGTGGAATGGAATCCAATTCTATTTCATAACGTGTTTGGTGGAAAATTTAAAGAATTTGGAATCTGAATTCCATTCCACTACAAGAATCGATGGAATACCCACGATAATTACCCACACCCAACCTTTTGAGGGCATTTACCCACATAATACCCACCTATTACCCATGATCACTGACTTAATAAGTCGATCTTATTTTCCCTCAAATTTCTCATGAATTTACCCACATAAATAGACACAAAATATATTTGGTGTGAAATATGTGGTAAATAATTAGCGTAAAATATTCCCCATGGATTACCCACATCGTGAGTTATCATGGGTACATACATGTGTAATTTAGTGGGTAAACATTATTTACCCACGAAATGCAAATTCCTTTTCATTGGTGGGTAAATCTTCGGGTGGTTTGAGGGTAAAATATATACCCATGAGTTTACCCATATTATTACTTGTATGGATATTTTGTTGTGAATAATCGCTATGGTCAATCTCAGTCACAAATATACCCACAATGTTATTTTCATTGGAATTGTTATGGGTATTTTTGTGCGTAATTTATGAGTAAATATATAATCATATGCTTATTTATACTTTTCTTTCTTGTATTTTGTATGGGTAAGTTTATGTCGGTAATTTGTGTATAGATATTTATCCACGGTTCTACCTACAACTTATGTGGGTGAATGTTTGTAAATCAAATTTTTTATTTGATTGACGATTTCACCGACACCTTATGGGTGTATCTATGAAGAATTAATTTGTTTTAAAATTATGAAGAAACAAGTTACAAAAACAAAATAGAGTTATTTATGTTAATGTGGGTTTGTTGATCAAAATTATCATAGTAATTTTGTTTTAAATCAATTGAACGAAATTCTTTTTCTAAAAATCGATGAAATTCAAATTCATGAAAAGATTGTAATTTGTAGCGATTGAACGAATATATGATGAACTCCGAACGTAAATCAAAACCTAATTTTTGATTTTTTTTATTTAAAACTAAAGTAGGGTAGATATGTTCATTATTGGTAAAAGAAAGAGGAAGAAGGAGCATGAAAGTGAGGGAAAGACGTAGGACGTGTTGAAGTGGGAGTGGCTTTACAGATTTTTATAATTAGGTTTTATCGCTCCTATTCATTGGATGGCGACCCATTACTAAAAGTTGTTTGTCTAAGTTTCTTTTGGACTTGTAAGCTTATTCAATTTAGTTTGTTTTGTATGCCTATTTTCCAACATATTTTGGAGTGGTGAACTTATTATGATTCTAAGATGTGAGGTAAGCTCAAAAGCTAAAAAAGTTTAAAAGTTTGGTTTATAAAATAAGTTGAGTCATAAACTTTAAACTAAAACCAAAAGTGTTAGAAAAGTGTAAAATATGGCGTTAGGTATACCTGAGCTAAAAGGTAAATCGCTATTGCACTACAACTGATGCTTACGGTTGCTACCGGTAAATCTATAATGCTACTTTATATGAAGCAATAGTTTATAAGCCTTGGCACAATTGTGTTAAGTCGACGTCCATTAAGGTTAAGTTAGTGCTACATTTGTAATCTAAAATAACAGTTGATTATCAATAGCGTTTAACCTACGCGAAATTCACCTTTCAACATAGTATCATAGTGGGTATGATTCCCACACTTGGTTTTCCATCTTGAGCTGTCGCCTTTATGTCACCTCGTCAAACCCTAGCTACGGTTGTTTATCCCTTATCTGGAAAAAGGGCACTTCACTGTATTGACCTTAACTCCTAAACTAGTAGGAGTTAGTTAACGCTGTCAGCTTCATTAGCTCTGTAGTAAATAACCAAGAAACGACATATTGAAATCGTCGACGTAGCCGTGATGACACGTTGTCATGCTATGTAACAAGCCGGCCACTTAAAAACAACCTACCAATGTTTTTTCCCTGCTGTTCTCAAACCGTCATAAAGTTACTCAAGTCATTAGCAACTATTACTTTGTATTTATATTAAGAAAAAAATGCTACAAGAATACCGCCTTTACTCGCATGATTTAAATGTCACACATCGCTTTGTTACATTGTTAATTGTATTAAATCTAATTAAACTCTTAATCATTTAAATATTTAATCATATTTATATTAATATGGCTTGAAAAATAATAATTTGTGGTGCTTAATTAAGATGATACTTTCACAAAAATTAAAAAATGTCTACTAACTTGAATTTTCACAAAGATTAGTGGCGCCTAAATTGAGCGCACATACAAATTTCTAAATCTCGATTCTCAATGTGGTTGAAACTTCAAACTTGAAAGATATCTTCATCACAACTGCTCCCACACAAACCGACCATTCCTTAAACCTGCTACCTCTCATTTTCCCCAAAATTCATTTCATTCCCGCCCATTGTTTCTCCCAAATTCAAACCCCGCTTCTTGATCTTAAAAAAGAACTTGTAAATCCCCCAAATAAAAGATCCACAACTAGCCGCTCATCATTTTCTTTTCATTCTTGCTCTCAACTGCTAGCACACGCGCAAACACACACTATTGTTAAACAGCTGTCATCGGGCACCACCCTTCGTCTCTTCATCAGCCGCTGCCACCGCTAATGGTGAGTCATCGCCCTCTCTCTCATATATTTTTATTGAAACCTAGGCTTAAAAATAGGCTTAATGTTTGTATGTGTTAATGTGTACATATCTGTGTGTTAACTGTTAACTTAAGGTTTCATGTATTTGTTAATTTTAGGTTTATATTATAGGCTTTGATCTATGTATACACATTTGTTACAACTTTTAGACTGTTAGAAAAAATACTACTCCGTAACTGTTAACACGTAACATCAATTGTTTATTTCGGAACTCGTAGAGCGCACCGATTACTCTTTAAGAACTTGAATAGAAACTCTAAGTGGTAATGTAAAGTCAAAATGTTATTAAATGTTCCCATCCAATTGTTTATGTTAGTTTTCTAAATTCTAATGGAAATGGTCACTGAATTTGAGGACTCTAATAGTGCTATAATGTCTAGTTGATGTCGTTAATACATTTCGAGGCTATTTGTTACTGTGCTTGGTTTAACCAAAGTTGATGTTATTTGCTTTTGTAATAGTTTTTGTTGATTATTAAAGTTCAATACAACAGCAGATACGCATACGGTGGAAATTGTGGAAATTGTGAATCGATTATAACATGTATTTTGATGAGCAGGGCATGGTTCATAGTTTAATGGTTTGACTTCTAAAAGTTTCACACACAATAAATGAAATATATGTTCTTTATTTACATGTAATATATATTTCCCTTTCTTAGAATTCTAAGATTATTAACATGCTTTATGTTGTTAGGCATATATCCTTTTGTAGTTTGTACAACAATAGCTAAGTTATTGACTAAGGTCTTGTATTTGCAGAAAACAAATCACAAATAAAAATAAACCATTTTGGCATACTTGCTGAACCGACTACAATAGATTTACAGGTTGTACTCAATCTCGGTATGTTTTTCTTATGATTATTTTTTCATACGAACTTGACTAATTTCTTTATTTTATAATCACGGAGTAGAATATATTGGCACCTTACATGTTCTTAGACAAGGCATATCACAAAGAAAAAAAAACATTTCAAGTTTACTGAGTTGGTTTATCGATTCGCTTTTAACTTGCGCCCAAGTTTGTTGAGAAGTAGTAGCTTGAACATAGATTGAAAATTAATATAACCGATGATAAATTTAGTTGACTTCCTTGCAGCTTGCAAGTGGATTAACATGGCTGGTATGATCAAATAGTACTTAAGATGCAACTTTTCTTGTGTTCTTAATCTATTGTTTATACCATAGATCACAACTATGCAAATGAGGCCTTTTGAGGTTTCTATATCGCTTTTTTTAAAGGAGTTTCTATATTTCTTGAAACATCTTATATGTTGTAAGTTTTAGATATCTTCTTAGTATATAATAATCTGTAATGATGTTATCATACTTGACATGATACTATATTACTATGTTCATATGAGCTTGTTGTTTATATGACTTATACATTGACTTTAGATTATAAGTAAGCATTTTTTTTATTAGTTTATGTATAATAGAACCGATGCAAAATCTTCATCACGAGTAAGGCAAGTCATCATGATACTTTAATACTTTATGCCTTTACTAATCTACTTAGTGTTGATTAATGGTTGTGTAGTTATTTTAACATAGCAGATTTTTAGTTATTTCATTAGTAAAACTGATTGCTTATATAATATGCAGGTTATGGAAAACAAATGGTTTTGAACGAAGACCAAATGTGCAAACTTGTGTATAAGCACCTTATTCAACGAGGAAACCTCTCTGATGGACTGCAAGCTGGAAAGTACACTTCAATGAGTAACACATAGAATTACTTCTACATACGTTGTTGATGCAACATATCGCTATAAAAACATCCGAGTGTTTAGCTATGTTCTGTTAGTACCTAATTATTGGAGTAAGTGATAGATTAGTCACCAATAGATTGTATTTGGATGATATGGTAACTCAATTGATCATGTTTGGTTTTATGTTTTGAATTCTATCTGTATAGAGATTTGCATTAGCCCATTTTCTTATAGTGACGGTGTACCCATAAAACCGTGGTTAATTTAGTTACTGAATTTACTCACGAAATATTACTAAAAGCAAGTCATTGTTACTCATGGCTCTTACACACGATAAATAGGTGGGAAAGTTTACCCACACATTATTGTGGGAAAGGTATTGTGGGAAAGTTACCTGCATATTATGTGTCAACTTTTACACACGAAATAACATTGTGGGCAATGTTACACACAAACTACCCACAGGTATATCTATGGGTATTCTCGGGAATTAAAAATCCCATAAAACTTCACCCACGAATGCACCTCAATCGCCACCTAAAATGATGTGGGTAAATTTACCCACGTGAGTGTAAATGGCGCATACAATTAATTTCTGGAGGTTTTACCCATCTTCATATGATTGTGGGTAGTCCGTGGGTATTAACCGCCACCATGAAAATATGGCTTTTACCCACAATTATGTCCGTGGCTATTCGCTCAATTCTTGTAGTGTTCCTTTCGTGTTTGGTTGTGAACGGAATGGAATGAAATTCCTTCAAAATCCCATATATATGGAATTCAACATTTCATGGCAATATGGTAAGGATTGTTTACAATTCCATGGAATTCATATTATCTTTATCATTGTCATTATTATTATTATTATTATTATTATTATTATTATTATTATTATTATTATTATTATTATTATTATTATTATTATTATTATTATTATTATTATTATTATTATTATTATTATTATTATTATTTTATTTATTTTATTTTTTATTTTTTTTATTTTTTATTTTATTTTTATTTTTATAATTTTTTTTTTAAATTTTTATTTTTAATTTTTTATTTATTTATTTATTTTATTTATTTTATTTTTTATTTTTGTTTTTTTATTATTATATAATAATAATAATAATAATATTATTATTATTATTATTATTATTATTATTATTATTGATATAAACGATCATTTAATTATTATTGTTATTATTATTATTTTTATAAACAATCATGTTATTAAGATTTAAAAATAATTATTTAGTTAAAATGAATATAAATTATTATTAATTTAAAAAATTTATTATTATTATATTTAAAAATTATTTTTTAAATTAAATATAATTTATTTATAGTTTACTTTTTTATTTTATACTTTAAAAATACAATTGTATTTTATATTAAAAATTATTTATTTAATATATTAGTTTATATAATATTATTTAAAAAATTATTATTATAATTTAATAAGTAATTTATTTATTAAATAATATTTAGTTTATTAATCTTAAACTAAAATTAAATTTTAAATATTTTAATATAACTGTTTTTTCTCATTTCATTCTTCCAACCAAACATGCGCTAGTATTTGCAAATTTCAATTCCGTCAGATTTTAAATCATAAGGATTTCAATTTCTAACATTCCATTCCTTCACATTCCAATTCCTTAAACAGATTCCAATTCCGTCAAAAACATTCTGCGAACCAACGAGCCCTTAATGTACATAATTTTCAGACATAGAAGACAAGAAGCACAACGTACACCACTTTAATGCACATATTAAAAAAACAAAATACCACAATAATGCTATTTAATGTAGTAAATTAATACTGATTAATAAATACAATTAATACAGTTATTAAACTATCCCTTACATAAGAAATACAAATTATCAAGCATATTACTAACCAAATTAAACACAATTCCCGCATTAAATGTCACTAATACAAATAATAAAGACATTATACAAATATTAAAGCTCGAACGAAGCAACAGCAGTTAAATGGGCTTGAGTCTTGAACAGCACAAGCCAATCGGGCATGAGCCAAACGAAATTTTGAAATCAGAAATTTATTATAAAAAGAACATAATAAACTAAAATACATGATTCACCGGAAAATTTTATTTCGCAGTACTACTACGAAATGCGGAACCTTGCATTAAATGTCACCAATACAAATAATAAAACACATTATACAAATATTCAAGCTCGAACGGTCAATCGGTGAAATTGGCTTAAGCCCAAATCAAGGCTAAACGAGCTCGAGCCGAACGCACGGCTAAACAAAATTTTGATATCCGTAAATTTATTGTTAAAAGAAAGAATAAGCTAAAATACATGATTCACCGAATTTTTATTTCAGTCTGCTTCGCATGCGCCGGTACCTGCTATTTATAAATTAAGTATTAGCTTTGTTAAGTTTTCAACAACAATATTAAATATAAAAATAATAAAATTACTCGCGTCATGCAAATCAATTTCATAGAAATATTATGACACGGACAAGCTTCCATGATCACGATTTCAAATCTTACAAATATTGAAATTTAAAAATTATATTCTTATTAGATAAATATGAACGTAATACTATATGTATAATTGTATATAGATATATTTGTATATATGATATGTTTGGCACGGGATGTTAAGCCACATCCCCCGCCCCAAACCCAATAACAGTCTCCACTAAGGCCCCGAAACCCACCTCTTAACCCGATAAACATACCATGCCTCGGCTTAAATGTTCGGGTATCGGGTTTCCTCGTCGGAAACTCTGTGTTTTTATTGAATTGTAAATTTTTGGTCTAAACGAACGTGTTCAAAAAAATATGAGAAAATTTGACAAGATATAACATGAAATTGTTGAAACATTTTCTAAAAAATTTAAAAATTTATGCTAGTTTTTCTTTCTTCTAGATTTGTATAACATTTGATGTGAATTTAAAATTTAATCCACACCAAATCTCTACTTAATACTCTATCTATTTTAAATTAATTATTTAAAATTTATATATTTTTTTTATTACTTTTTTTTTTCTTTTTTAAATTTTTTGTTATTATGATAGTTTTACCTGTAAGACTTTAACTAACTAATTACTGATTTTAAACGATGTAATAACAAGTTCAAATAAGAGTAATATAGTAATCTTAAACAAATTTTACTATCTATATTTAGTAATGAATAATTAATATGTGACAACTTAAAATAAAAGTCCCTACAATAATATTAGAATTAGAACTGAGAGAGTATATTAAATCGTTACTTAGAGAAATTGTTGGGACATTAACAAAATAAAAAATAGAAAGTTTATCTAGTTGAATGTTTTGTCATGACCTAAATTGTACCCTTTTTTGTCCGTTTTGAAGACAAAGCATGGAACATGGTAGTCTGAAAATGGTGTGAACAAAATAAAAGACATCATTATTCAGTGGGCCAAGAATCATGAACATAGAGTTTGGGCTGCAGCTTCGCTCACAAAGTCACAATAATGCAAATAGCCTCATGTTTCTTCCTTAAGTTGTATAATATGGGACCGAAAGTCTAGGTGCAAACAAACCTGAACAGGTTTGGTTAACTTTTTTGAAAAGATGGCTTTTACCATTTTGAGTATGTGTGACAATAAGTTCGAATCTTATAAATTAGTAGGCTAAAATGTCAGAACCATGATTACGAAAAAGAAAGGAAAAGATGATACACCAGAACCAGACCAATAAGACCATAGAATAATTCAATAGGACCGTGAATCGGACACAATGTACTTGTGGTGACAGCTCAAATCCGATTAGGTCCAAACTACATTCTACTTGACCTAAATTTTGGTTTGTTTTAGGCTATTTGACACAAAAAAGCTTATTGTTCGGTATTCTATGTATTTTTTAAGAAATAGTCGAAACACAAACAAGTCATATGCATTATTGGCAATCTATTTATTAATAACTTTTATACCATGTTGAAAGCGCTTTGATTAACTATTATTATAAAAAACAATATGTTCTGAGAAAACACAATGCAAATTGTTCTATTGCAAGATCCAAAATGTTTATAAGCTGATTAGCATATTATTAGATCGTTAAGACAGCTCATATGCTTATGATAATGACAGTAACATATTACTAATAATGTATTATAATGACTTGTATACATATCGTGAGTTTTAGTTCTACCAAACAGAAAGCCCATAAATAATACTCAAATGACTTTTGCATGCATCTCAAATCTTATTTGCCCAAGACAATAAAATAGCAAGTGGTGTAGATAATTGCATATGATAAATGCTTTAGAATGTTATAACATTCAATCAATACAATCTTTTTTTCATTAAAAAAAATCAATCAGAATGTGATGTTTACTTAAGTTGTATTGATCCATACTTAAAACAAAAACTGTTTTTTAACTTTGGGTTATGAAAACTGAGTTAAAAGTTGAGGAATCAGAAGCCTAAAGTGTGAGAACTTTATCTGGTTTGAGTTTGTGTGAGAGTAAGTTTAGATGATTGTACGAATTTTATTAGCTAAACATCATACACGTTGATTACCAGCGGAAATTTGTTCTCTTTGATAGAAGTAATGTTGGATCGTAAACTTGATTTAGTCCGAGCCCATATAGTGGAAGCTTCTATAAAGTCGTAGAATGGTATGGAAGCTTCTAGAATGACAAAGAATAATCCTAGAAAATATCCATAGATATGTCTAGAATATTGTTGCTAAATGTTATAGAAATATCTAGAACTAGGATAAGGATGATGATGTATTAGGAATAATCAAGATGATGTAGGAAGTATCTAGATCGTAGTAGAATATCCATGGAAATATCTCATCTCTAGAACATTCCATGGAGTAGTATAAATAGGTGTTGTGGTGATGCATTTGTAATGAAGCAAATCAAGCAAAGCTTAAGCAATCAATAATATTCCATACCTTTCACAAGTATTCTCTTCCTAAATTTCACTTACAACCTCTTCATCAAATATAAGCCTAAAAGGCCTTCGAGTTTCTAACAAATTGGTATCGAGCTAGAAGATCACGATGTCAAGCATGATGAACTTGTTCCAATATCCTCGCCTTACCAAAGACAACTATGGTAGTTGGTGCATTCGAATGAAGGCGCACTCGGTTCACATGATGTATGGGAGATTGTAGAGAAAGGTGTCGAGAAAGTAGATGATGAAAGTTCCATGAATGCCGCCCAAAGGGTGGAGTTGCAAAAGGCAAGAAAGAAGGATCAGTGTTTTACACTCATCTATCAATGTCTTGATGATGCGATGTTCGAGAAAGTTGCAACGCAACTACTTCCAAGGAAGCGTGGAGATCCTTCAAAATGCTTTCAAAGGAATCGACAAGGTGAAAAGGTACGCCTTCAAACTCTTAGAGGCGAGTTCGAAAACTCCAATGGAGGAATCCAAACCATTTCGGATTATTTCACTGTGTCTTGACCATTTCAAATGAAATGAAGAGAAATGGTGAAAGCTTGAGCGACACAAGGGTGATAGAAAAGATTCTTCGCTTTTGCCCCAAGCTTTGATTACATTGTCGCGCCATGAGGAGTCAAAAGACATAGACTCAATGACCATTGATCAACTCATGGGATCTTTACAAGCCCATGAAGAGAAGTTGAAGAAAAGAAGGGGAAAGAACCCTCGAGCAAGCTTTATACTCAAAGGTCTCTTTCAAAGAAAGAGAAAAGAACTTTCTACATGGAAAGGAGCAAGGACGAGGACGCGGTACTTTTCGAGGTCGTGGTGGTTTCCAAGGCCGAGGACGAGGAAGAGGAAGAGAAGATGTCAACAAAGAAGATGAAACCAATGGTCTTCATATCAAGAGGTCGTGGAGAAGCTTTCAATCTCAAAGAGGAGGTAAGCCCCAAACTCAATGTTACAATTGTCGTAATATGGTCATTATGCCAATGAGTGTACTAGCTCAAGACAAGTGGAAGAAAAAGCTAATCTTGTGGAGGTAGAAGACGAGATGAGCTTACCTTGCTAATGGCAAGACATGACGAACAAGAAGAGAGGATAGAGCCATGGCATATAGATTCCACCGCAAGTAACCATATGACGGGTGAAGAAGACTTGTTCGTGGAGATGGAAGAAAGAAGGTAACGCCACCTTGGAGACGAATCAAAGGCACCGTGAAAGGAAAAGGTAAGATACTTATCCGAGCTAAAGATGGCAGTCACCAATATATTTCGGACGATACAATGTGCCCAATCTTAAAAGTAATATTTTAAGCGTGGGACAACTTTTAGAGAAAAATTACGATATTCATTTCAAGGATCGAAGTGCTACAATAAGGAATCTCAAGGAAAGCTCATAGCAAAGTGCTTATGACCAAAAACCGAATGTTCCTTCTAAACATTCAACATGATGAAGCTAAGTGCTTAAAGAGTTGTTTGAAGGATCATTCGTGGCTTTGGCACATGAGATACGGGCACTTAAACTTTGGTGACTTAAAGTTATTATCCTCAAAGGAATGGTGAAAGGGTTAGATCAAATTGATCATCCCAATCAATCGTGTGAAGGATGCCTTCGGGAAGCATGCTAGAGTTCGCTCTCAAAGAAGCGACATCAAGAGCTAAGGAGCCTTTACATCTAATTCACACGGATTTGTGTGGTCCCATTACTCCACCCTCTTATAGTAAGAATCTCTACTTTATGCTCTTTATTGATGATTTTTCAAGAAAAACTTGGGTATATTTTCTAAAAGAAAATCCCAAGCTTTTGAAACTTTTAAAACATTTAAAACTATGGTTGAAAAGAGAAAGGTTTAAAAATTAAATCAATGAGATCCGATAGAGGTGGAGAATTTTATCAAAAGAATTTAACAAATTTTGTGAGGATAATGGGATCCGAGATTTCTAACGGCTCCTTACTCCCACAACAAAATGGAGTGGTTGAGAGAAAGAATAGAACCATTCTCAATATGGTCCAAGCATGTTGAAAAGTAAGAAGATGCCAAAGGAGTTTTGGGCCGAGGCGGTTGATTGTGCAAGATATCTATTGAACCGTGTCCGCCAAAGAGTTTAGATAACAAGACTCCACAAGAAGCATGGAATGGGATGAAGCCACCGCCTCTCACCTAAGGGTATTCGAAGCATAGCATATGTCCACGCTCCCACCAAAGGCGATTGAAGCTTGATGATAGAAGTGAGAAGCATGTGTTTGTTGGCTACGACAAGCAATCGAAAGGTTATAAGCTCTATAATCCAATCACAAGGAAGGTGGTAGTGAGTAGAGACGGAGTTCAATGAAGAAGAGACATGGATCGAGCATCAAGGAAAATGAAAGGTATGACTTTCTTCCTATGACCGATGAAGAAGAGACGGGTGAATCAAGTGAAGAAGTCCAACAACCTCAAAGTCCAACTCCAACCCAAGAATCACCTTCAAGTTCAAGTGAAGGAGAACCAAGACAAGAAGTTTGCAGGATTTCACGAGGTAACCGACGAAATACCTCTTACTTGTTTATACGCTGATTGTGAACCTTTAGTTTTTGAGGAGGCTATGAAAAGCAAGAAATGGAGACAAGCCATGGACGAGGAGATAAAGTCAATAGTGAAGAATGATACGTGGAGTTGACGACCTTCCGAAAGGCCAAAAGGCTATTGAGTCAGCTGGTATACAAGACCAAGAAAACGCCAAAGGCGAAGTGGAAAAGTACAAGGCAAGACTTGTGGCAAAAGGTTACAAGCGTAAGCATGGTATCGACTACGAAGAGGTATTTGCTCCTGTTGCTCGCTTAGAAACTATTAGAATGATTATTGCTATTGTCGTCAATATAGGTGGAAGATCCACCAAATGGATGTAAAGTCTGATTTTTAATGGACTTCTGAAGAAGAAGTTTATGTGAGCAACCAGAGGGATATGTTGCCAAAGGGCAAGAAGGAAACTCGTAGTATGATTGATGAGCTCAAGAAATCAATGACGAAAGAGTTCGAGATGATGTATATAGGACTTATGTCTTATTATCTTGGTATTGAGGTGAAGCAGACGGATGATGGAATTTTCATAAGTCAAGAAGGATATGCCAAGGATATATTAAAGAAGTTTGGCATGGATAAGTGCAATCCAGCTGGCACCCCATAGAACATAAGGCAAAGCCTTCTAAGCATGACGGAGGAGAAGCGGTAGACTCAACTCAATTCAAGAGTCTCGTTGAAGTCTGCGCTATTTGACATGTACAAGACCGACATACTCTTTGCGGTTGGTTTAATTAGTCGTTTCATGGAAGAGCCTACGACAAAGCATTTGGAGATTGCAAAGAGGATCCTCCGTTATATCAAAGGTACCGTAGACTACGGCATGTTTTATTCAACAAGTGAAGACTTCAAGTCGGTTGGATATAGCGACGATGATCGGGTCGAGACAAAGACGATGGAAGAAGTACAACAGATTCATATTCTTCCTAGGTAACAATGCTTTTACATGGTCTTCAAAGAAGCAACCTATTGTTACTTTGTCCAGTTGTGAAGCGGAGTACGAGTCGCAACATCGTGTGTATGTCACGCACTTGGCTTAGAAGTATGCTAAAGGAGCTACACATGGAACAAGAAGATGCGATCGAGATCTATGGGATAACAAGTCGGCCATTGACTTAGCTAAAAATCCAAGATACCATGATCAAGTAAGCATATCAACACTCGTTATCACTTTATTCGAGAGTGCATTGCAAGGAAAGATGTCCAAGTGATACATACGAGGTCCGAGAACCAAGTTGCGATATCCTCACCAAGCCGATCAACGAGAAAGATTTTTCAAGACAACGAATGATGCTTGAGTCGGTAAATCAAGTTTAAAGGGGTGTTGGATCGTAAACTTGATTTAGTCCGAGCCCATATAGTGGAAGCTTCTATAAAGTCGAGAATGGTATGGAAGCTTCTAGAATGACAAAGAATAATCCTAGAAAATATCCATAGATATGTCTAGAATATTGTTGCTAAATGTTATAGAAATATCTAGAACTAGGATAAGGATGATGATGTATTAGGAATAATCAAGATGATGTAGGAAGTATCTAGATCGTAGTAGAATATCCATGGAAATATCTCATCTCTAGAACATTCCATGGAGTAGTATAAATAGGTGTTGTGGTGATGCATTTGTAATGAAGCAAATCAAGCAAAGCTTAAGCAATCAATAATATTCCATACCTTTCACAAGTATTCCTCTTCCTAAATTTCACTTACAACCTCTTCATCAAATATAAGCCTAAAAGGCCTTCGAGTTTCCAACAAGTAATAGAACTTCACCGATAAGCTACCAAATTTCAAGCAATCATAACCAAAAGGGTCATGTGTTTCTAATTTCATAACTCAAAACTTACAAAATTAAACTCCTATTTGAATGCAACGGCTATCCCGCCCATTCGTCATCTAGAATCATTCTTGCTTCCATAAAGCTCTTGAGACTAATCCTCAACTAATTCCTTTCTTTCTTTTCCTGATCTCATCACGCCGTAGTCACATCATTGCCATCAATCAGACAATAATCAAATCTCTACCAGACCTCCACGGCGGATCACAAAGATGATGACAACCACATCAAGGTATTCACATTTTACAGCTTTTACAATAACACACCTTTCAGTTTCATTAAGCTAATCATGAAACACGGTAACCAAAACTGTCGTTTTTCTGATGACCTCCTACATTGTTATTATTAGGAGTAGTTCTCGTTTTATCAGCTACCATTGATACATAAGAAGATTCCGTTATTTCTGTTATTCCTGTTAATGTACTTGCTGCATCATCATATCCATCAATTGACGTAAACATTTGAATTGTTTGTTCCTCACCACCTTGTATATTCTCAATACTACTAATGATTTCCTTAATATCTAGTCGAACATCAGGATCATTGTCCGCATAATTTGCACCAATATGTAGTAGTTTTTCATTTCACCGATGTATTTACTAGATCCGTTATCTCTGGATCTAGAAGTTCTCCTTCACGACGCTCCTGCATGGCTGATTTAACCCATTCTACTAGATCTGTCCCTCCTTGTCCGCTGTTAACATATTGTGATGGATATTTTCCTGTTAGGACCTCTAGGATGATGATTCCAAGACAAAATATGTCTGATTTGGGTGAAATTTGTCGATTTCTAAGTGCTTCGGGTGATTTGTAGGCTACTAAGGCATTTGTGACGTGATTTGGGTCGATCATTTGGTGTAGACCAAAATCTAGAAGGAGGGGTTGGTAATTAGGAGTTAGAAGGACGTTGCTTGATTTTAGATTTCCATGAGGTATTTGTAAGTTGGCAAGTTCAGTGTGAATGTATCCTAGTCCTTGTGCGATTCCTTTGATGATATTTAGACGCAGCATACCATTTGAGCTCGGCGTGCTTCTTTCCACGATCACCTGAAATATATGAATCATGTATCGCCTGTAAATGTCGTAAAACTGAGTAAGCACAAACTGGAAGAAAAGCTAATATACTATCCATATTTCACCATCTAGGGATTGTTTGGGAAAGCTTATTGAACAAATTATGTATTTTAGTAACATGTTTTCAACTTATTTCAAATAAGCAGAAGCCCCTTTAAAAAAGGTGTTGTGAATCAACTTATCAAAACAGCTTAAATAAGCTCATAAGGTATTTGGCTCCATCTAAACAGTTAAAAGCTCTTATTAGCTCTACGGTTGTACCAAAAGGAAGTAAGTTGTTTAAGTTAGCTTACCCAAATAGCTCCTTAATGCAATGTACTTGTTTGTTCTCTTCAGTTTTTAACTATTTAACATGACATGCTCATAATAATTTTAACATTTACCGCAACATGCTTACATGTTTTTACCTTTTAATGCAATAAATTTCAGACTAATGTAATAAGTGGTAAATATGTTGCAATAAGGGCTTAAAACAAAGTATATTGCATTTTCTTGCAGTTAGACTTGGACATTAGTATGCTTACCGTGCAATACATAAAGTAGACTGCCGGTGGGGATGTACTGTAAATTAAGAGCTTTTCCTCTTACGATAATGGCACGCAAGTGGTGTCAAGACATTTGGATGGTTAAGCCTTGCCATTTTCATCATTTCAGATTCAAACCCGCTTTTATCGACCAAATTTAGTTCTTTTAGCCGCTTGACCACCACTGTCTTTCCATTCGACATTCTGGCTTTATATGATGACCCTAACATTCCATTTAAGCACCTCTGCGGCTGCCTTCATCACATCTGATAATGTGAATACACCCTTAGAGTTATTTAGCAACAAAAGATCAACACCCGAAGCCTTCTTTTTAGTCATCAATGCTTTTTGACCCGTTCCAAACCCATTTTGGCCTGGAATGGCTTCGGGCTTGCTGATATTACATATAGTCAAACCAACCGAACCTTCAATACCATCTCTTTCCATTATTCCAATTGTCTCTGAATTACCTTTTTTCTTCATCACCATATAGATTATTCCAGCAATCATTACCATAAGAATCAAGAAAGTCACCGCCATTAGTATGTATCCAGTTTTCAAAGTGCTCTTAGGTGGCTTTTCAATTGGTTTAGGGGTATGCGGTATTTTATTGTCACACATCCTACCAAATTTTGCCCCACAAAGCCCGGGATTTCCTTCAAACGAGGCTGCATCAAATTTTGCCAAACCTGGTGGCACCTCACCTGTCAAGTTATTATACGCAAGATTAACCGACTCTAAACTTCTTTGACCAATTGCTGGAATTGTACCAGAAAACTGATTATCTTCAAGATGTAATTCCACAAGATTGGGTAGTTCCGCAATCGAAGAAGGGATTTTGCCCGTAAATCTGTTTCCATCAAACCATATTTTCTTCATGGACGTCATCGCATTAAAGTAATCCTGAGGGATTTCACCAGAATATTGGTTCATTGATAAATAAAGGCCCTTTAAAGATCCAAGTTTATTAAAGTCTGGAATAGGCCCTGAGAAAGAATTATTCTCAAGAGAAAGAATTCGCAATCCTGCCATATTTGAAAGTGCATTCAAGTCTAGATTACCCGAAAGACTCATAGATTTAAGAATAAGATTAGTAACGATCCCATTGTTACAAATAAGACCTACCCATCTAATCACTTCGTCACAAGGGATTGTTCCAAGTTTCCACGAATCAAGAGGTTGCGGATTATTTAACGACTTTTTGATTCTAAGCAATGCATCTGAATCAGTCATGTAAGCATTCACCATCCATGGCACCATGATTACGAAAATGCACAAGATAAATGATGGCCTAAGTAGAAAAATAATGGCCATTTACCTAGCCAAGGTAAAGAAAAGAATAAAAAAGAAAGAAATGTGATGGTTATTGCTTGCTTATTTTCCATTAGGAGATTGAAAGTTTGAGCTGAAAACTTGGTCTTTTTGTGATTCTGGTGAGCATGAAAAAAGCTTATATGTATCAATCTGACCACGTCAATTAAGTAATATGAACCATTATTTTCTGTTGGTGAGAAGAGCTCAAAGTTTAAGAAGAAATTACATTCCAACATCCTAGATTTCTATTTATAGCATGTTACATGTTATATATTGACATATCTGCAAATGAGGACAAGCTTTGATCTCGCTCGAGGAACTATAGACTCGAATCAATTACTTGATGCGTTCATGATAAAGGTCTGAGTTTGGCTCTAGAAGATTTAAGATTGGTTCGAGTTTTGCTCGATGAGCTCAAAAATATATATTATATCCGCATGTTATAGGTTAAAAGAACTATACATATAAGAATTTTACTTTAGCCTTTATAAGCCAGAGTTTAATTTGTTATATGTTTAAATCTTGTTTCTTGTGCGCGAACAATAAAAGCTCAACTTGAACAATTTGGAGTTTGAGCTTGACTAACGCAATAAATGGTCGAATATTGGGACACAAACCGTAGCTTGCATATCAACTCTAAAGGTGATCAGAGAGCGCACAACACAGGTTATTAGAAACACACGACACACAGGAGAAACAAGAACAATTGCCAGGAAACACACAAATACTTTATTGAAGAAATCTAACTCAAAATTTTCAATTGATACAATGTGAATCCTTACCCCTCATGGTATATATAGACTAACCTAGACGCGTTAGACTATAACTAGGATTACATTAATACATAACCTAAATAGATAAAGACTATTAGGAAAATTAGGACGAGTTGGGACTAGCACTCCAACTAGTATTCTGTTGAATCTGATCCACGCCTGGAAGCCATAATCAAACTCAGGAATTCGTCAACAATCACCCCCTAAATTTCTGAGTCGAAGAGGGTAACTCTTGCACACCAAGCAACGACCTCATCTCCTTGAACCTTATACGTGCCAAAGCCTTCGTCAAAGGATCTGCTTTCTGATATTCACCGGACAAATGTTCTAATATAACATGCTCGTACTCCACACGCTCGCGAATGAAGTGATAACGAGTTGAATGTATTTGCTTCTACCATGAAAGACCGGGTTCCTTATTAATGAAATTGATGATTTGTTATTAACTCTAATTAACACCTTTTGTCTCTCTAACCCCGTCACTTCTGCCAATAACTCACTTACCAAATTGCTTGACGTGCAGCTGCAGTGGATGCCATGAACTCAACTTCACACGAACATAATGCTACGGTGGTTTGCTTTTGTGACCACAACGTAATAGGTGATGTACCTAGCTAGAAAACGTGTCCAGTATTATTCCCTCCATCATCAATATCAACATATCTTAAATCCTATGCTATCACTATATCCCACCAATTTCATGTCATTGACCCGCTTGTATTCAATTCCAAACCAAGTTGTACCTTTAAGATAGCATAGGATTTGCTTAATAGCACGTGCATGTGATTCTATTGGGTTTTGCATATATCGACTAACTACCCCAACCGAGTATGTTAAATCTGGACTAGTATGCATGAGATAATGTAAGCCACCTACTACCTTTTGATATTGAGTAGCTTCTCATCTTCAGCTTTCGAAAACTTAAGATCCTTTTCCAATGGATATAAAGTTGAATTACACCTACATGTTCTACTCTTTTCCCCTGCCTGATTATTTGCTCTGCACCTATCGATGTTATACTCTTTCTCGCCTGCCCCATTATGTGTTATGCATTTGCATGTTTATGCTTTGCGCCTCCCTGGTTCCACCTGATTCCGCTTTGTCAGCATCTCCACTAGTTTTGGATGTATTAGATTGAGACTATGTCTATCAATGAGTTTGCACTCTTGGACACTCTGAAGCTGCGTGTTTATTTTTCTGTTTTAGTTTATTTTTGCATGACATTGTGAGTTTGAGAGGAGATATTAACTAATATGGCAAATAGGCCTGACCATAGTTTAGGCCCTCACGATTTAAGTATTAGGTTTTATTGTTTCTTATTTAAACAATTGTATGATTAGCTTTGTAATTGCCAATTTGCTATCTAATGTTTTGGAACGTTTTTGTTTATGTTTTTAATTATTGCAACGGCTTTTTATCAACAAACCACTTAATTGTTGTTGTTTACGTTTTTTAAAGGTATGTTTTATGTGTATATTTAACACATGTGCATGACTCTTTTTTTATATTACTGTATAATTAAATAAAAGTTCAAATTAAAAACTCATTTAACAAGTTATTAAATTGACAATACCAAGTTATATATCCATAAACTATTCAAAGCAAAAGCCCAAACCAAAAGAAGTCCATTCCAGCATGCTAGATGCAAGCCTTCATCCAGCCCAAATACCCAAAGCAAAAGCCCGTACAAATATTCATTTCAAGCTCGATGAAACGCCGCTGAAACGACGACGCTTACGCGAGAACGATATATATATATATATATATATATATATATATTAGAAGAATACTCGCATGCGCAAGGCATCCGATAACTATTTTCAGAATAACAAACGTTTTTCATTTTTACCTCTAATTCAAGTAGTTTTCTCTTTCAACTCGCTTCTTCCCGACTACTAAAGAAAACTCATAAAATATATCAAAATGGATGTTGAATTAAAGAGCACAAAATTTTAAAAATATGGTGAAATTAGATCATAAAAAATTAAACGGATTAAAAGATATTTAAATTTAAAATTAAAAGTGATTAATTAGTTAGGTACGATATGCACACCCTATTATCGGTTCTTTATTTTATTGTTATAGCCCTTCCTTTTGTTATTTTTTAGTTAGAAAGTGTGCACGCCACTCAACGATCGTGAGCCCTTATCTTATTTTTTAATTTTTCCATAATAAAGTTAAAGAAAGCCTGACTTTTAAGTTCTTCTAATTTTGTAGGCTAAACGCATTATAAAGAGTATAGATAATATGATAATATATTCTCTGTTCCCCTGATGATAAGGCTCGAATTGATTAAGCTCAAATTTAGAATTAAACTGCGAACGATCGAGTACTGATTCAATTACAATTAAAAAATAATAATAAGAAGAAAGATAGATGATTAACTGAGCAGAGCTCAATTAATCGAATTCACACAAGAACAATTTGTGGAATTCAATAACTTGAGAGCAACTCTCTAACTCTATATTTTATACAAAATCAAAAGACACATTTGACTTATTTCCTCCTTTATATATCTCATACTAACTACTGACTTAACACACTAACACATGAAATATACTATTGGTCCTCTACTTTAAAAGAAATACAATGGAATCCTTTTTAATTTTAAAGCAAAGCAGATTTATAATACAAGAATGGTCACCTTTAACTCGAAGACAATGTAATCCAAACATAACCATCTAAAATGACTCATATCATCTGATTTTTACATAAATATACAAAGCTTAAATTGATTTTAGATCCGTTAAGTGCATATGTAAACTCCTTGCAACTCATTTTATTGTTAATTGGAAGCAAGCTATTACAAAGATAGTAGAAGATTGAAGATGCTAACACGGGTAAATAAAATACGTTCATGATCATTCGAGTATCAGACTCCATTGCTAGGAGATGACACATTGGCACGGACTATTTAGCTTTGGTTATCATCTATCCATATCTATTTTGTCCCCACGCATCGACATTAGGCTGCATGCAATAGGTCGATCGAGCGCTTGTCTCGATCGATTAGGGATCGATTTTCCTTGTTGTGGCTTAGTCGATCGAGTACCTTTTGAAACCAAGTTGGTCGAGTTGACGATCGAATAACATAACACAATCTTTCGAATATATTACAGTTTTGAATATATTACATTATTGGGACACCCAATCGCTTAAAAATCGCTGGAGAGAGAAAGCTGACGTGGCAGAAAAAATGAAGGGGATTGGGTGCCTACTGAGGTCAGCCTTAGCATTTTCGTCGTCTTGGTTAAGGTTTGTAATACTGATTTTGTAATTGTGCAACAAGTTGGGTTTCACGTGGAAATATATAAAGCGGCGTGAAACGCCAAATTTACGGAAAGCCACGCAAAGAATTGTCGACCTCTTGTGAGTGTCGGTAATATTTAAAGCAACGTTTTAATAATAAATTCAATATAAAAAATTAAATAGAATCATGATCATCTTTCAATATTTTTATCTCTGCAATATGTCACATGACACCAATCACGTTTATCTCGTTGCGTTCATATACTTGTAGCAAACTAAAAAGTAAAGTTGAAGAAATTATTTTTTAAGTATTCGGAAAAGCAATTCACTTGATTGATTAATATTCACTCTTTTAGAATACATGTGTTTCATGTTTGAGGCTTAAAAAAATAGTACTTTCAGAATAATAGAGATCTAAATTGATGTGATTTAATTTGTTTTAATTTGTTTTTTTTTTAGAGGTCATTTTGATAAAATAAGCATTTTTTCTTTTTGAAAAATCGGTAGTTTATTAAAAAACGGAATAGAAGAAAAGCAAACAAAAAGCAAAGCTCCACGAAAAGAGGAGCAAAACTAAACAGACGCCACAAGGAAAGCTAAAAGAGAAAAAAAAAATGATAATATCAAGTTAGCATATGCCGAAAACATCAAGCATTAGGATCCAATTCTCCCAAGAAATATTTTTCTTAGGGCATCTACTTGCTATTCACATTAGCGATAAAATCTTCGGAAAACAATCTTCACCTTAAGATCAACACATGTATTTCAGCTACCCCATGAACCAAACAGTTTCTCCAATACCGGATACACCATAGACCGATCAAACATACCCTTTGAAAACCTTTGCGAAATGCTTATTAAGAGGAAAGCACGAGACTAATGAAGTTAAAATGAGAGGGATATGTTAGAAGGAAAATCAATCTTCCACCAACAAATGTCTTTCTCCAAATGGTTAAGACTCGGGGGCAACGAATCAGAAGATGATTGGCATCTTCAGGAGCATTGGAGCCAAATGGACATAGAACTGAATCTAAGTCCAACCCTCTGTTATCCAAATTTACAAGAACAGGAAACCGATCGTTAAACGCGCGTCAAGAAAAAATATTTATTTTTCGAGGGACACAAGAATTCCATTTAAATTTTGCTCAGAATGATAAGGCTCAAACAAACTCAAATCGATTATATCGGATAAAGTCTTTACCGTAAAAAAATTTCCCGAATTGAGAGTCCATTTTTAACCGTCTGGTGCCACAGAATTGTGGGTGTAAAATTCAGTAATGGAATACAACAAGTTGAGCTCATCACATGTCCTCCCTCGAGGAGAAAGTCGCCAAGCCAAGGAAAAAACCCATTTGCATTCAATTTATGTGAGCCTTTCATTTATGAAGCAATATTTGTTCTCATCAAAAGCATACAAACGTAAAAACGCATTTTAAGACACGGGTCGCCTCTTAACCATCTATCGTGCCAAAATATATGGACTCTTCGTTTCCCATAAGACGAAAAAGAAGAGAGGAAATGCCCATATGATCTATGGAATAGCTAAAACTAATAATATTATCCCAAACACCTTTTTAATTACAAGGCCATTAAATGTAGATAATCTCGTGTTTGGACCATAAATATCACCAATAGCTTTATTCTGTAGATCATCATTTTCGACATGGGAACGCCACCACCATTTACCAAGAAGCACTAGGAATGGGCAAATTGAATTTCGGACCCCTAATTCTTTGCTCGAACCACCAATCCCAATCCCTCCTTTATTGAACGGAGGCGTAACACTTTTCCAATTGAACCACGACATGCCCCTTTCATCATCCTTAAAACCCCCGAAAAATGGTAGACGGATTTTCTAACAGATCAGTTGTTTTTAAAGGAGCTCTAAAGAGGGGAAAATAATAAATTGGGAGGGAGCTTAAGACCAATTTAGTGCTAGATAAGGACCCCCAATAGATAAAGCTTAAGATTTCCAAGATTATAGACGATGATAAAATCAATCAATTACTAAATCCCAACTAGCAGCTTTCGACATATCTTTTCCCACCGGAAGACCAAGGTACATAAATGGAAGGTTATCATGCCGAAAACGTATAAAATTAGCTACCCTAACAACTTGTGCCTCATCAACACAAACACCAAATAATCGAATTTTGGAAAGATCAATGTTTAATCTTGAAAACACTAAAGAATTAGGATAAGGTTCTTAGCGTTTGATTTTGACCAAGCAATCAAGAATGAAGCATCATCGTCATATTGTAAAAGGAAATATTTTCCCCAACATTCAAGAGATATTCCGAAAAAATTCTCCTAGAATACGCATTAATAATCATTACTTGAAGCGATTCAAATGAAAATTAAGAAAAGATACGAGGTTATAGGATCTTCCGGTCTTAGACCTCTTCTCATTGAAAATTCCCCAGTGGGCGAGCCATTCACTAGAACTGAGACCGAGGCTGAGGAAAGATATCCATGAATCCATGAGCGCCATTTTTCGCCGAAACCCATATTAACCATAATATCATCGAGAAATGACCAGCAAACACTATCGAAAGCCTTTTCGAAATCAACTTTTAAGCATAATAGGTTGAGATCAGATTGTTTGGCAAATGAAATTATTTCATTGGCAAGTAAGGCACAATCAAGAATCTAACGTCCGAGATAAAAGTCGTTTGATTATACAACTTTATGTATTACAAGAGCTTGATCTTGTTGCAAGGACTTTATTATAAAATAAGTATTTAATATTGAGGGTTGTATTATTTGATATTGTTACGATATTTATGTAAAGCAGCGATAACAAAAACGGTATACAAACGAGGTTTTCTATGTTCAGGTTACTCAGAGAGGGCGAGCTTTTTTTACTATAGTGTACGCGGCCTCATCGAATCTTGAGACAGTTTTCACCCCTTCCCTAACCACCACAAATGTACAAAGTAGCAAATTTGAATCTTTGACCTCTTGTGAGGAAACTAAGACCCTTGACCGGGATCATTTCCACCCTTTTTGATCACCTCAAATGTACATACCTAACGACGTTTGAATCCTTAACCTCTTGTGAGAAACCAAGAACCTTGCCAATATGCCATTTATCAAGGTTAAGGCAACAATAACAATTAATTCTTATTTTATTTTATTTTTTATTTTTTTTAATTCTTTTTGTGATTTAAGTAGTGGTTGACCATCGCGATATTGTAACACTTTGTTCTCAGGTTTTAAAACATAGAAAAGAAAAAAGAATTTAAAAAGGAAACGAAATGGAAAAATAAAGAAAGTGTTACTTCATATTTTCTTGAGATAAATGAAAGTAACATTAACTCATGTTTTTAAAATGCAAGAAATGGAAAATAACTTATTCAAATTACATATATGTCATTTGGTTGTTATTGTCAAAACTTTTAAAATGGACATATTGGTCTTTGAACAAAATATTATAGAGCCACAGGTGCAGTGGCGATCTGCGCCATCCGGGTGGCAAGCAAATCACGCCATGAGTGTCAAGCCACCATGCTTCCCACACCCCCATGCGAGTGATTGAGGGAGTTTAGTGGCTTGCGTGAGTTTGTGGAAGATGGGAAAAAGTATATAAAGTGGGTTTATTAGTGTGTGTTATGTTTTAGTGTATGTTTTGTTTTAGATGTGTCTTGTATGTTTTGAGTGTGTGTATTCATGAAGAAGATAATGTATTACCTCTTTTATTTTATTTAGACTAAAATACACCGTTGGTCCCTAAACTTGGTCATACGCTTCGCGATTGGACAAAGTTGGGCAATATCATCGCCGGAGGTCCAAAAGTTGGGATTTAAATGCCAAACTCGTCCTCGACCGGGATTGCCATAGTCAACTTTAATTTTCTGTATTTCCTTCGAGGGTAAAATAGACCATTCACAATTTTGACCCAACATAGTTAAAATCTAACACAACTTTGTCCCATATTTGTACCGACCACACACAACATTCAACCCTAAAATACAATCAACACACATTCTACCCAAATAAAAAAAAACTATAATGGCACAAAACGATAAGGGGAAGGCTTGTTGAGTTCGTTGAGGAAAGAAGACTGCCCAAATGAAAAGGATTTGGGTGTTAAGAAGGAGAAGGAAGAGGTTGACATCGTGTTATCAAAGTTTAACGATTTGGGAGAAAGGATTAAAAATCTGGAAATTTTGTTTAAATATCTTAAGGAAAGGAAGGAAAAGGATGATAGGGAGAGTTGTGGGTCTAGCTAAGTGTATGTTTAGATGATAGTAAACTTTGTAGTTGTTGAGAACATGAAATCGATGAATAAAAATTTGGGTTCTTATGTAAGTAATTGTGTTTGGTTGTGCATTGTATCTGCTTGAAATCGTTTTGCATTTCTTAATAGGTTTGACTTACCCAAGTCATACCACAATAGTAAAACACTAATTTTTTGCCTTTCATAAGTTTGTTTGACTTGGGTAAGTCAAAATTCAAGATCTTACAATTTGAGACATTGGGCGTGTTCATCCCATCACAACACTAACACCAAACCAATTTCTTCCTAAACAATACACCATTGTCAATACATTATTATTTAGTGCTAAAGCGTTTGCATTTTTAACACATATTTTTAAACCATTGCCTTTGCTTTTGCTGATACGGGGGTGTTTGGTTTTGCTGTAACAACTTTTGCTGATAAAAGGGGCTGTTTGGTTTTGCTGATACAAGGGGATGTTTGGTGATACATTATGATTTAGTGCCAAAGCATTTGCATTTTCAACACATATTTTTAAACCACTGCCTTTGCTTTTGCTGATACGGGGGTGTTTGGTTGTGCTGATTCAACTTTTGCTGATAAAAGGGGTTGTTTGGTTTTGTTGATACAAGGGGATGTTTGGTTTTGCTGATACTAATTAGACTAAAATACACCCAATATCACAATACAAGAACATATTAAATACATAAAACTTAGATGATATTTTATCATTAATATAGTCGGTTAAAGATCAGAAACAACTACATCAAACCAAGACCAACAACTAAACAAAAGATCCAATTTACATACCCTTTTTACCAACCTATATTTCTAAAACTAGCACCCAAAAGACCGCATTTATATACCCCCAAGGAAAAACCCAAAATTCAGACATTATGTTCAGCCATTTTCTTAACAAAACCTTCGTTGGAACGAATAGCTTCATCAGTTTGACCAACAATCTGTATCAATTGAACAAGTTGGTGTGTGTGCATGGACTGGATTTTCCTCAGCGCATCCAAACAGTCAAGAGCTATTCTCCGAGGTCCTAGAGCTTCGTTCTCTTCTTTCAGCTCCCTACGCTTTATGATTCCTCTCTTCAGATGTTCAATGCACTGAAGAACTAGCTTTTTCAAAATCCCTTCTTGTGCAGCCTCTTCTTCAAACCACACAGCCATACGATCATTCAACTTGGATGATCCATCAATCTCCATGAGTTCATTCAAAATGGGAAAATCTTCCATTGGAAATTGTTTGTGTGTGGAAAAAGTGGTGGATGGGTTTATCGGTTGGTGTGCACAAGTAAAAAGCGTCTCTGGTAAGAGACGGTCAAGGGTCTAATAGGTACTTTTTTTTCACACTCGGTCCCTGAATTTGTCTTGGTTGCCGTTGTCACACTTAAAACTCCCGCCCAATAATCACTTTAGAATACACAATTGGTCCCTCAAGTTGCCAACTTACGTATACTACAACTTAGTTGAAGTTTAAACAACACAAAACCATTAGAAGTTTGACTTTGTTAAGTCAAACTTCTAAAACATATCAAATTATCAATAAACTCCAAAACAAATATTGAGTAATGGTTTTGCAATATTGACTTTACAAAGTCAAATATTGAGTAATGGTTTTGCAATTTTGACTTTACATAGTGAAAAATGCTAATACTACGTACAAAATAGCCATTCACCATTTTCAAGTATTGACTAATTAAAGTAAACCTGAAATGCGCTTTACTTGCTACAATCAAATTGAAATGGTAAATGAAAGTTTGACTTTCGAATGTCAAACGTGCATCACCTACAATACGCACAAACAACAACATATGAACAAGCTAATTTTAAGCAAACCATATAAACAAATATTGTACCAAAATACCAAAACTATTTTGCAACATTAATTGTCATAGGGTATTCAACCCATACATAAACTACAACCACTCAAAGAAATCTACCACGGCTGTGGGGGAAGCTCGGTGGAGTTTCAACAGCTTCCTAGCCAACTCCCAGTTGTTCTTCATATTTTCATTCCCATCATGACTCCTATCGATGAGCCTGATATTGCTTGTCTTTAGCGACCGGAAACACGCAAGTATAAACTTTATTAAAGTTAATTCATGCTCTGTTCTAGGAAAAGCTCGAAACACCACAGTCTGTAGCTGGCTATGGCTGAATGTGTTTCTGTCTACAACATTGGGAAATTTTTCCAAAGGTAGAACACTAAGAGTGTTTGCGACTGAAAAATCAAATAGTGTTGAGATACACAAACATGGCAATTTAGGAATGTTTATTTGCTACATATGCATTACTCCAAAACACTTACTCGGTATCCAAAGATTTTCAAATTTGGATATCCACGAATCATTTCAATGATGAACGATAACATAACAATATTCCCAAAATCGACATGGGATAGCTTAAGGTTAATCAGGGATACAAAGGGCACATTCATCCTAGAATTAGCTTCCCGTATCAACTACAACAAGTTTTAAAGATTAAATGTCATTACAGTTACACATTTCTTTAACATTGTAAAATCATAAGTGTAAAACTCAAATTGTTCTTACCGTGCAATCATCAAAATCCAATGTAAGGGTCTCAAGATTTTGAAGTCTTGTCGGTGAAAGATATCGGATGTTGTGATTGTCGTCACAACATTATAACGACCGAATCTCAAATCTAACTTCCTCAAATTCTAACTTTTGCAATATCCCATAGTCTCATCTCATTTGTACTAAGACGATTCATTTTAAGAGACTCGAGTGAGGACAACCAACAATAAAGTCCCAAATTGTACCGCTTAAAAATTGACATGAATCAATTCTAAGCTCGATAGATTTGGAAAGCCATGAAAATATTCCAAACTAGCCATACCACAAACATGAAGTACGGATGTTTCAACTCACTACGAGAGTAAAGTTGGGTTGGGAACGAATCGGGTCACCTACCGCTTGGTAATAATCGACTCCTCAATTACATGCTCACCAAAACAAGAGCTACTCACGAATCTCTTCATAATGAAAGTTGTCTATTCCAAGCATTGATCTTGGCTCTACAACGAAGACAAACTTTCTTATTGGACCCATAAGTCGATTTAAGAATCTAGTAACAAGCCTCCCATCAAACTCATATGTTAAATAATAAAAGAAATCCTCATCAACTATGACATCGATGAGCAAAGTCCACTTAGATCTCCGGTTTCGCTAAACTAGAGGTTCTCACCGCTTCTACCAAAGGCAACCGATTCAAAATGTTAGTGATCACTACATCCGGCATGTTGCTAATACGATCGATCGACATGGTTTTGTTAAAAGTTGGGTTGGTCTTTTGAGTTCGAAATGACGATTTAGATTCGATTTCGATTTTCGGTTTATCGCTTTCGGATAATGGTGTATTATGATTGGTAAAGTTGTTTGTTGGGTGGGTGTATTGGTCACGCGAAATTAAATGTAAGCGTGTCGGGAAGAAAGCGGCTAGTAGGCATAATCACAATTGGTCCACAGGTTGAAGGTTGGGTCAAAATTGTGAATGGCCTATTATACCCTCGAAGGAAATCCAGAAAATTAAAGTTGACTATGGCAATCTTGGTCGAGGACGAGTTTGACATTTAAAGCCCAACTTTGGACCTCCGTGATGATAACGCTAGCTTTGTCCATCGCAAGCGTATAGTAAGTTTTGTGGACCAACCGTATATTTTAATTTTTTTTTTTTTTATTTTCTTTTTAGTGGGCTGTGGGGTTTTTGAAATGGGCTAGGGTTTGTTGGAAAATTTTAATGTAACTTTTTATAAAAAATTATAGTAACTTTTAATATCTAATATAATTTATTTTTAAAAAATTATTTATATTTTTATTTAAATGAAACAAAATTTAATTTGTTTAGGGTTTTGCTAATATATATGTGGAAAGTGTCGTAGTTTAAATTTAATTATAGTTATTTTTAGTTTCAATCAATGCTTAATGATTGTTTTATAATATTTTACATATAAAGCTTGGTTGGACTTGCGAGTTTAAACAAGCCTAAATAACACTATGATATTTGAAGTATGAAACATATATAAAATGTTATGCATTTGTATTATAGGCGAGCTTATAAACGAGCTCAATATCAAACTTATTAACGAGTTCAAAATAGATATATATATTACGAGTCACGCTCGAGTCAAGCTTTAAATTTTCATTGTCAAATCATATAAGCGAGTCGAGCTTGAGTCAAAACCAAGCCCCGTATAACATACCACGAGTCGAGTTCGAACTTTGACAGACTCGCGCTCGACTTGACTCGTTTCCACCCTTATTTACAAGTATATACAATTTTATACACATACATCAAGACACGCGAACATGATGTCGATCGAGTTGTCGACAAGCCATCGAAATAGATAATAAGACTAGATTTAAATACCTCTGTCCTTCAGAAAATAAATGAAAAATCCTTATATGTAAAAGAAAAAGTTACATAGAAAAAGGAAAACACATGAATACTATCTTAAAGTGCGGTAAGCATGACATTAGTGAATACAGAGTGAAACTCGTGTTCGGTTCCATGGATATTATTACTCCACCAAAAACAGTTGCACAACTTTTAATAATATTCTTCTTGAACACAAATAAAACGTGCTTTTTGTTTTTATTCTTAAAAATACGCCAGTCTTCAACATCACAATTGTAATCATAATTCATATATAAAAACTTTCAAAACCCTCATTTTATTCTCATTCAATTTTTTCTTCACCACTTAATTTACATATATGTCGATGGCTAGAAACTTTTTTAACGACAAAGGAAAGTTACCTATGGAGAACTCTAGCTTTGCCACGACTTGCAATCGATTGAGTTCGTTTCTTAAAGCAAAAGGAAGTCTAAGAAATCTTGGAATCCATGCAAATCTTGATGATACAGGTATATATATGTCTGAAACTGAAACATACATACTTTTTCATTTATCTCGTTTTAGTATCATGTATATAATATTTTCTCCTTATTTAGGTAAGCAAGGGATATCTTCGCCGACTACGATTGATTTGTTAAGCAACATGGAGAGCTCGTCTCAGGCGAAAAAAACGGATGAACCAGTGAATCCTCTTCCTGAGTATGTTAGTTTCGATTTATTTTGTAAAGATGGAGCAAGAAAATCTACTGATTCAAATGAGTCCAAAACCGAACAAATGACTGTTATTTATGATGGACAAGTTCTAGTGTTTGATGGTGTTTCGGCTGATAAAGCAATGCAAATGATGTTAGCAGCTAGTGGTGCTTCTAGCTCTAATAATCATGTCGAAAATCAAGTTCAAATGGCTTCAACTTCAAATTCTCCTTGTGAGGCTTTCAAACGCGAGAACAAGTGGGGTTGGATTTACCAATTGCAAGACGAGCATCGATAAACAAGTTTTTGGCTAAGAGGAAAGATAGGGCAAACGAACGAGCACCATATCAATTGCATGATCGGCCGGTTATGGTGGATGCTTCTTTGAATCATAAATTTGATCTCAACTTGTAGCTATAGCTAGCTACTCATGTTTTCTAGATTAGTAGAATTGTGATTGTGTTAATTCTGGTATGTTTATATATGTCCTGATACCTAATTATAGTTTCATCATGTTAATTATATCTTTAGATGAGCGTTTGCCTTTTGTTTTCTTAAACTTTATGAAGAATTTTGCAGCTTTTGAACTTTAATGCCTTATACTCCCACTACAAAACTATTGTCTTAGTGACACTTAAAAAATGTCATCAAAGTTAAAAAAGTGCCAGTAAAAAAAAAAAAAAAAAAAAAAAAAAAGTTGTCACTAAAAATCTATGTGCTTCTCCTACACTTAAAAATAATAAGTAAAGCCTTTTATAATGACAAAAAAAGTGTGAGGATATATATATATATATATATATATATATATATATATATATATATATATATATATATATATTTCTTGTAAGACATATTCTATACATAAAAGTGTCATTAAATCTCAAAATTTTAAGATTTCACTCACATCTTTTAAAAGTGTCGTAAGGTTAGATAGTGACACTTTTCTGTGTCAATAAAATCTCAGTCACTATAAATCTATTTTCTTGTAGTGTCCGATTAGCGCAAACATCTGATCATATCTATACTACTATATAAATCGTTTAAGTTGTGACTTCACAAAAATTAAGATAAGGAGCTTATCGTTGAATGACACGTGTCACTTCTAACTAAAAATAACAAAATGAATGAAATTTTAACAAACTAAAATAAGGAAATTTAATAATGAGGTGTGCGCTACTTCCTAACTAATTAATCACCTTTATTTTAAATTTAAATATCTTTTAATCCGTTTAATTTTTATAATCTAATTTCACCATATTTTTAAAATTTTGTCTTCTTTAATTCAACATCCATTTTGATATATTTTTATGAGTTTTAGTTTTACATTTTTAGTAGGTTTATTTTATTTTGATTCAAATTTTTATAACTTTAACCTTTATTTCAATCAATACAAACTTTATTTATCAAAATCATTTACTTTTGGGAAAGTGTTTGTTGGAAAGAGATTGTGAAGGTCTTTTTATATACGGAATAATAATGTCACGGAAAGATACTAAAACCCAAACAAACACATACAACTAACACATATACGTTTGGAGTGTTGTGAAATGAATTCACTAAACGGGTAGGAATTTATCAGGAGAGTTGGGTTAGAATTCATTTACTATATTTATCACATGACACATGTATTTAATAGATCTAACTAAGATATTTTCTTATATATGGATATATAAAATAGTAACATTTGGGTAATGTTTTTCTTTTAACAAAAACATATCAAATATATTTTTTATCTAACTTTTATTAAAACACAAAGGTTGAGATAAATATATAAGTATTTAGAATCGCAAAATACATCCTGTGGTTTGATTTTGACACCTTACATCCTTGTCACAAACTATTGGCCACACATCCTTCCCGTTAGCCAAACGTTAGCCATTATACATCTCGGTCACTAACTCCGTTAGTTTTAATCGCTAACTTCTAGGAGGCTATTTTGGTCTTTTACGACACTGAGGGATGTATTTTGCAAATTATTTTATACTTTACTTTTTTTTTTTTTTTTAATTCTTATTATTATTATTATTATTATTATTATTATTATTATTATTATTATTATTATTATTATTATTATTATTATTATTATTATTATTCAAATGTTTGTAAAAAAAAAATCCGAAAATTTTGTAAAAATTCGAAAATTTTGTAAAAAATTCGAAAATTTTATAAAAATTCCAAAATTTTATAAAAATTTATAAAAATTCAAAATTTTATTAAAAATTATTAATAATTCCGAAAATTTTATAAAATATTCGATAAAATTTTATAAAAAAAAATCCGAATTTTTATAAAAAAAATTCAATTCTTTATAAAAATTTTCTTTTTCTGTTTTAATACTTTTAGACTGAATTTTTATAAAATTTTATAAAAGTATTCAAAAAATATATATATATATTTGTCGAAATTTTTAGAAAAAATTTGAATTTTTATAAAATTTTATAAATTTTTGGAATTTTTATAAATTTTTTATAAAATTTTCAGAATTTTATAAAATTTTATAAAATTTTGAATTTTATAAAATTTTATAGAAATTCGAAAATTTTATAAAAAAATTTATAAAATATTTATAAAAATTTTATAAAAATTTTAAACAAATATATATATATATTTTTTTGAATACTTTTTATAAAATTTTATAAAAATTTCGTCTAAAAGTATTCAAATGGAAAAAGAAAATTTTTATAAAAATTTGAATTTTTTTATAAAATTTTATCGGAATATTTTATAAAATTTTCGAATTATTAATAATTTTTTTATAAAATTTTGAATTTTTATAAATTTTTTATAAAATTTTGGGAAATTTTATAAAATTTTCGAATTTTTACATAATTTTCGAATTTTTTACAAAATTTTCGGATTTTTTTTTACAAACATTTGAATAATCATAATAATAATAATAATAAAGGAGCAAGTCTTACTACCAACAGATATCTTGCTCTATTTTTGGAGACGGAGGCGGGACGTATGTGTCGATTCGACCGGATCGTCCCCTCACACAAACTAGTATGATGGATTTTGTGCGTCGTGCAGGTGATCGACGCCAAGCGTAAGCGCACCAAATACTTGAGCCAAATGTACAGACATTGGATATGGGTTCACCCTTCTCATTTTCCTCCCAGAAGAACTTGAGGCTGACGCATGACCTTACTTAAGCGGATCCAGGAAGTTCTCTATAACTCAAGACATTCGAAGGCTGCCTGCTTCATATCTTGATGGGATTAGTTTCTTTATTCTTCAAGGTGTGGGAGCTGGATTGTTTGAGGCCCACACTAATTTCTTGTAATCCATCGGTTTTGTTTAATGAAAGTGATGTTGTATAATAAAAAAAAATAATAATAATAATAATAATAATAATAATAATAATAATAATAAGAATTAAAAAAAAGTAAAGTATAAAATAATTTGCAAAATACATCCTCAGATGCGTAAAAGACCAAAATAGCCCTCCGTTAGAAGCATCCATTTAAAACTAATCTGAGTTAATGACTGCGACGATATAATGGCTAACGCCGGCTAACGGCGACGTAATCTGCCAATAGTTTGACAGTGATGAAGGTGTCAAAATCAGAAACCATGCGAATGTATTTCAGTTTACTCAAGTATTTATTTAGCAAGTGAAGATTTCGACACTCGAAGGGTAGGTGATGCCTCTATCAAATTTGGATCTTCCTACCTAATTCCACCATGCCAATACGTACGATCGAGTAATTTACAAGCATCCTACCAACAATATCCCTTTTTTAATTTAAAATAGTTTGGATGCATGTGTTATTTTCAGTCTCGATCTTTCAAGTTTAATGACCAAAATAAGGATAAAACACAAGTGTCCCTTAAATTTATCTCTGGTCTAGAAAATGGCCATGTGGTGTTAGATGATATAGAAAAAACAATCATCTCTACTTGCCTTTCATAAAAATTAAAATTAAAAAACAATCATTTATTCTTATAAACCACAAATTAAATGAGTGCCCACATATCAGATATCTTGTAATCTAGTGGTATCATGTCGTAGCGTGAGATACTTCCTAACTCACAGATTACGAGCCGAGTACAAGTTGAGAAAGGTGATATAGTATTTTATGATTTTTCGATTTTACAAAGCAAAAACGATCCGGATTCTACGTAGGATCTTAACAAGCTTAAGATCTTATAAGATCTCGATCTTGACCATAAGATTTTAAGATCTAATTCGACTCGATCTTAGTTTTCTCAAATCGCAAACTAATAAACTACAAATTTATGCATTATGTTTTTATATAATTTAGAGTTAATTGCAGAAATCGTTCTTAAGGTTTGGCCAAATTGCAGGTTTCGTCCCAAATAGTTTGAAAGTGCATAAATCGTCCCCAAATCAAACCTTTTTGCAAAATTTGGTCCCCGCTTTAACCGCCGCTAAGTGAATTCGTTAGAATTAACGTTAGCCTTTTACCAAAACTTCTTGGGCGTTCATCCTTTTACCAAAACTTTTAGAATTCATCCTTTTGGCCAAAACTTTTGTAGAGTTCATCCTTTTGGCAAAAACTTTGCAGTTCATCCTTTGGCCAAAACTTTGCGAGTTCATCCTTTTGGCGAAAAACTTTTACAGTTTTCATCCTTTTCCAAAAACTCTTGTAGCGTTCATCTTTTATACATTTTCATATGTTTTAATCGTCTTCATCCATTTTATGCGTTTTTGTCCAGGTTTTATCGTTTTTGTTCGTTTAATACGCTTTAAATCTGTTTTATCGTTTTATGCGTTTTATTCGTTTTAACGTTTTTTGTACTATCTCAACATATTGATATTTTAAAAAAAAAAAAAAAAAAAATTGAAAATAAAAATTTGGAATTTTTGCAAATTTTGAAAAAAAATTCCAAAAATTTTAAAAAGAAAATTGGAAAAAATCCGAAAAAGAAAAAAATTCCAAATTTTTTTTCAGAATACTTTTTTCAATTTCTTTTGAAAAGAAAATTGGAAAAGATTCCAAAAATTTTGAAAAGAAAATTGGAAAAAAAATCCTTAAAATTTTGGAAAAAAATTCCAATTTTTTTGTAAATACTTTTTTTTCAAAAGAATTTGAAAAAACAATTTAGAAAAAAATTTAATTTCTTTTTTTTTTGAAAAAAAATTATTCTGAAAAAATTGGATTTTTTTTCAAAATTTTTTCGGATTTCTTTTTCCAATTTTCTTTTCAAAATTTTTGGAATCTTTTTCCAATTTTTTTTTCAAAAGAAATTGAAAAAAGTATTTACTGAAAAAATATTGATTTTTTTCTTTTTTCGATTTTTTCCAATTTTCTTTTTCAAAATTTTTGGAATTTTTTTTTCAAATTTGAAAAAATTCCAATTTTTATTTTCAAAATTTGTTTCTTTTGAAAAAATTTCAATATGCCGAGATAGTACAAAAACGTTAAAACGAACAAAAACGATAAAACGGATAAAACGATAAAACAGACGAAAGCGTATTAAAGCGAACAAAACGATAAAACCGGACAAAACGCATAAAACGGATGAAGATGATTAAAACATATGAAAATGTATAAAAGGATGAACGCTACAAGAGTTTTTGCCAAAGCGAGGAACGCAAAGAGTTTTGGCAAAAAGATGAACGCGTAAAAGTTTTGCAAAAGGATGAACTCTCAAAAGTTTTTGGCCAAATGATGAACTCGCAAAAGTTTTTGGCCAAAAGGTTGAACTCAAAAGTTTTTGGCCAAAAGGATGAACTCGCAAAGTTTTTGGCCAAAAGGATGAACTATGCAAGAGTTTTGGCCAAAATGATGAACAGCTGCAAGAGTTTTTGGCCAAAAGGGCTAACGTGTTAATTCTAACGAATTCACTTAACGGTCTAAAGCCGACCAAAATTTGCAAAAGGTTTGATTGGGGCGATTTATGCACTTTCAAACTATTCGAGACGAAACCCGCACTAACAAACCTTATGACGATTTCAATTAACTCTACAATTTAAGAAACAACATATGATTTTTCTTAAAAATTCCATATTCATTATTTAAGACAATATTTTCATGAAACATTAATATAATTTTGTGTTTATGATATATAATAATTTGTATATTTAAATAATATTACAATGATTATTAAAAAATGACATTATAGTAGGATCTTAGGATCCTGATCCAATCTTACGATTACAATCTTACAAAGACAAAAACAATTTTAGGAAACCTTTTATATATGTATTGTATAGATAATGACTTATTTACTTTAGTTTAAAAAAGAGTGTCTAGCTACATATAACAAACACAAATGGAGATTATATATCATATCATATATTTTTTTTATGGTAATTTCTGACCTTTTGGCTAATTAATTCACTGGTTTTGAATCAACCGATACACGACTCAAATCATGTCTCTTTTTCGTAAGATTAAGCGTGGCAACTTCAGGTTGTTTGCTCCAAGCGTTAATTAAACTCAAACCTCACTTATTTTAGAGTGATAGTAACGACAGTTCTTTTACCACTGTGCCTCTCCGAGGTGGTTTCATATCATATATTTTATAGGAGCAATTACATCTATATCATTACTAAAGTTCAATATTACATCAATGTCCTTCTCACTTTCGTAATTACGTCAATATTCTTCTCAAACTTTTTGAATTACAACCATATCCTTCTCATTTTTGTAATTACGTCAATATATTTCTCAAACTTTTTTTAATTACATCAATATTCTTCTCAAACTTTTAAATTCTCGTATATATCTCAAAATCAATATGGTCTTTCATCACTCGAGGCTAAAAATATTATATATAAACAAATAAATCAATACGAACAATAAGTTCTTTCATATATTTATCCAAACTTTTGTATTTACATCATCATATTCTTTCATTAATCGAGGCTAAAAATATATATAAACACATTATAATTATGATTAATATCATAGATAAATAATAGTTTTTGAATTTAACATCTATATAATTATAATTTAATTGATTTCTGGCTGGATATATATATGAGAATTTTAAGTTCAAAAAAGATATTGATGTAATTACAAAAGTTTGAGAACATCGATTTAATTATAAAGTGAGAAGAATATTTATGTAAATGAGAAGGATATTTAGGTAATATTAAACTTTAAGAAGGATATACATGTAATTCTCCTTATTTTATAAAGTGACCGATATTGATCGGTCGATGAGATGAAACAAATTAAAATGAGTTGCCAAAGCGTATCCATGTAAACAATATTATAGACTTGTCAATATCATTAATCCCAACCCGTGATCGACATTGAAAATTACTGGTAAAAGGGGCCATCTAAAACAAATGTATGTAAACGTGAAGATCGTATAGTCAGTGACTTGAAACATGGTCCACAATTCACATGGCATTTATGGTGCTTGATGGCTCGACCACTCCAATGTTACGCTTTCAAGTGTTTTGTGGTGTAGAATTATTTGGTTTGACGTTACGGCGGGTGTTTTCCCGTTTCTATACTCTATCAAAAAATTGCTCTTAAGTGGTTAGAAAAAGTCCTAGTTATTATTATTTATTTTTTTCAACAAACCTGGTGTTATAGTTTAATGGTTGATTTGGTCGGAACTACTAAAGTTTAATGTTGCAGTTAGTTTAGGCCATGATAGTATTAGTAAATTATCATTTCGGTATTGTTGTAATCTTGATGGCCATTGAGGTTTTAGGGTTATTTTGATCAAAAAATTTGATTCGTGTCTTTGTAATAGTTGTTTTTTCTCGTAATACATGATTATATAACCGCCTTTTAGAAAAGAAAATTGTTTGTTTGAAATACTTGGTACATATAAGTATCTAAGGCCGTTTGGTTTGTAGATGGGTTTAGGATTAGGATTTGGATTGGATTTAAATTTGGATTATGATTTGAATTTGGATTTGATGTAGGAGAGAAAATGTATTAAAAATATATTATTTATTGTTTTATTAGTTATACATATATTTAAAATTATAAAATCTAGTTTAAAAATAAATAATTCCTTTTTTGTGGGCCTAGAAACCATCAGCTACAAATATTATACGAACACGTGTGAGTTGTAAGTATATTCCTCAAACCTTTTAGTAAAACCCACCCCTATGCATATCTTTATAGAAACCAAATATTTGACTTATTGGTGGACCCCGTGAATCCCAAATCCTTAACCAAACATTTTTAACAAAGCCAACTCCAAATCCAAGGTACAATCCCCTCGTATCAAACGGGCCCTTATAGGTAATGGTAATGGTAATGGTAAAATGGTCCTATATAATTTCTAGCCAATCAAAGTGTTACACCTGTCTCATAGTATAATTGGACCACTAAATGTTGAGCAAGTGACAGATGATGAGTCGTACAATTGATATTTAACGCATTGATTCCATTTGTTGGCTTGGTTATAGGGGACCGATTATAACATAAAGAATAGGGCCAATCTATAACATCGTACGCAGGTTCATGGTCCACACAAATTTTCGAAAAGTTTCGAGACGCTACTATACATAAAGTATGCACCTATTCACAATCGACAAAGGACGGTCTCTTTACCAGGTTCGTCTCGTACTCTTCGATCGCTTCTAAAGAATAACAATAAAGTGGCCTTTATTACAACGATAACTCAAGTGAAATAAAGATATAAACTCGAACTATCCGAATCATATATGTTTGATAATACGCGTATTTATACGCAAAACTAATAAAAATGCGCACGTTTAAGTGGGCGGCGCATGACCAAGACTGTCAGACACCCATCCGGCCTCTCTGCTCTTTAGGTAGGACCGTAGGACTTATGAGGCTAAACTAACTACTTCATGATCTGATTATTAACAAATAACTTGATGATTGATCGAAATGATCGAGTTGTAAGTGTACGTGTTGATGATGCATCAAACACGGGGAGCCAGTGGGGTTCTCCGGGTGCCCTAACCCCATGTAGTTTTTCGATGTAGTGTTAATTTTAAAAAACATTGATTTTTCTAAACGCATTGCCTTTCGAAATGTGTTTAGGTATTACGGCTCAAAAAATTTGTCTGACCCATCATATTTAGTCACGGCTCGTCGCGATCAAACACATATGCCGATCAAGTATAATATGAAAATATCGTAATTTGCATGGGACCATTGGTGGAAGTAATGACGAAGATGCTGAAAATGGCCATGCATCACACGAGTATGGAAGTAGAATTTACATGGTGAAGAGTTACTAAAGACAAATCATATTATTAACGGGAAACTATTATCCGAGCGCTGCAATAAGGTATTTCAAGATAATATATATCCTCAGGAAAAAGTTCGTATTTAGATCGGGTTTTAATATGTAAACAACATTTTACGAAATTCACATATGATACAGTACGAAGTAAACAGAATTTATTTCAACTAAACAACGAATAAACCAAAAGAAGTCTGTAACAAAAGAAAAAAATATACTAGCAATAGCACGTAGCAAACATATAAAAAAACTGCATGCATGCATGCACGCATGAGAACGAGAACTATGTCAATTGCATCACTTGTAAAATAACACAACCACTGTGCCAAGATATATGTTAAGCAAGCTCGTTAAAATCGAGATTTTAATTTACTGCGTACCAGTTCAATATTTTCAAACATGATTTTTCATCTACTCCAAAATAAACACGTGTCCCTAAAAAATTCCAGGACGTCCGATCAAAAATTATTCCGCCCAAACTTTTTACACAGAACACTTTCACACAATTAATCACTTTCCCCCAAATTTGGATCTCATTACTCTTCATCTCATATCTTCAAATAAAATTAGGGGCCGTTTGGTTTGTTGATATCAATCACAATGGGAATATAGGTATGGGTATAGAATGGAATGATCATGATTGTATCACTCACATAACTGTTGTTTGGATTGATCTATAAGATATGGGTATCAACTGCTTACTGCTTCATCTCCATCATCCAAGATATTGCAAAGAAAAAAAAAAAAAAGAAGGTAAACAAGAAACAACAAATGGGTTTTTTACACACAAAAAATAAAATAAAATTATATTTGACATTTATATCATCTTCGTCATTTTCTTTTCAAGGCAAAACATATCATCTTCATTCTTAAACAATTCAATAAAATCAAAGAAACACACATCCTCACCAAAATCACGTTATGAAAATTAAATAAGCAACTACTTATCAAGCCTCACATTTTGTAAAATTCATCATCATCATCCTCTTTGCACTAGATCCATTTATAAAATCGGGAAAAGCAAAACAAAGTAAAAAGAAAATCATAATTTCTCTAGTTCATTATCTGAAAAAAAAAAAAAAAAAAAAAAAAAAAAAAAAAAAAAAAAAAATTATAAGTTTGATATAAATCCACTTTCATTCACTGTCATTTGAAGATATGGAATAAAACTAACAATTGTATTCAATGATCAAAATTCAATAGCTTTAACTATCAACCTACAAAACAATAAATATTAAATATGACGTTAGTTGCAAATATATTTACTTTTTTTTTTTTTTTTTTCATATTCAACATAAAAGGGCTACTAGGTGCTTTTCGTATTCTTTGATCGGAATTTACAAATTATCGTGTAAGTGTGCATTGAATAAAAGGCTAACAAACCTTTAAAAAAACAGTGAAAAAAAAAAAAGAAAAAAGATTAGGAGAAGAAGAAGTGAAGAACATAGTGTTGTGCAAGTTATAATTAAATGTGTGATAAGAAAAAGCAAATGGTCTCACAGGAATGGAGCAAAAGGCACCTATTTTATGTGGTATGGGTCTAAGGGTGTAGAATCATAGTTTGATTCTATATCTTGAAACGAACAATTATGATAGGTATGAATGTCATAGTTTGATTACGAAACCCTCATACCAAACGGCTCCTTATAATCCAATTTCATTCCCTAACATCGAAATTATCTGAATCAGATGAAAGAAGAAATTGATCACTGAAGGTTGAAGATTTAATGATTTTATTAACAGGTATAATGATGAATACAAAGTTTTATATATATTTATATTTTTTAGAGTAAATTACATAGATGGTCACGTGGTTTGTCATTTTTTCATTTAGTCACCGAACTTTGTTTTGACAAAGTCATCATTAAGCTTTCAAATCGTTACAAATCAAATCACTAAGGTTTGGTTACATACATAAATGGTCACACGTGGTTCGAAACTTGGTGTGACCATTTATGTAACGAAATGGACCGAATCAGAACGATTTGAAACTTGGTGACCATGTATGTCGAAAAAAAGTTCGGTGACTATATGTGAAAAAATGAATGACATAGTGACCATTTATGTAATTTACTCTATTTTTATTATCAAAGAAAATGATTTGTATGGTCTTGATTAAATTAAGTTATAATTTTGTACATGATTGGGTTAAATGTGTTTTTGTTTCTGTTTTTTAAGTTGAATTCATTGATGGTTTCAAATGGGTTAATATCTATTAAGGTTTTGGTTGATTATTTGATGCAGGTGAATAATGTCTAAAATAATTAAGCAAGAACCTCATAGCGCCAGTCGGTTTTGAGACTGCTTTATATGTCAATGTAACTTTGGTTAGTATTTATCATATTATGAGTTTTTATATTGCTCGTCATAATGTAACGCTTTATGGAAACACTCAATTAAGGGTTTAGAGGTTAGTCTATTCTCGGTTTAACTATTACATTCCTTATGTACTTTTTCTTATTTCATCCATACTTTTGACTTTTTCTCAAGTGTGGGGCAACGACACCTTTACTTCTACTTCTAACTAAAGGCGAAGACCCGGCATTGCAAGCAAATAGAGCTTCACTGTTTGATCGGGTTCTTGATCGGAAAGCTTTTGAAAGTGATTCAGGGCTTTTGGCAATAAGATTTTTAATTTTCACACATGCAATTTAACCTATGTGAAAGTTTTCCTAAATCGTAAAACGTTTATGCTTAAAAATGCACATTTACATAACTGTATCATTTCACTAAAAGTTATAGCTACATGATAAAATCTTTAATATTTGAAAAGCTGATGCTTTGACAAAAGTTTTAAATATATACTTACAGCTACCTGTTCTGAATTGATAAAGATAAAACCCTTAATATTAAGCCCACAATATGAATTATGATAGTCTATTTTGTCGTGTGTTTTACATGCTATAACTAAAAGCTTATAATGTTTGTTAAGAGGCCCGAGTTTGAATCTGATTCGCACATCCGAATCGAATGTGTGATTGAAAAATCAATCGATTCCAACTTAATATCAATAAGTGGTTAAGAAATCAACTGATCGATATAAAAGTGTTTGTTTTTGTAAAATTATTTCAAGGTGTTGGACATTAAGAGGTGTTAAGACACCCTTCAACATCTAGTTCAATAAGATATTTTTACCTCTTAGCGCCTCTTAATGATCATAAAAAAACAAACACTCTTAATCTTGACTGTCTCTTATTGCCTCTTAATGACAGGGACAAAACAAACACACTTTTTTGTCTAAACATCTCATTGCGTCTGACTAAATCAGATTAAGATGTTATTAAGAGGGTTTTCAGAAAAACAAACGCAACCTAACCTTTAGTTTTCTTATATTTGTGTAGAAAGCAAAACCAAAAGTCTAAACAACGGGGGTTTGGATTGCATCTTATTCTTGAGGAACAATCTATGTTCATATTGCATCTCTTTCATCTAAAGTAACTAACAAAATTATCAATGTTTCACGAAGCTTGGGAAAAGATTAGAGAAATTGTGAATATGTGAAGTTGAAACAGGCACCATTGACATGTATCATTTAACAGCTTTTCACTGTCATTGATGGAAAAGGTGCTTTCTTCAACGGTAATCCTATAAAAGGTAAGTATACTTCCTAATCATCGTACATTTGCTTAATAGTATTTGTGGGCTTATGGACTCTCATAGGTGCTTCCTATCTTACAACATACTTTAGTTGTCTTCTCAATCGAACTAGTGAAATATCTCCTTACTACGGAGGTAAATTTAACTTGCATAGTGTCGTCAAGCTATGATCTTTTGTACATCATTAGCAATCCATGCTCCATATATTAACGGGACACGAAATTTTAACTATTCAAGTTGTTTAGCACTAATATATAATTTTCAAGTAATATACCTTCACATGAACTATAATATATATAAAAAAATCACGTCTAGCTTTTGCTTTGTGTCTGGCATTTTATTAAGTCAAAAATCGGCTGGAACTCAAGTCAAGGGACAATAATAATTATACCTTTGAAATTTGACTCTAGCCATGATGCTACAAAAACACAATGATGGGTCTTATGGGTCTGTTTATATTTTTCGAACTTGTGCTATGGTGCAAATTAACACTGTATACCATCTAAGTTCAGGTTGGAACAAGGCGTGATAAGGCCACTCTGGATAGCACAACAAATAGATCAATAGCCTACTTTACAAGGTAAGACCGGAACATTTTTCTTCATTTGAGATTTTATACAAGTGACAAACGACTTAAGGTATCAAATTTCTTATTTAATTTGAGATTCATTATCGGAATATGAGCCTTTTGACATTGTGTATTCAGAATACTAGAATCACTTTTTTTTTCAAATACTATAAAGTTGATTACTATATGGCTTTAAATTTGAAGAACAATTAAGTAGCGCCGCCACGACACCATTTTAAGTAGCATTATATTTTAAAGTGAAATGCGTCAATGGATAGTGGTAAGTTTTTATAGAAATATGTATAATGGGAATCACACGTTTGTCTAATGCATGCTTATAATAGCCCACTCATGATAATAACGTTTTGTTTCTTTGTGCATAAATGAAGGATTAACACTAGCGTCTAACAGGATATGGATTGATGACCCTAAAATGACCATTTGTGCTGAACCTATGTCACCTCTTAGCTGATGCGCTGTTAAAATTGGTTACAGATTTGTGTATTCATCTAATTAAATAGAGAAATCCACATCACGTGCCGTTTAGTTTTATATTCACTATTAAGGCCTGGCATAACTTCGTACTTGATTGGTTTATATATCTATGCTTGGCAACTAATGTCATGTATTGTTTGGGGTTTTTGAATTGTTTATAAAGTGTTGTTTGAGATTATGAATATGTAACTATATGATGTTTTTTATGATTATGAACTCTTTTTAAAGGGGGTGTTTAGTATGGTTTATAAAAACTTCTTAGGTACTTATTAGTGGGCTCTCTGGAAGGTTACCTATAATGACCACTTGCTCAATGAAATACATATCGAATCGACCTATTTCCGTATGAATGGGTCATTTTAAGCTAGGTCTTATTAACAGGTATAGTGATGAATACAAAGTTTTATATATATATATATATTAATATTTAGTTCTTAAAAAGGATTGTGAAGAGTTTAATATTTGATCAACTTTGTCTTCTTGCTAGGAAATATTATCCTACAGATTTTACACAGCAAGAGAGACTTCGATTAAGACACGAGTTGGAAGTTTTCTCCATTGAAATGCAAAATAACCCGAAGCTCGAGGATAGGTCAACTATTGTAGATTTATGCATACGTCTTGTGGAAACTAAAAAGCGTCAGACATGTTATGTACTTGACAGATTGATTCTGTTGAAGTTATTTGTGCAAGCTGCTCTTCTTTAAGTTGAGGGGCTAGTTATGCCATTTTCTGAAGTTGGTTATAGCTTAAAAGAAGAAAAGTGTTGATTGTCAAGTTTCTCATTCTAGAGGGCTAAAGTGGAAATATCTTGAGTATATATTGTGATATCCAGATCTAGGGTTTGTATCATTCATTCAGTTAGTATTTTATCTCTGTTATTTTCTCTCTCAAGAGTTCTACACATACTTGTGTATTCTGGTAGTTGTATCAAGATCAAACACCTTTGATCTTGTTAGTTTGTGTGATTGAGTGTAGTTGTAGTGAGGTTCTTGTGGTGTCCTTCTAAAGGAGATCACATCTTGTCTTTTGTATTTGTTTGGTAAGCACCCATTTGGGGACTTATCTGCCATAGCAGTTGATTAATAAAATACACCAAGGGGTGGTTGGCTAGGTGTAATATATGGTTGTTGTGTGTTCTTTACCATTTTTATATGGTATCAGAGACACGGTTCTGATCTGGTGGTTCTTGGTTTGATTCTTGAATTAGGGTTTGTTACCTTATTTGGGGATTTTTGGATCTAGTGTTGTTATTGGTTAATTGAGGTCGTATTCTTTACGGCCGTGGTGAGTTTCATCTGTTTAGGTGAGATCCGGTGGATTTCCGTGGGATTGGAAATACAGGGTTTCTGAAACCCTAATTTATTTTTTGGGGTTTCTTGTTTCTTGGTATCTAGTATTGATTGAGGGCTCTTGTTGGGTGATCTTTAGCTTTAATATTAGAGTTATTGATTGTTTTCTTCCGCTGCTAGTATTTTGCTCTGTAAGTAATCTTTCTCTCTTAAGAACAACAAGTGTTTGGTTAATTTGGTGCAAACGATTTCGGTTAACATCTTGACCCTCCATCTTGAATGGTGTGGATACCTGCTCTGGCCAACCCCAGTTCAATTAACTGATTCTTGGTTGTTTCTTGGGTGTGAGTTTTATTTTCTTTTAATTAGTTTAGTCTTGTTGTGTCCAGATTGCTGGAGGATAGGTTCTTGGGTTTGTTGGAAGTTGTTGATTGTTGGTTGTGGTTTATTGTTTGTTTGTTTATCTGTTGTGGTAGTTGTTTAGTTGTTATTTGTTTCTCTTATGTTTCTTGTTTCATTGTTGTCTTTCTTATTCTTTCATCATGTCTGAAAATGGTGAGCCTAGTGGTGTTAATAATGTTCTGATCAATAATCTTGATGCTGGTAATCCTCTACATATTCAAACTAATGATAACAGTAAGTCAGTAATGCTACTCTAATTCAATTCAAATTAAGTGGTACTGGAAATTACAGAATATGGTCTGGTGCTATGAAACTTGCTTTACAAGCTAGAAATAAGTATAGTTTTGTTAATGGAACATGTTTAAGGAAAACTTTTATTACTAGTGATGTTTTGACTGCTCAATGGGATAGATGCAATGCTATTGTTCTAACTTGGCTTATGAATTATGTGTCTCAATATGTTTATATGGGTCTTGTCTATTCAGAAAATGTTGCATCTGTCTGGAAAGGATTAAAGGAAACATATAATAAAGTTGATGGTTCTGTTGTCTATAATCTGTTACAGATAATTAATTGTGTTAAACAAAGTGGTAGCTCTGTGGCTGATTATTATTATAGGCTTAACTCTCTTTGGAGAGAATTTGATGCTTTAAGTAAATTGCCTATATGTGTTTGTGAAGTTAAGTGCACTTGTGATGCTAGTAAAGAATTAATGTTGCATAAGCAAGTTACGAGACTGTTGCAGTTTCTCATGGGTTTAGATGATTGTTATCAACCTGTTAGAACTGCTTTGTTAACTAGGGATCCTCTCTCAAAGGTTAAAGATGCTTATATTACTGTTTCTAGAGAGGAATCCCACAAAGGTGTTCCTGAGTCTTCTGGTGTTACTGAATCTAAACTGAATGCTTCTTCATTTACTGTTAAAAATTTTAATAACACTCGAAGGGGGTTTAACAACAACAATAATAATAACACTAGAAGTACTAATAACAACATTGTTAATAGAGGTCCTAATCCTAATCTAAATTTTAAAAACTATGGAAAGATTGGACACACTATAGAGAGATGTTATGAAATTGTTGGTTTTCCTCCTGGCTTTTCTAAAACCAATGGCTCCTTTAAGCAAAATGGTTTTAAACAAACTTATAATGCTAATGTTGAGGTTAAACAAAATGAAAAATCATCTTCTGCTAGTACTTCTTCTGGTTTTACTTCAGAACAGATGAAGAAACTTCTGTCTTTGATTAATGATTCTCCATCTGGAAGCATGCATACCAATATGGCAGGTAAGGCTTCATTCTTCAATCACAATGTTTGGTTTAATATAAATTTTTCTAAATATTAGTTTGCCGATTCTAGTCTTACTGTTAACACTCTTACCTTGGGGTGGATTATTGATTCTGGTGCTAATCAGCATCTTACTGTTTCTACTGTTAGAATATTTAATGTTGCTGATATATCTAGTCTAAAAATAACTGTTGGTCACCCTAATGGTACTCTAGCTACTATAAGTCATGTTGGTAATCTGAAGCTTACTAATAATGTGGTTTTGTATGATGTTTTAGTTGTTCTTGGTTATTGTGTTAGCCTGTTATCTGTTAATAAACTTATCAGAGATAGTAAGTTGTTTATTGGTTTTGATGAGGATAAGTGTTATATTCAGGACTTGAAAAGGAGAATGTCTTGGATACTTGTAGTCAGTCTGATGGTCTTTATCTGTTTGATATGCAACCTACAAATTCTGTGAGTAAATGTAATATGATCATGTCTTATAATGTTTCTAAATTTGTTTTGCATAACAGACTGGGTCATCCTGCTGATCCAGTCCTGAATGTTCTTAAGTATGATCTTGGTTTCTCCAAGAATGCTTCTGTGCCTGTATGTGAGATCTGTCATAGGGCTAAGCAAACAAGGGAACCCTTTCCTTTGTCTGACCGTAAGTCAGAGACATTGGGTGAACTTGTTCATCTAGAATTATAGGGTCCATACAAAGTCACTAGCAGAGAAGGTTATAAGTACTTCTTGACTGTGGTTGATGATTATTCTAGGGCAGTATGGGTATACTTAGTAAAAACTAAGGATGAAGTGTTTGATTTTTTTGTGTCTTTTTTAAACATGTTTTATAATCAGTTCAATTCAAAGATTAAAGTTGTAAGATCTGATAATGGAACAGAATTTGTGAATAAAAAAATGCACCAATTTTTTTTTCTGATCTTGGCATAATACATCAAACTTCTTGTGCTCATACTCCTCAGCAAAATGGGATTGCTGAAAGAAAACATAGACACTAGCTTAATGTGGCAAGGAGTCTCATGTTTCAGGGGGAATTCCTTTAAGATTCTGGTCTGATTGTATTTTAACTAGCCGCTATCCGATTAATGATCGCCATCTTTTGTTTTAAAAGGTAAATGTCCATTTGAGATGATTTATAAAAGAAAACCTAATCTTTCCCATTTGAGGTCTTTTGGTTGTCTATGTTTTGCAACAGTTTTAAATAATCATGATAAAATGAGTTTTAGGTCTGAAAAATGTGTTCTAATTCGATATTCTACAGTTAAAAAAGCTTATAAACTTTTGATTTTGGATACCAGAAATGTATTTTTTTCATAGGGATGTAAGGTTTTATGAAAATGTATTTCCTAATAAAATGAAAACCTATGATACTACAGATGCACAAAGTGCATGGGAAACATATCATTTGAACGTTTTTGATAATATGGGGTCTCAAAGTCCCAATGATGAAGGGAGAGATTCCCCAGTTGAGGATGGCAGTGAGCCACCTTCCCTTGATGCAGCAGATAATACACAAGGTATTACAACAGATATTGCACAAATGCATCAGGAAGGGTGGCAATCTACAACCAGCTATGGTGACCAAAACTGGTCTGAGGGCAATGTTGGTCAAAATTTAAATGAATCATCTCAAACCAATCAAGTTAATAATGATGTGCAGTCTGATGTTCAGTCTCCTGTTTTAAGAAGGTCTAATAGAGAAACTAAGCAACATGTTAGGTTTAATGATTATGTGCTTAGTTCCAAGCTCAGATATGGTATAGAGAAGTATGTGGATTATAGGAGATTGAATGTGTCTAATAAATGCTTTGCTTCCACTTTGAATAAATCTGTTGAGCCTATGTGTTATAATGATTGTTAGGAATTTTGTAATAGTGGGTTCCTGCTGATATGGTTCCTGCTGATAGATTTAATGTTTCTGCTGATAGTGTGGTTATTGCGGCTAGTGCAGTTGCTACTGATAGTTAGTTTTGTTTCTACGGATATGTAGTTTCCGTATATTTAGTATTTAGTTGCGATATGCATGAGTTAAGTTAGGAATAGATAATGCATATCTTTTGAGTGTTTTGCAAGCTGCAAAATTAGGGTTTCTGGTAGTATAAAAGAAACCTGCGGCTAGTGTTTATGTGCGTTCTTTAATAACATTATTAGTGAATTAAAATAGATCCATAGAGGATCAAGTCTTTGGTGTTTATTGTCTTCTTAAGTCTTGTGTTTATATTTCGCGTAGACATAATTCTAGCAAAGGTTCTCCTTAGTTCTCTTGTGATTAAACAGGTTAACTATACTTTCTCTAAGGCTCATAAGATCTATCTGGGACTCAACCCAACAAGTGGTATCAGAGCCTGGTGAGAATCTTTCTAAGAAGACAGTCTTCTCTCTTTCTCAAAACCCTAACAAAGACATCATCAAAACATTCAGATTCAGAAAATGATGAACAACCTGAGCCATCAAACACTCAGTCTACCATTCAGCAGGTTGTTACCACCAGGACCAACAACAATGCTAAATTTGCCTACCTGAAGAAGGACGAATATGACATATGGGCTATGAAGATGGAAAATTATATCTCCAACAGTGATATCCATCTCTGGAACATTGTTCTAAAAGGCAATAGTAAGAAGGCTACTGGAAGAGATCCTGATGGGAATGTGATAATTCTTCCAAAGAACAACTAATGCGAATGTATGCTCTTCGTAGGAAACAAAAGCAGGACTACCTTGCTTCAAGCTCTTCCGGATGAGCATATGAGTGACTTTTATCATCTTGATGATGCTAGAGAAATCTGGAGAGCAATAAAAGCAAGGTTTGGAGGTAATGAAGAGTCTAAAAAGATGAGGAAGTCAATGCTCAAGCAGAACTTTCAGGAGTTCTCAATTTCTAAAGAGGAAGGCATAAACAAGGGGTATGACAGGTTTTAGAAAATCCTGAGCCAGCTGAATTAGATGAAGTCCAAACCTGACAATGAGGAATGCAATCTGAAGTTCCTTTGTGCTTTACCTTCTTCCTGGAGGCAGGTTTCTCTCACACTCAAGGCAAAGAGAGGCCTTGACTACTTAAGCTTTGATGACTTATACAATAAGCTTAGATCTCTTGAAATTGATATCAAGGGTCATTCATCTTATTCTACAACTCCAACACACTCATCTTTTGTTAGTGCTACCAGTGCTAACACAATGGTTTCTTATGCTGAGAGTCCCACTCTTCATCGGCGAAGCAAGGAACACACACTTCTCTAAGAAAATCAAAGTCCAATTCGTGATAGAGGATGTGCTTCACTCTTTTGTTGCTGAGACTAAAGACCAACAACAGTTGGCCTATGAAGATTTTGAACAAGTGTATAAATGGGATTTGGAGGAGATGGATCTCAAATGGCAGATGGCCATGCTTGCTGTGAAAGTCAACAGGTTTGAGAAGGGCTCTGGGAGGAAGTTTGGCTACAAGGGAAGTCAATCAGCCAAGTTTGACAGGAGGAAGATCAGATGCTTTGAATGCAACCAACTTGGTCACTTTGCTAGAGAATGTCCAGATAAGAAGGGAGGTGACAGAAGAAGGTATAATGCATAAAAGCTCAAGGAAGCTGAGGAGGTAAAACCTACAGCGTTGTTGTCTCTGGAATCAAGGGTTGACTGGGATGAGCATGTGAATGAAGTCGAGGATGAAAATCCTCGTGTTGGATTGGTTCTCGACATCTGCGATGAGATTGCACTTACGGGCATCACTGTGTACAATATTGTATGTTTGGTTGTAATGCTAAATATGATGCTCTTAAAAGTGAATTTGATGATGTTAATGGCCAATATAAAGAATGTTTTATTCAGTGTCTAGGCCTATAAGAAAACTGCTAAATCTTTAGAAAAACAAAAGGCCTGGTACCAACAAAATTAATTGGCTCTAGAAGAAAAAGTTACAGTTTTAGAAAGAGATTTGGAGAACACCACGAACAAGCTAAAATTTAATAAGAAAGAATATGTGAAGGTCATTGCTGAAAAGGAGGGTCTTCAGGCTAATTTAGATACAGAGGTGGCTAGACATAAATAGTGGCAAGAATAGGCTAAAAACCTAGATAAACTGTGAAACAGCTCTATGTCTGTTAAAACTAAGATGGGGTTAGGGTTCAAGGATTATATTAGTCCATATGAGATTTATGACCCTAATGAATACAATGTTTTTAATTTTGTCACTGATGAAGAAGAAGATAAATATAGAAAACCTGTTAAATACATAAAACAAGGTGAAATGCATTCAGTTCCTTCTTCTATAAATGGTATTGTTATGCCACCCAACCCAGACTCAGACTCAGATGAATCACATATGACCTATGGTCAAAAGTCCAATGACTTATCTGACACTGGCAATGAATCTAATAATTTTGTCTCTTGTTCTTTCAGTGATAGGACTTCAGAGACCCAGCTAAAGACTATGCCAGTTGTGATTCAAGTGAAAAGTCTACAACGCCCAAGTCTGCCTCTCCCAAGCCCTTGCCTATCCCAAGAGTTGTTGTTAATGAATCTTCTTCAAAGACAGCTCATTTTAGAAACATTTCTTTTTCTGTTGATTCTGTTAAAAACAATTCTGATTTTGGTTGTAGTTTGAATAATTTTGTTTGTGATAAGACTATTCCTGTTTTGAACAAGCATTTTAAGAAGAAATCATGTTTTGTTTGTGGTAGTACATTTCATCTTATCAAAGATTGTGATTTTTATGAGAAACAGATAGGTGTTTGTACTAATCAACAAAGATATAGACCTATATGGAATGATGTGACCAACATTCCTCCGTTTGTTCCCTCTGGAACACATGTGAGGACCAGCAGAACCAAGTCTGTTGGATGACCAGTTACTGCTTTTAGACCAGTTCCTTCTGGTAACCCAGTTTCTGCTGACAGGCCATCTTCATCATGTTGGAGAAGAAATGTTTATAGGCCATTATACAGACCTACTAGTACTTATTTTCAAAATGGATACAGGCCTGTTAATATTGACCCGTTGCATAAAATGGGGGAAAGGTGGGATATTGCTGTTAAGCCCTCAGCAGGTTGCTCTTGGACACACAATAGACCATCTTTCATGAAGGGTTCCAAGAACAATAGTGGATCTCATCAATCTGCAGGTTTTTCTAATATGATCCACAAGGCAGGACCAAGTCAGTGATGGCTTGGGTCTCCATGTATACTAATGTTGTTATACATCTTTTATCTTGTAGGATGATCCTCGTTCTACTAAAGATTTAGGCATTGTTGATAGTGGTTGTTCTAGGAGTATGACAGGGAACAAAGACAACCATTATGATTTTGTATCTCTTCAAGGAGGTATTGTTACTTTTGGAGGAGGAGATCGTAAAATTACAGGGAAGGGAACTATTAGAACTTCCAAGCTGGACTTTGAGAATGTGTATTATGTAGAAGAATTGAGAAACTTCAACCTATTTTTTGTGTCCCAAATCGTGACAAGAAAAACTTTGTGTTGTTCATCGACATCGAATGTCTTGTTCTCTCAAAAGATTTCCGGACACCGATGACGATCAAGTTGTTCGAAGGTGCCAAGGAGACAAAATCAGATACATTCAATCTCAATGAAGTTCAACCTGCAGGTGATTTAGTTTGTTTGGTAGCAAAAGCATCCTTGGATGAATCTAATAAATGCCATAGAAGGATGGCTCATGTTAATTTCAAAACAATCAACAAGCTGGCAAAACATGGGTTAGTTCATGGGCTTCCTTCCAAGGTCTTTACTAATGAACACAACTGTGTGGCTTGTAACAAGGGAAAGCAACACAAGGCTTCCTATAAGTCCATTGCTGTTGTTCGCACTATCACTGAGCCCTTGCAACTTCTTCATATGGATCTTTTTGGTCCTACATCTATCAGAAGTATTGATCACAAATACTATTGTTTGGTGGTTACTGATGACTATAGTAGGTATTGTTGGGCATTCTTCTTGGGGACTAAAGATGAAACATTTCAGACTCTTCAAGACTTTATTGCCCTGGTAGAGAATCAGTTGAATAAAACGGTTAAAGGCATTAGGTGTGATAATGGGACAGAATTCAAGAATGCAAAATTAATTGAACTTTGTGCTTCTAATGGGATCAAAAGGGACTACAGCACTGCCAGGACTCCACAACAAAATGGAGTTGATGAAAGGAAAATTAGGACCCTGATTGAAGCAGCAAGATCTATGCTTGTTGATTCTAAGTTACCTACCATGTTATGGACTGAAGCAGTCAGCACTGCTTGTTATGTATTGAACAGGGTGTTGCTAACTAATCCTCACAACAAGACACCTTATGAACTTTTGTATGGCAAGGTTCCTACCATTAGCCACTGTAAGCCTTTTGGTTGTCATGTCACCATCCTGAACACCAGTGAGCATTTGGGCAAGTTTGAAGGAAAAGTCGATGAGGATTTGTAGTAGGCTATTCATTTCATAGTAAAGCTTATGTGGTGTATAACATCTCCACAAAATGGTTGAAGAGACACCGAATCGAGATTTATGTAGGACAAGCCAAATGTTCGGGGCAGTCAAGAATGGTACTTTGATATTGACTATTTAACCGATCACTTAGGTTATACTCTTATAAATCTAATCTTCTTGCAGAACCACAAGATGCTCAAACTAACATTGCGGGTTCCTCAAATGATGAGTCGATTCGAGTGCGATGAACAACTTATAGTTGTTCCTTCGCTTTCCTACTAACCACCTTCGTGTAACAAGAACACAACCGCTTCTCATGGAACTTCAGTGATCGGGACCGGTTGGAATCACTCCTAAACAAGATTTCAAGTATTTATATTTCATATGTAATAGGTAGCTTTATTATGGCCTTTATGTTTGTTTAAGGTCCAAATTATGTAGAAGGCCCATGTCGAGGCCCAAGCCCAATAAGGAATAGGGAAGGAGAGGAGTGTTGCCCTAGCTCCTTGCCTATATATACATTGTAATAACCTTCATTTGAAGGTTGGTTGTTCAAGTTTCTCTTCTTTCACTCTCACCACGCATAACCGCCTCATATTATTGTGTGTTTGTGTTTGATACTTGTTCATCCGCCTTTATCTCTTCTCTTATAAGCTTGTGTTGTAAAACTAGTGACCTAACAAAGGGTATCAATCGCCAAATAGTTGGGTGTACTCGCTTGTTTTTGAAGTTTTGGTTTGGGTCTTACGCAGAAGATAACATCATCTTTGGTTCGCTTAAAACCGATTTTTACACTTTTAATCCAAGATTCTTGTACTTTCAACGTTATTAGGTGTTAAACTATTGGTTTTGGCAAAAGTTTGGAACTTTACGTGTTTTTCCTTGTTTTTAAGCTTGTTTTGTACGCAAGTGTAATCCTACGCAGAACTGCTTTTAAGTGCTTTGATCATCAAATTTCACACTTTTGTGTTATTTTGGTGTTATTGAAGCTATTTCAACACACAAAACCGGTTTAGAAACACATTTGATAGAATCAAAGTTACGAGTAGAACTACGCGCTTCAAAACCCTAATTCTACGCATAACTTTATCCTTGGTTTGATCTTCAATTTTCGGTTTATTCCGTGTTTTCTTACTTGGATAAGTCCGAAAATACGTCGACTTTGGATATCTTTTGCACCGTGAAGTGTAAAGATCACTTGGGATAAAACCCTAATCTTACGCTTAAGATAAGCTTACGCCAGAGAAAATCTTACGCTTAAGATTCATCTTACGCCAGACCCAAGACCACGATAAGGTAATCCCACGCCTAACTTTCACGCCTAACTTATCGCTTACGCATAACATTAGTCTTTTTCCCGCCACGCCAGAAGCTAAATCCCACGCCAGAACTATTCTTGTTACGCCGTAACTTTTGGTGTTTTTACGCATAAGTGCTACTTGGTTCTTGTCTTTTCTACGCCTAAGGATACTTCATCAACAAAGGTTCATTCGACTACAAAGATCCATATTTACCACACAAGTTTATCATCATGTCTCAACCACCATACTCTAACTATTTCCTCACACTTATAATCATCAACAACAACAACAATTAACTCCACAACATCAACAATGGAATCAACAACAAGCCATTTATCAACAACAATTTAATCAAGAACATACTCCACAACTTGGTGCAATTCCACAACCACAAATGGTTCAACCACAACCAAGCATTCAAGTTCAACCCTACACAACCGATTTCAATCAACATCCATCACGGACAACTATGAAGGAACCCACTTGGTTTGCTAAGATGTGTGAAGCTTTAAGCACCAACAATCAATTCATGAAGTCGGATCACTGATAGACCTCCAATGCTCACTCCAGAAACTACGATCAATGGGTGATAAGGTTCTTTAGGTTCTGTGATCCAAGAAGCCACACGGAAAGTTCTTAAAGAAGGTTATCTTAGAAGGTCCATTTGAGATGCCTATCGTCACTATACCCGAGATCCAACTGCTCCACCAAGAGATGAACAAATCAACATTGCTATCAAGCAGCATCTTAATGCTACGTAACTTCTACACTATGAAGCGATGAACTTGCAATGGAATACATCCTCTTAGGATTACCAAACCCAATTCTTCGTAGTGTTGATGCTCAAAAGATCGCACAAAAATGCGGGATCATATTCGCCTTCTTATGGAAGGATCTCAGACTCAATCGAGGATTTGGAATCCAAAATTTACTTGGCTTATGAACACTTCATGATTGAACCTCGAGAGACACTAGAATCCTATCATCATCGATTTTCGATATCATCAATGATTTGGATAAACACAACATCATCATGCCAAGAATTGCAAAGTGAATACTAAGTTCCCGAGTAGTCTTGGTCCCGAATGGGAGAAGTATGTCATTTTTCTCCGCTGCGAAGAATATGCATCATTCTACTTATGGATTGTTGTACGATTACTTGAAGCCTCATGAAAAGGAAGTTGATCGAAAGGATTCTCCGTGCTCAAATTGCTAAACAAATACAACCGGACAATCAACAACTTGCCTTATATGCTCAATGTAATTATCCTCTCAACCAAAGAACTCAACCAATCGCTTCAAACGCACCTTCACAAAGAACAACCTCAACCTCAACAAAATCAATTGGTTCCATACAAAGAACAATGCTCAAGCATATGTCGTTGAAGCTACCGAGGAAATCGATCCGCTCAAGCATTGCAACAAGGATTTGTGATGATTGCTAATGCTTTTGGCCGTTACACCAACAAATCCAACAATCGATTCGCTCCTCATCTAACACACGGACTCAAGTCATGTGAACAATGGACGGTTGAAGTTCGTAATCGTGATTATGGTCGCCGATGAGCGGTGGTCAAGGGTTTAATGTCGGGTAGGAATAACAACAGAGCTCAAGTGGTGGAACAGGAAATGCTCGTAATCGGTTAAATGGTCTTAGATGCTACAACCGCAATGAAAAGGGACACTGGCTAATGCATGCCCAAAGCCAAGGACTAGGGCGTGCTTATTTCAAAGAGGCCTTACTTTTGGCTCTTAAGGATGAAGTCGGGGATCTCTCACAACCAAAGAACAGAGCTTTATGGCGTATGCGCACTCGATGATGATATGGAGGATTTGCAAGCTAATGCAACAAGTTATGTTGATGGCTAATATGCATGAGCCGCACATGAGTGATACAGCCCAAGAGATGACATCGATGGCTTGTCTCGTGCACCGAACAAACCATCATCATATCTCGAACTAATATCTCCGCCAATATCTCGAATCCGCACGGATCGATCGCTCAAAATGAGTCTTCTACATCTTCTTCTCGATGATTTTCAAGTTAACCTCAGTAGTTACATTTGACGATCAAGATGACCTTATGGTCCCCTTGATAATCAAATTGACTCGTGGTCGCATTTGAGGACATAACGAATGATCATGTTGAGACTCACGCTGAACAAGATGATCTGTTGCCTCATCCGATTTTGCTCGGTTAATTCAAGACCATAAAATCAAAATGGAGGAATGTTATGCATTAAATCAGTCCTTAAAAAGTAAAATGCATCATAACCAAGGATTTTGAATGTTTACAAATGCAACTCAACTTTTTCAAAACTCAAGAAAACTGTGAAAAAGGTTTTGAAGCCGCTTTGCAAAATCTCATCAAAACGAAAAATATTTAGAGAGACAGATGTGATCTAGCACTCGAAGAATGCTTTGTTGTCCGAATTAGAACAATCAAACATGAACATAAAAAGCAACTTAACGCCTCACCTTGGAAAATCAAAAGCTAAGGTCGAGTTGTTAAATTGTCAAAACAGCCTCCGTGATACAAAAAGCATTCAACGAATCGGTAGATGACCTTCTTGCGTAAATTCTCGGTTTGCAAAACAAAATTAAAGAGTTTAAAACGGTTGTTTACAAACATGGTGAATCAAGAATGTTATTGAAAAGTTTACCTTAAAACCCAATCCAAATGGATATGGAAAAATCTAGCGATTACAAACCAAAGCTTTCACTAAAAACATTCAAACCAACTCCTCAAGTTTCCAAAGCACAATACAAAATTGATAATATCACATGAGTGTTGTTGAATACCATCGTCAAGAGGAATTAGATGCGTAAGACGAGAGTCGATCAAAATTAAAAATGTTGTTTACAACAAACCTTTAATTATAAAACGCGGTCACTTTCACACACCAACGGATTCTTCTAACACACCAAGGGTTATCATCAAAACACCCGAGTCTTCTATTGTTAATCCCAAAACAGCCTTTGCACAAACTTACGGTCCTTTACCTTCCATTAGCGAAGTAAACTCACAACCCGAAAATCGAAAAATTCTTCGATATTTTGACATTTTCATGGTCGACCTCAAAATTTTACAACATGAGATAGAATATCGATCCGAAATCAAAGTTGAACATTTTCAATCGCCTCGCGCGAGAACAAAGAGACATTTTTCGTAAAAATCTTTACCTAATGTTAAAACTTGAAAAGTTGTGCAATTGCTCGAAAAGGATTTTCATAAGGAACTTGGGTAATGAAAACGCTGAGAAAATGTAAACATCTATTACTAACACAAAACGCAAAAAGAAACCGTTGAGAAAAGATGTTGATCGACTCTTGGAAGATGTTATCCGTACCGATATCCATAATGTTGTGCTATTCTATTCGCTATATATGCATCCGATCATATCTCTCGCCGATATTGTTGAAACTATTGTAATCATGAGAACACCGATAATGTGCTTCAGATCGAGTCTTTAAAAGTCGAAAATAAACGACACACACGGAAATTAACAATGCAAAACGTCGTTTTCGGGTGTGAAAAGATATTCACAACCATCAACTTAGTTTTCAAAAGAAAATCGCTCAATTGAGTGCAAAATCTTCCGATCCTAAAATTGAGCATCCGGATGATCAAAACGTGTCTTTGAAAAGTCAAATCTCAAAATATGAACAAGAACTTTTAAAAGTTAAACAGAATATGGTGTCATATTTGATTTACTCAAAAGACTCGAGATGAAGCATCAAACGAACTTGATCACTATCTTGCTCACACTAGAGAAGTCATGAATTTTGCCGGTAATATTCGCTCAAAATCAAGATCCGATTCACACCATCTCTAAGTTACGGAAATGTTAGGAAAGTATGAACAACTCCCGCCATCGTGATTAAGAGATTAGCACCAACACACTTAGTAATCGTGAACCTAGAATTCCCACCGCCAAATCACAAGTTGCTAATGTGTTTCCCTCATCAAACAGAATAGTTGCATCTTTTCCAAACGTCCGCACTTCACAAACCTAGAGCACCCAAACGAAGAATAGGAAGTTGCACCTAAGAAAAGATCAATAAGGAATGCTAAAGTAGAAGAACACCCTAGGACTCAATAAAACTCATGTTACTTCCACTATAGATGTTGCGTCCGCAAATGTAATAGAAATAGTGATGTAACGAATGCTAAACCATTAAGTACCTTTGATATTCATCCGATGCACCTTGTGATATTTGTCAAAAGAGTATGAATTCGATTGTCATGACAAATGTGTTGCTAAAGCTATAATCTCTAGATTACGGAATCCTAAGAATCGGAATACCTCTAGGCCAACTAATCATTCTAAGTCCGTGCTTGGTAAACCACCATCTTTAGATTCTAAGGCAACCATTGCTATCACAAGAGCTCCCGCTCACCTCCTAAGAATGTAGTACCACCCAAGCTTTCACTAAGACTAAAGCAAAGAGTAGTTATAGATGGCGTAAATGGATATATAACACACTAGGATTTAAATGGATGCCTAAAATTATAAATGTGTGTATGTCAACATATCGCTTCGAACCCTCTCACATTTCGGGTTCCACATCTACTTCTATTCCATCCGTGTCGCCTGTGTACCGCAGTGATACATGATCATTCTCTCGATTGTTGATAGCGGATGTTCCCGACACACGACAGCAATCTCAAACTGTTATCAAACTTTATTGCAAAGTTCATTGGCACCGCCGATTCGAACGATCACTGCAGCCCATCATGGGCTACGGAGATTATGTTAATGGGAACATCGAAATCGCAGGTTTACTATGTGGAAGGCCTCGGTCACAACTGCTTTCAGAGGTCAATTTTGTGATGGAGATTTGGAGGTTGCTTTCAGGAGAAAACTTGTTTCATTCGTGATTTACAAGGAAACGATCTTATGTCCGCTCGCGTAATTCTAGTCTCTACACTATCTCTATGCAAGACATGGTTGCTTCCTCTCCCATTTGCTTACTTTCAAAGGCAACATCTACAAAATCATGGCTATGGCACCGCTGCTCATCACATTTAAACTTTCAAACCATCACCAACCTTGCTCGACACAAACTAGTCAAGGACTCCCACGATTCCGGATTCAAAAGATCACCTTGCTCACCGTGAACAAGGGAAAAGCACTCGTGCTCATTTTCCTTCAAAGGTGGAACACACCTCAAAGATGTGCTACATCTTCTTCACATGGATTTGTGTGGCCCGATGCGCTGCAAACGATCAATGGCAAACGCTACATCTTAGTAATTGTTGATGACTACTCACGATGGACTTGGGTCTACTTTCTTCGTAGCAAAGACCAAGCTCCACAAATGATCATCACCTTTCTCACAAAGATACAGTGTTCACCCGCAACACCGCCGTAATCATCGTAATGCATAAAGGAACCGAATTTGTTAACAAAACCCTTCGTGAATTTTATGAGAAAGTGGGAATTCAAAGATCAAACATCTATTGCACGGACACCGAACAAAACGGAGTTGTTGAAAGACGAAACCGAACGTTAGTGGAAGTCGCAAGAACAATGTTAATCAATGCTAAACTTCCAGACACTTATGGGCGTGTCGATCCATCGCATGCTATACTCAAACCGCTCTATGATCACAAAACGCCACAACAAAACACCTTTGAGCTTGTCCACAACCATAAACCGAACCTCAAACACTTTCATGTATTTGGATCCCTTTGCTATCCGAATAATGATCGTGATGACTTTGGAAAGCTCAAAGCAAAAGTCGATATTGGAGTCTTTATTGATATCGTGACAATTCTAAAGGTTTCAACTGAATCGTCGAACCAAGGAGGTTATGGAAACGATTCATGCTCATTTCGATGAACTCACGGAAATGGCTTCGAGTATAACAAATTAGAACCCGACACAACCGCTTAAACTTCCTCAACCCCATCATCACCAAGAAAGCCCTCACCTAACTCACAACAAATGGAAAGGTTATTTGCTCCTCCGCTCGTGATGATATTGATGAACGTGCTCTCGTGTATCCGATGTTTCACCGCACAACCCGATAATATTCCTATACCGATACACTGCTACAACAACCATCGTTGAAGATGCACCTACACCAATTAACTCCAACACAACAGCTTGAACACACCGCTCCAACAACGATGAACCAAATGATGATATTCTCAATGAAGTAACCCCACCGCAGATTTTGATCCAAATGCTTCTTCAACCCGCTTGCTAATGAGATCGCCGCACTGATGTTGCGGAATCTTCTACAAACAATTTGAACCCTCGAATCTGCACAATGTATATCAACATCAACCTCTACACATAGATGGACAAAAGACCATCCTCCGCTAACATTATTGGCAACCCGAATCAACCAACCGTTACGAGACAACGCCTTCACTCGATGGTGAACATTGCATTTATGCACTCACCGTCTCGCCAATCGAACCTAAAACATTAAAGACGCAATGACAAAAGACAACCGGATTGAATCCATGCAAGAAGAACTCAACCAATTCAAACGCCTTGAAGTATGGAATCGTTGAAAGACCAACAGAGTCTACGCCATTGGTCTAAAATGGATTTGGAAAACAAATTGATGTCAAGGAATGTCATCCAAACAAGTCACGCCTAGTTGCTAAGGGTTATCGCCGTGAAGAAGGAATAGACTTTGAAGAATCTTTTGCTCCGCTGTTCGCCTTGAGGTCGTTCGATATTTCTCGCGTCATGCTCATATGAACATGACGGTTCATCGATGGATGTCAAAACGCGCTTCTAAATGGACAACTTAAAGAAACGGTCTATGTCACCAACCGATGGATTCGTTGATCCCGAGTTCCCAACCATGTCTACAAACCGAACAAAGCTCTTTATGGTCTCAAACAAGCCCCTGCATGGTACGATAAGCTATCATCTTTCCTCATTGCCAATAATTTCACCAAAGGCTCGGTTGACCCAACTCTTTTCATACAATATCACGGGCACACATCTTAATTGTTCAAATTTACGTGGATGACATCATTTTGGGTCAACACATAAAAGTTTTCAATCGCTTTGCAAAACTCATGAAGAAAAATTTTGAAATGTCCATGATGGGTGAACTTACGCTCTTTCTAGGACCGCAAGTTCATCAATCACCCCGTGGTATTTTCCCGAGTCACCCAAATATGCCCTTGAATTGTTAAACAAATTTGGAATGAATACCGTGATACTTATGCCACACCAATGGCTCATACCAAGAAATTAGATGTCGATTTACATGGAAATTGGTTGACCCTACCAAATACCAAGTATTATTGGGTCTCTCATGTATCTAACAAACAGCGACCGACATTGTCTTTGCCGCTTATCTATGCTCCCGCTATCGTCGCGACTAACCGAAACTCACCTCTCGAGGCTAAAAGAATCCTCCGATACATCAAGGGAACCATTAATTGGGATCCGTATCCGGGGATTCGGTTTTGAACTAATAGCTTTTTCAGACGATCACGCAGGATGCTTAGACTCAAGGAAAAGTACTTCAGAGCTCTACAATTTCTGATAAACCGTGTCTTGGCAATCAAAGAAACAGATTGTACATCGCCATCATCAACCGGGGTAATATGTAGCCATGTCCGCTGTTGTGCTCAAGTCATTTGGATGAGAACACAACTCAAAGACTATGGTTACGTATTTGATGTAATCCCGATGTATCATGACAATCGGAGTGCCATTGCAATCTCGCAACCCGCCAAGACTAAATCAAAGCACATCGATCACGCTATCATTTCATCAAGGACCATGTAGAACAGGTACCGTTGAATTATACTTTGTGGTACCGAATACCAATTGGCGATCTGCCACCAAAGCCTTGCCTCCCGCTAGGTTTAATGAGTTGGTCCACCGAATTGGTATGAGGTGTTTGACTCAAGAGGAATTGGATGACCTCTTAAAATCGCCTTAAAACCCGTCAAACACCAAAACATCTTTTGTAAATAAATTTTCAAAACAAAATACAAAAATATAAAATCCGATAAAACAACAAAAATATTCTTCTAAACTCTACTTTCTTTAAACATTGCAAGTATATTTTTTCCACAACACTTTTATCTTTCAAAATTCAAGATTTTTCCGATCAAGTGTTGAGGGGAGAAAATAATCCATTAACTGCTTCAAAACATCTGTACTTGCATGTTATCACATCTCGTTGATTCTCATACAAATGGTGGTACATTTCGTTCAAAGACACCCTGACTTTAATTTATAACCTTTCATTATTTTCTCAAGTCGAGGGGAGTGTCGTCAAGTGTCTTTCCAAAAATCTTCGCTTGGTAACCAAAATGGAAGTTAAAATGCTTTGATGAAAAAGGAAAAGGTGGAGGGACCAAACTCACAAAACCTTAATAATATTTTGAATAAAACTATCCTCCACCTAACTTTCACTTCACATTTATTACAAAAACCTATTATCATCCCACGATAATATTCACTCAAGAAACCGTGTTTCGATCATCATTTTGTAAGTGTTTCGCTACAAACATGTTTTTAAGCAATGGTTTTGAATTTTTCAAAATCCAACGGTTAAAACTATGTATAATCTCGGTTTTATGATCTACGATAAGTGTATGATCATATAATCAAGATTGTGTGTTTGTGGTTAAAAGATTGTTTCAAAAGTGTATTTAGCATCAATGATAATATCTTTATCCTCAAATCTTACCCGTAAACATGAATTGATTGATTTTGAAACTTAGGGTTTATGCGTGATTTGGGTTTTTCCAAATGAGAAGTGTTTTTGGTCAAAATATTGTCGGGTTATGTTCATATGATGTTGAATTAATCATATCCTTGCTCTATAACTACCCGTAAACACCGATGAATTCGATTTTGAAATTAGGGTTTAAGGTTCATAAGATTGGGTATTTTTGATTCACCATGAGTTAGATGTTAATACTTGGTATATAAGCTCATACAACTCTCTTGAACTACCGTAATAACTTTGGTGCATAATCCATGGCTAGATTTGATACGCCAGAGAACTAGGGTTTAGTCTACGCAGAAGATATTCTACGCAGAATCGATTTATACATAATTCATGCCATGTGTTGTTATTGAAATGAATGTATGTGCCGATTTTGATGATTTGATAATTTATTTCGTGATTGCTACACTCATAATTCGTAATCAAGGTCATTTGATTATCTACGATAAGGATCACCTTACGCCGAGATTGTTATGCGAAGATTTGTCTTACGCGTAGCTTCTACGCTAAGGTTCTACAATGGACCACGCGATCCTCGTGAAGGATATGCGAAACAAGGACCCCACGCTTAAGGTCAACTTCACGAGTAGCCTTACGCTGTAGGACTATATATGCTCACGCATAGACTCTACGCATAAGGACTCCTTTCCCACGCTGAACATTTCACGCCAGAAGATAGATTCTACGCGTAAGTCTACGCCTAAACATATATCATACCGCTCACGCATAACTTTGCCTAAACTACGCTTAACCTCGGATTGACCTTCATGATGAATTGTTACTTGTACAAACTTGTAAATAAACTAATCATATCATCACGAATCCAAAATGTCACTAATAAACTTAAATCTTTGATATATTGTGAACAATAAGTGATAACATAAACTTTAAAACTTAAAGTTAACTAACTCACTAAACATTTCACGATATCATTGAACTATTGAACATACAAGTGACTTAGGACTCAGAATAATCATTGACACCGTACATTCAATAACTAGACAATAAGACCTTCGTTGACTAACATCATGTCTTTCGATATGTTGGTTCTTTTGGCTAATGTTATTTCGCATCACGACATGGTCGAACAAATGAATGTGGATGCACCAAGTTCTCTCCATTGTCGATATCTATCCTCATGGTTATCCAATGAAGATTGGAAAGAATAATCTCCGTGTTGACTTTGACACCCTCACTTGCTCGAATCTTCATGTCTCATTGCTATTGATATTCGAGGACTCATCCATATCGTAACATGCTTACTAACTCGCAATCGTCCCCGAGATCTACATCCAACAGCCTGAACACTATGGAAAGGGTCAAAGGACAAACCGTGAAGGTGACTCAATCACAAACAAGTCATCATTACACCGCAGACTTAAGGGTCGTTTCTTAATTCTCAAGTCGATCCAACCAAACTATATGCCTCACCCATCAAGAGCTCACTCTCCAATTCTTAATCGATATCGGTTATGACGAGGCTACAGGAGTAATCAACAAGCACTCTCTAGTAGAGCTTAAGAGTATTCCTCAACCATGGAGAACACTCTACATGATCATCACCAAGTCTGCTTCGGTCGTGATAATGCTATGAGCATCCTAAGCTCATAGAACCGCAAATATTTTGGGCCTTCGTCAACAGAAACACATCGCTATCAAGCTCGATTTGGGATGACATGATGTCATTTCTCAACAAACTTGGCTCAAAGATTCCTACATCGATATACCAAATTGTTGATCCAAAGAGCACTTGGACTTCATCCCGACATCCCCAAGAGGCTCAATGACCCCAACAATCACGACATGTTGACGGAACCTATTCTATCCGTAAGAATCAAGGAAACGCCTACAAAGAAACAAGGTGTCAGTCGCCAGATTTCTTCTAATCAAGATGTCGAAAGCTCAAACGCATAAGAGATATCCGAAGCAAAAACAAGGCAAAGTTGGTCACCTCGATGAAAAATCTTCCGTACACCGTAAGGAGAACCGTAAAAGGAAGTGCAGAAGTGTCACAAGTACAGATAGTCAAAGGAATGTTCCTAAGAAGAAACCCATTCCAAAGAGGAAACCCACTCTAAGAAGAAAGTTCCTTCTCTAGAAGCCACTCCGATCCTTTCACTTGAACCACAAAGACAACTCGTGGACGAGGATTCGAGGCTACCGACACGTATGAAGAGATCACATTCTCTCAAACCGCAAGGATGAAGATCCTCAAGACCAAAACCTCCAAGTCCTCAAACTATTAAAGGAAAAGAGAAGACTATCGCACTTGTACCTCGTGATGAAAGCTCAAGATGAAGAAGAGCAATTGATAAATCATACAGAAAAAGTTTCACAATGTCCGACACACTCAAAAGGTCACCGAATTTGCTAAAGATCAAATGGGTGGCCCCGAGGCTCAAGTGGTGTCGCCACTCTAAACCATCTCCGATGCGTTAATCAACCCGATAAGGGAGCCGGTGCCACCCTCTTGTGCAACAACAAAAGCCTGTTGAAGACACTATTGAGTATGATTTTGAGAAACCGAAACCGAGAAAGAAAAGTCTAAGGATGACGAGGATGATTACTCAAAGTTTCTTCTAGACACCCAACACATTCAAAGGAGAAAACCTCGAACTCCTAAGGACATGAAGTCTCCTCATGTCTCCTCATCATCGACTCTTCATCTCATTCATCACCACCACCATCAACAAAGTCAACCCAGATCATCATCCAAATCGTGAAGAAACCACCTAAATCTTGGATTTCTCAAGCTCATGAACGGATTACCAAAGTCACAAACAAGTCGAAAGAAAGACGTGCTCAACAAGAAGTCAATTTCTTTGTCGATCACATACAAGATCAGATGACGAGAATGAAAAGATGCAAAAGGAAAGGAAGTTTGTTCAGAATTCATGAAACAACACCGCCGAGGAATCGAACGAAATGATCAAGGCTACACTAAAAGTACCTTCGAATACGCCCCTAAAGTCACAAAGGAGTTATTCACTAGACAACTTTATCCAAATCGATGCGATCGCCAAACAAACTATTCGATCAACGCCTTAACCGTCATTAATCAATCCGACCGATTCGGTCGTGTTCTCGAATAATGAATTGGTAGCCAAGCTTGTGACACAAATGTCGCCACGATCCGCAATGCTCAATATCAAGAAGCAAAATCAGATCAAGCATTGCCGGACTACCAACTTCAAGAAGCTTGTGATTTGAAGCGAAAAGTCAAACGTCCCGTAGACGATGAAGATAAGGATAAGGATAAAGACTCTACACCTAAACGCCGGGGCCCGTGAATCTTCTTCGATGCCTCCTCCTCCCCAACGGACCCCTATTCAACAAAGGTCTCCTACTGCTCTTCAACCGAAAACCTCAGACGATTCCGAGTTACCACCCCGACTCATAAAATTGGTGATTACTTTGAGTATAAGGGTGGTGACGATGAAGAGGTCCTCGAGCCCCAACAACAACCCACCTCACCCAAACAAGTGCAGAAACCACCATCATCAAAGCCTTCCAAAAGAAGAAATGACGACTCACCCCGAGTCGATCATGGCTAGATGACGATAAAACCAAGAGTTTGAATGGTTCTCCACACTTGTCAATCAAACTCCCTACCCCGATGAAGGTCAAGAATTGGTAGATGGTTCAACATTGGAGCATGCAAAACTGCAAGCAAGAAAAGTTCCATGTGAAGAAAATGACGAAATCAATTGAAGCGAATCAAGAATGAAGCATTTCAATTATGGAAAGACAGCCCGAAGTGCCCTCGAGGTCGAATATCATCTTGAGAACATCGCCGAGCTATGTCTAACAACATGGATTGGCTCAATCCGAAGCAAACATTGACTTCACACAAAGGGACAACCTCCATACTACACCGATTGACCAAACCTCTACCAACCATTGGCCAAGCAGACGAACCAAGGATTCCTTCCGATATTTCTTCAACAAAGACCGAATTTCTTCTCCATGGTGGCGATGGTTCGAGAAAATACACTACATCATTGACTCTTCCATTCCCCGCACCATTTACTCTAATCGCATAGCTATCGAGGAACGTGCAACCCACTTGTTTTCTCGACAACGCAAGCATATGACCAAGATGCATTGTATGGGATTCATCATTGGCCCGAACGCCAAGAATCTACTACCAAGTCGCTCGGTTCAAAAGTCTCAACATGCAGTAGTATAGCTCAAGGACATCGTGGCCATCAAACACATTGATCTCAAGTCTAAGGGACTACACATTCTTAAAGAATATCATAGTCAAACGACATGATGAACAGACTATGGATTCTCCGAAGTCGACTTTGAGAACTTGTCCTCAACGACATCAAGACATGTATCTTGCCAAAGTATGTGGTCGATGAGACAGCTTCTCGATCAAGTTCAACGTGAATTTATCAAGTCGGCTCATCTTCATTAGACGATTGTGATCAAAGAACGGTCAAGATATCCGATGGTCGTTGAATCATATCGTAAACGTAAACTTCACTCCACCACGCCTGATCTTCCCGACATCAACCACCAAACAACTTACGCCATCAAGAAACCTTTCGGCATTGTTTACCGCAGTGAACTTCGCAGAACTGCTTAATGGCGTAGTGAGCTCCACAAATTCGGGATCATACCTTGAAGATGGTTAGGGATGGATTGGCATACGATTGAAGGATATACGCAATAAAATTGGGAATCCTAAGCGTTGGAATTCTCGTGAAAGGAGGGATGTGAGACGATCATCACCTTGATTGATGAACGGTTGTTCGTGGCGGACCGCCTGCACGATCGGAGAGCTATGTTGGTGGTCGACTCAGAGAAACATCATCGGCTTTCAACGCCCGCACACTCGGAATATCACCGCACTTCCCGGTACCCCTTAATTGGTTTCCTTCATATGATTTTGGATGTATGATTATATATGTGTATGGCTTGTGCACACATAACAAAGGTACAACCCGTAATTGTCAAGAAAGGACCCCGTGGTACGCCTCGCCACAATCCTTATAAAAGGAGCGAAAGCTTTTATTTTGAGTAAAACCTATCAAACCTTTCATTTTTCAAGGTTTTGCTCAAAAGACAAGTACTTCCCATATGATTTCAAAACCTCAACCGCTTATATCACTAGTCGAGGGGAGTATTTGATGAAAAACTTTGTTCACAAATTGTTCACAGTGGTCACTCTTCCCGCAACACTCAAAATGGTCATATTTATTTCAACCATTCAAAAATAACATCTTATATGCCATTTTGAGGGGAGAAAATTATGTGATAAGAAATATGTTGTACAAAATGCAAATGAATCTGTACCTCGTGACTTAACCAACGAATTGACGGTACTAAACTGCTTGTAACTCGAAAAGACTTGTCCCGGACGGGTAATAATTTCAAGCTAGTTCGCTAGTGATGTAAACGTGTCTCGCAAAGGACTTGTCTTAGTAGAAGGTACCATTCGAGAAGCTCTTGATAGACATGAACTCGACGGGTATGACAACCTTCGAGGTTTGTCTACACCTTCAAGGTAGTTATTAGAGCTAGTTGTCACCTAAAACCGACAATGTAACTCTTTAACTATTCAACGAACCGTGTCTCATGGAGATTGTCTATCTTTAGTGGATCAATTCATAAAGTGCGCTTTTTCCTCACCGTGCATTTAACCATTAAACTATTAAGCACATGTGAGGGGAGTATTTATGCAAAAACTTATCTCTCACCGTGGTTCAAACATGTTTTTCATTTACAAACCCTTTGAGAGATATTTTTTACAATTACAAGGGTTATAATGGCAAACATAGGTTAGTCATGGAGTTATAAGGTGACTAAGGTTAGGTATAACTGTCCTATGATCCGCCAGAGTCGGAGGGATCTACCCAAGGACACTACCATTAGTTAGTGTTAGAAGTCCTTAGGAATGATTGTAAAAGGAGAAAATGAGAATCGGAGAAAGAAGGAGTTGAAGAATCAAAAGAAATGTAAAGTAAAGGGTGAAAAGAAATAGCCTCCGATTATTCAACTTAGGCGCATAATCGGTTCAATTCATATACTACGGTTGTCACTTAGTGACACCGGTATTGAAGATTAAAAGTCGTCATGGACCCAAAGGACGCATGCACTAAACCTTCTTAGCCACTCAAGTTTCTCTCAACGTAAGCTTGTTTCATTCTCACAGGAACCCTACATAAACTATTGGCTTTCTTAGAGATCGCCGGTATTGAAGAAGGAGACCCTCCCTAGTCTCTCGCCAGAAAACCAAAACGCACTATTGAGTCTAGAGCCACGAGATTCATCAAAAGATCTCTTAGGAACACTTGACATTTAATCACTTGTTGATCAACAAATAAGATCTTCAAGATTCAAAGGGTTCATATCGAGTCCTTCATGATCTTAGCAACTGTCGAGAACATTTATGAGAGGTTCACATCGTGATCCTCGCGATTGAATGGAAACTCCCGCCAGGTCAACATCAAATGCCCCGACAAAGAAGTCGCTTCGTAACTCCCCGTGATTACGCGGAGTGTGTCTCAAACGGTCTACAACAGAGGTGATGCTTCGTGTACCTCAATGACTATCCGAATCAGATGTACTTCGCACATCGCGTTATCTCACTTGTGGGACTCCAGCTCAGAACGGCCTTTGTAAGAATTAGAGTTGTGTTTTCACACTATGTCATAACACTCAAGTTCAAACTTGTAAGTGCCGGAAACCGCTTATTTCTAACCGCTTGCAATGTTTTCTTCTTATGGAAGCTCGAGCGGGATGATCGTGTCGACTCTTCTCATGCTCACGCCAACATCATCACTAATGGAAGTTCTATTCAAAAGCAACACAACCGCCGAATGATTCTTCGCTCATCCAAAGAATCTACAAAGTTAAAGACTTAAAGAACTTCATCAAGATTGATTTCCACCGAAAGAGCGTGTGAGCATGTTGAAGAATGACGGAGACACCGGAGCAAATGGGGCACTGAGGCGCATCGATGCGCATAACAACATACTATCACTTTCACCACAAAGAACAATGATCAAAGAACAAAGTTAATGATGACGCCAAAGCATAATCGCTCAAAGATAACTATCTCTACACCGGGAGATTGTTCAATCAAGACAATTCCTCTCACAAGAAAGAAGAATGTTAGAAGACGCCACCGCTACTATTACATCAACGCTTTCACCGCTTACATTCATATATACTGAGGGGAGATTGTTGGAATCACTCCTAAACAAGATTTCAAGTATTTATATTTCATATGTAATAGGTAGCTTTATTATGGCCTTTATGTTTGTTTAAGGTCCACTTATGTAGAAGGCCCATGTCGAGGCCCAAGCCCAATAAGGAATAGGGAAGGAGAGGAGTGTTGCCCTAGCTCCTTGCCTATATATACATTGTAATAACCTTCATTTGAAGGTTGGTTGTTCAAGTTTCTCTTCTTTCACTCTCACCACGCATAACCGCCTCATATTATTGTGTGTTTGTGTTTGATACTTGTTCATCCGCCTTTATCTCTTCTCTTATAAGCTTGTGTTGTAAAACTAGTGACCTAACATTTCCTATCTCAGTTGAACCTACCAAAGGTTGCATGCACCGCGATGATGATTGGGTAGTCACTATGCAAGAGGAGATGCAACAATTTTTGAATCAAAATGTGTGGGAGCTTGTTCGGTTTCCTCCTGGTAAGTATGCTATAGGGACTAAGTGGATTCTGAAATGTAAGAGGGATGCTAGGGGGATTGTGGTAAGGAATAAGGCAAGGCTGGTTGCTCAAGATCACAGACAAGAAGAGGGTATTGATTATGATGATGTTTTTGCTCCTGTTGCAAGAGTAGAGGCCATCAGACTCTTCTTGGCATTTGCTTTCTACATGGGCTTCATGGTCTATCAGATGGATGTGAAAAGTGCCTTTTTATATGGTGAAATTGAGGAAGAAGTGTATGTCACTCAGCCCAAGGGATTTTTAGACCCTCACAATCCAGATATGGTCTACAAAGTGGTTAAAGCACTCTATGGACTTCATCAGGAACCTAGAGCTTGGTATGCTAGGCTCTCTTCATTCCTGATGAAACATGGATACAGGAGAGGTGCTATTGATAAGACTCTCTTTATCAAGAGGAGCTCCAGGGATATCATTCTTGTGAAAGTATATGTGGATGACATTATCTTTGGTTCTACCAAAGAAGCTTGGTGCAGGGAATTTGAGGAGTTGATGAAAAGTGAGTTTGAGATGAGTGCAATGGGTGAGCTTACTTTCTTTTTGGGCCTTCAAGTGCAGCAGAAATCAGATGGTATTTTCATTCATCAAGAGAAATATGTGCACGACATCCTCAAGAAGTTTGATATGGAACTAGTTAGGACTACAACTACTCCTTATGAAGCACCAAAGCCTAAGTCAAATCATGAACCAGATCCTGCTGTTAATGTTCATCTCTACAGATCAATGATTGGTCCACTCATGTATTTGACTGCTTCTAGTCCTGATATTATGTTTTCATTCAGTGCTTGTTCCAGGCATCAGGTCACTCCTTTGACTTCCCATTTGACTGTAGTCAAGAAGATTTTCAAGTATCTCAAAGGCCAACCTAAACTGGGTCTTTGGTATCCTAAAGAATCTCCATTTGAGTTGGAAGCTTATAGTGACATTGATTATGCTGGTGCCAGCTTTGATCGAAAATCTACCACCGGGGTTGTCGGTTCTTGGGAAGGAGATTAATCTCCGTGCAATGCAAGCATACCATAGTGGCCACATATTCTCTCAAGTCAATATGTTGTCACCGCTAGTTGTTATGGTCGGTACTTTGGATTCAAAACCAGTTATTGGATTATGGGTTCAATTTTATGAACACTAAAATCTTTATAGACAACCAAAGTACAACCCGCATTGTTAAAAATCCTGTTTTTCATCAAAGAACTAAGCACATAGAAATAAGACACCACTTTATCAGAGATGCTAACGAAAAACACCTTAATCAAGTGGTTAAAATTCATACAGATGAAAATGTAGCTGATTTGTTAACAAAAGCTTTTGATGGTCCAAGATTTCAATATTTGGTTGTCCATATAGGCATGATCAACCCCTGATTGTTGTGTTTAAGGGGAGGATTATGCCTAAGGGGAGGTTTCTGGTTTGAGGGGAGGATTTAAGTTGTATAGTATGTATCTTCTTACATTGTTTGTGTATATTTTTGTGAATATAGTTGTCTAGTTGTCTATATTTGTATTGTATGTTTTGTGTTCTTCTAACCATCTTGCATATCAAGTGTCAAACAAACAATCAGTGGGAACAAATAACAAAAGAGCAAGCATAAAAGTCTTTTATTCATTGATAAAACACTACATTCAAAGATGCAGTGGGAACATTACAAGACTCAAAACATTACAAGCTTGACACAACACTCTTCCAGACTCATCACTCCTTCAGACTCCAACTTCAATCTTCAAGGCCTCCTCTCTGGCTTTCGGTTTCCCCACTCTGGCATCCTTTGGTGTTCCTTTCCCCATCTGTTAACAAATTTAGGGGTGTTCATCGGTTCGGTTTTCAGTTTTGTGGGTTGAATGGTTTGGTTTCATCGGTTTGAAAATTTTCAAAGTCAAAACCAAAACCAAACCAAACCAATTATAGAACGGATAAAACCAAACCATACACCAATTTAGAATTCGGTTTGGTTTCAGTTAAACCAAGAAAACCATATTCAAATAAACTTCAAAATATAACCTAGAATTCACAAATAAAAACCTAAAAGTTCAAATAAATTAACAAATCAAAGGGTCTCACAACGTCGTCAAGGAAATCAACAAAACAAAAGTTTAAGAAACCAAAAGGTTTTAAAACTTAACGAAATAAATAAATGCGATAAAATGTTCTTCAACAAAAGTCTTGAAAATTTTATTAGCTTGAAAAACTCGGTTGCAACTTCATTCATCTTCCAATATTTTTATTTGATGTTGTTTTCATCTACGAGCGTAATAGAAAATAAATGTGTCAAATGTGTATATAAGGTCATGGCTTTAAAGAATGGAAACAATAAGTTACCATCTTTTAAATTTTCAAGGTCATCAGATTCATTGTAATATCACCTGAACAAACCCAAATCTGTATATATATAAATTTTTTTTATGTGAATAGAGATATTCGGTTTTTTCGGTTTGGTTTGATTATATATTTATCAAACCCAAAACCAAACCAAACACCAATTAAATACTTTGATTCGATTTCAAACCAGACCATACACCAATTATCATTTTCCGTATGGTTTTATTCAGTTTCGGTCTGGTTTATTTTTTGGTTTGTTCGGTGTTAAACCAAACACTGAACACCCCTAAACAAATTCCCACACTGGCTTTGCAGCCAGACCCATCACAATGGCTCTCTTGGCAGGGTTTGATGTGGAGGCTTGGGGAATTGGAACTGAAGAGCTTGGTGGTAGAAAAGCAAGAGGAGCAACATTGAGTGGTTTGTAAGATGGGTCATTAACCTCATCATCAGAAGTATCCTCATTCATTGTGTGGAAAACTAGAAGGGGGGGTTGAATAGTTTTACCAATTTAAAACTTCCTTTTAAATATTTATATCGACTTATGTCAATCTATTTGGTTGTTTATGTTGGACGTTGATAGATAGATATATAAACGTGTAATGAAAGATAAAGAGTAAGAAGCACATCACCACGACACAAGTATTTATAGTGGTTCGGCTACAAGGACACCTTCCTTGCCCTACTCCATTCCCCGAGTCACCTACTCGAGAGTTCGTAAACACTACACCAATCTCCTTATGGCGGAGAAGCCTTCACAACGTCGCTTAACCTTTTTCTGGTACAAAGCTAAATATCGATTCTTTCACACCAAGGCGAACCACACCTATCACAACGTCGCCTACCCTTTATACGGTGCTAGGCTAACCACCGAGTTCTTTCACTCCAAGGAGAACTAATCCTATCACAACGTCGCCTACCCTTCATCAGGTTCTAGGCTAAGCACCTAGTTCCATTACTATAGAGGAACTACTACCCATCACAACACAACACCTAATCTTAAGGAGATCCACTCCTTATTACAACACCATCAAGAATATCACCATCCTTGGAAATAAACAAATACTTATATGTATAACGATGCACCTCATCCTTCACTAATGCCTTTGAAACAACGCTTGGTACCTTTCACTAATGCATTCGTCTTGACACCTTTAGCATTCTTCACTAATGCTTTTGACACGGACGTTTAGCACCTTTCACTAATGCTTTCGTCTTGACTCTTTCAGCATCTTTCACTAATGCCTTCAATATCTATGGAGGAAGAAAGAACTATCAACAAGAGAACCTCAGTTGTCTTGATGATGACGAAGCATGGCAACTCATGGACTTGAGCTTGCTCGACTTCAAGAAGTGGTGATCTCGCCTTTAAGAGGAACCTAAAAGATCACACAAAAACAAAAGGCAAACTACATAGATCTCTTGGATCTGAGGTTAGAGAGGTACAATACTTGAAGGAAGTACGTGTGAAAAGTAGTGAGCAAAAAGAAAGAAATGGCTCACTATTTATAGAGGAAAATGTTCACTGTTCCCCGGATCCCGCGGATCCCTCCCACAAGGGATCCGGCTAGCGTAAAGCTAGGGATCCGTGGGACGCTCCTCTTTACCCATGGGTATTTTTGGTTATGGGTCATGGGTCATGGGTCATGGGTTATGGGTTGATCCATGGTTTTCTTTCTAGATACAATGAACTTGGTTAAGTGGTTTGTACAAAACCATGGGTTATGGGTCAATACCATTTGCTAGTTTTTACCCATTTAGTATATACTTGTTTTTACCCATTTTAGTATACACTTAGTTTTTACCCATTTTAGTATATACTTAGTTAAGTATATGTTAGCCCAATATGTAAACACTAGTTGTTGTACATATGTATATCTAAAACATAAAATCACTTATCCTCGTTTTAGTGTTTTATGTGAAAACCTAAGTGTGTTAGAAAACTATTGAATCAAACTATTTACGTATTTTATTTGTTTCTAAAAAATGATATTAAGTTTGTTATCGACAAAACATTAGAAGATTGTAAAATATAAATAAACGTTTTTACGGCTTATTTGTATTAACAATCTCCCCCTTTTTTTTATGACAAAACATAAAATTATTTTAAAGAAAAACTAAAATTCGTAGCAAATTTGAATTAGTAGTTTTTGCTTTCTTCTCCCCCTTTTTGTCGAAGCAAAAAGTGCTAAAAGAAACTAACACAATTTAACAAAAAATTGTAAAAGGAAATGTGAAGAGAGCAAGTGACGGGAATGGTACTCGTCTTAAGTCCCCCTTGACGAGTCCATCCCTTTGAGAGGGCGTCAAGTACATAACGTAAATAAACTAATGTGTTTGCAAATATGTTTGCAAATGGTTCGTCTAAGTGACGAAAACGTGCTCCCCCTTGAAGATTGCAAAGTTGCAATGGGGTGTCATGAAGTATAATCCAAAAGCGGATTAAGTTGCAAGTGATTTTGCAATATCGTTTGACACAAAGCTCCCCTAGCTTTATGGTGTCAAAATCTTCATGTGTATTTTGAAAATCTACAAAATAAAGGTTAGAAAACAAGAGTATAGTGCATAATTTCACCAAATAAAACTCAAGTTAGTAGTAATTTGTGCTACAGACTACGGATCCCACAGCCCTTCTAAGAGGATCCGTCTAGGCATTTTGAGGATCCTACTGTCTGGTGACAGCTTTCAAAGAATGAGAATGTGCCAATCAATGCTAATTAGGAGGTGAGATATGTGTACAATGTAGCAAGCACAACACACAACATAATCATGGCATATAAATATTCATTCAATAAAACAAGAGATAATCAAACAAATCTCTAAAACTAAGAGAATGAACTAGGCCATACAAATACTACTTAAAACTAACTAGTTACTAGACTTAAAACGCGACAATGTGCTTGAGTCTAGGGATGAGTGGACTTGTTGATTTGATCTAAATTTGCAAGAAGATGATTAAACATGAAATGTATCTCATTTCGTGCTTCTTGAACAAGTCCTTGAGTGTTTAGACAATTTGGACAATTATTGTCTTGGTTTGGAACCGGAGGGAAATGGATATTTTGAGGAGGCTCTATGTGTGATTGTGGGTCTTCATTTTGAGAAGTGGGATGAGGTTCTAAAAATGAGGGTGGCAATGGAAATTCTTCCATATGATCAAGGTTGTTCCTTGTCTCCCATGATGGACTAGTTGGTGATGTTGGTGGTTCCCTATTCAATGAAAAGGTTGGTGAATGAGAGGTTCTTGGTGGTGAATGATCCAAAGAGTAGATGTTTGGGGTGAGGAAGAGGCTCATTCAAGGGGTGTAGTCCATGCTCAAGGAGAGAAGGTTTTGATGGCTTGCTAGAACTAGCCATGTTTGGTTTTGAACTAGATGATCCTTTTTCTAGTCCGAAAGGTTTGATGCTAATCCTTGCGGTTCTCTTAGCATTTGTTGGATGAGATGGGATTCTAGCACTATTATCTCTAATGGGAGATGTTTCCGTGGATGAGATTTCATGGATCGTTTGACTCTTTCTTTTGGATGATCCTATGTTTGAAGAGTTGTTGCTAAGAGCCTTAGTCATGGTGATGTTAATGATGCTGAGTAAACTTCTAGTTGCTGATTTTTTAGAGGTAAGTAAGAGTGGTTCCTTAACCTTAAGAGTGTTTGGTTTATAAAGGATAAATAGAATTAGGAAATTAAATTCTTGGCCACTTAGAGGATTAAGCATGCACTTAGGATTTTGATCAGCTCTAGGAGGATAATAAATGAATGCTAAAAGTGGTTGGATAACCAAAGGTGACTTAATATTGAATATGGAAGTCGATTTAGGCTTTTACTGCATTCTGGATCCTCTCGTGAGGATCCGTCTCGTTAAAGACCGTGGATCCTACTGTCGAAGTGATTCTAGGTGAAATGATTATGCTTTTGTAAGGTTTATTATCAATGGATTTCGAGGTCTTGACTTAATTTTGAAGTCTTTAGCTGATGGGTATCTTAAATGCTTAACCATAAGGAGTGAGGATGCTTAATTATGGTTTTGGGTAAGAAAATTAACTTTAGGTAGTCTAACTATGTGTTTGATAATGGTATTACTTAATTTGATATGGAGAAATGGTGGTAAGTAGTCCTAGAGGTCAGATGATGACCTAAGAAAAATTTACTAAAATCTTTAAAAATAAAGAGAAAATGAAAAACTAGTTTTGAGCCTAGTTTTGAGTCAAAAGGTGATTAAGATCAATTTGCTAAAATTGATGTATATATCTAACTAAGTGCTATAAGATGTGATAAATGATGTGTGAGCGTTTGAGCGGAATTATGGTGAGTTTTGATGAGTTGATAAATCAAAAACACTTTGACATATATCCTAGGTAAGCTATGGATGAGTGTGAGGCTTTCAACTATTTGAGGAAGACTTAGTTAACTCTAGTATCTTAAGTTTGACTAGTGTGAGGTGTTCTAGTAAGCTGTTTTGATGTAAGCAAGTATGTATTGCTCATCGCTGGTTACGGATCCCGCGTTCCCTTCTCGGGAGGATCCGCTAGTTCAATGCCGGGATCCGCCTCGCAGATCGAGAGGCTTTCAAAGAAATGTGCAACTTTGCACATTTTAGTAAGTGCTTCTCCTAGTCATTTCTATAGGGACTAAATGCAATAGCACAACAAATATAAGGCATAGCAAAGTAAGGAGACCTAAAATTTCCTAAAATGAGTGACGACGACTACTTGAATGTTTTCAAGGAGTCGTAAAATCTCATTCTACAAGTTCCTAAGTTAAAATTGTTTAGTGCCAAAGTATGGCAAAACCTACATACTACACTATCTACATAAACATTGTTTAAGTGTTACAACCCATTGTTTGAAATTGTTCTTCACACATTTAGGTCCTATGACCTTACCTCATTTCTCCTCTTCACCCATCCTCCACTTTTTATCATACTACTTCTTTTTCTTCAAGAAGTTGGCAAAGTGCTTGAAGATTCCCTTGGTTTGTTGCCATTCGGGTGATGCACCAGGAACGTGCGGCAATTGGTTGATATACTCCAAGGGGTCGAGTTCGGTGTTTCCGAGTGGGTTTCTACTTCCTTCACCTTCTCTTTGTCTCTCCCTTTCTTTTGAGGAATCCGTGGGTGGGTGAGGCCTTTTGCCATCTACCATAAACCTCGTGGTTCTTCCCTCGGTCAATGATACCATAACCTTGTTGCAAAAGCTATGGTCATAGGTGTAAGATATAACTTTTCACATACACATCAAACCATAACACAAGGTGGCGAATAAGATGGAATTCTAGAGAGAGAAAGTTAGAGGTTTAGGGAACTTAGTGAGAGAAAGTGAAAGATATTATTATGAGCTTCCAACTCTCTACCTTGGAAGGTAGAGAGTATTTATAGTCTTACATAACTCGCCACACTTTGGGTCATGGATCGTGGCATCACAGCTGGTAAAGACCCGTCAGGTCCTCCACGGTGTTACTTAACTAAATTACTACTTAACTTAAAAGAACTACGACTACGAGCTTTCTAACGATTACATATACTTGAGGTGACCGACTTTTAATACCGAGAATTTCTAATTCCTAACAATCTCCCCTAAGGAGGTCACCTCAATAATGTACCAAAATTACATTGAATACAAATAGATATGACATTTAACAATTGATCTTGCATTCTTGATGTAGTCCTTTGCTCCTAAGCTCGTAGTCATTGATTCTTCACAATGCATGTTTGGTTATTCCAAGTGGAGGTCTTTACGATCCACGTGATGATAAGTTTGAGCCATCTTTGGAGATCATCACTATCAAAAATCTCGAGACATCCATTGTGGTGTTGTGACTTTGGGACCGACATGCTCACATTTTGGATCATGATTTCTTCTCATCGAGTAGCGGAAGCTTTGTTGAGTCATGATATTGGCGCAGCCGCAGAGCGTGCTTGGTGTGAAAATATCGAGTCATTGATGCACTAATCATGATTTCTTTTGAGTTGAATGTGTTAAGTGAGCATGCGGGCGTGGATTGACCGCTTCATTCTCGATCAACAGAAACGTCGGGCGCACGCGATACAACAGCTAGCAACAAATCACACGAAAGTGTCTTTGATCACTTCGTTGAATTGAGGTACACGCCCACGGTTCCCAGCTGATCAAGACATGTACCGCCTGTGATCGTATAATTCAAGAATTTCCTTGTGAGGGTTTCGCAGCTTGTTCTAGCCGTTCTCAAACCGGAACATCTCAAAGAAGACAACACGGAGTGAGTGAACCAATAATTTTAAGTCCAATCGATTGAAGAAAAGAGATTTGAAAAACAATCGTGTATTGCTCAATAGAAATTGTTTTTGCAATACAACGAGGGTTTTATTGAAAATCAATTATCAATCATAACAATACCTTTTGGTTTGAAAATGAGTACACGATGTGTTTCAAGAAAAGAGTTTTTAAGCACAAAGACCGGTTTTCAAAGGTATCCGTCAATCCCTAACTTTGAACCAGATTGATTCAAGAAATTGAATCGCCCATTGTTTCTGCTCGGTTGTCACATGGTTGATCTATATGATAGATCTCACATGCCACCTACCGTGAGCTTGTTTGATGTTGGCTCCGTAAGGCTTTCCATCTTCATTGTGAATGTGTAAACACATCACTCGGATGTTCCGCAATACCACAAGGATAATGCGAGGACTCAAGATATAATCTCTCTTCCACATTGTGAAACAGAGCCTTCATTGAAAGTGTCCTAATGAGATTTATTGATGATCCGTGGCTCTAGACTCAATTTGTGCATATTTGGATCCCGTCTTGGGAGACTAGGGAGAGGTCTCCTACTTCAATATCAACCATCTCTAAGAGAAAGTCGATAGATAATGTCGGTTCCTCGTGAGAATGAAACAAGTCCTTTTAAGAGGAACTTGAGTGGTTTGGAAAGTTGAAGTGCAAGTCGTCCGGGTCCATGACGCCTTGTCTTCAATACCGATGTTACCATCAAGAGCATATGAATTGAACCCGGTTTACGCCCTAAGGTTGAATAAATGGAGGGCTATTTGTTTTCACCCTTTTCTCATTCAATTCTTTTAATTCTTCAACCCTTCCGTGCTTACCAAGACTTCATAGCTAGAACCTTGTTGGGTTTATTCCAAGTTAGCTCGCCTTAGTCCGCACTCTTCCCATATCTCATTTTCTCCTTTTATCATCATACCTAAGGACTTCTACACTAACTAGTGGATTGTCCTCGGTAGATCCTCCTGCTTCGGCGGATCATGGGAACACATACCTAACCTTATCATCCTTATATCACCGCACATGAAGTAAAGTTGGTCGGTCTATTTGGTATTGTTCGTCGCCATTGGATCCAATTGAAAACCATTTGAAAATCAATTCGATACTTGTGATATATAATCAAAGCATTTTGTACTGAATTGTTTTGATATTTTAGAACGAGAACTCCCTCAACATGTGCATCAAATATTTGAAAGAAATTTTTGCACACGGAGGCAAGAGAAAGAATTAACTTCTTTGATTACCATTTTCTAAAGATATCAACATCGCTTCCTCAATGGATCAAGTAAATATGGCATTTCGGAAGGATGAGGTTTCCATAATTTGCTCCCCTCAATATGTGCCTCGAGGTTTGAAAAGAGTTTTGCACATACTAGAGGAACCCGCACATGGGATAAATGATCACGCTTAAATCAAAGGTTTTAAGATAGATGCCCCTCAACATGTGCATTGAAAAATTGAAATCGCTTTGTCACATGTGGGCGGATAGCATGTACATCCTATTATAACCATTTACCTAATTATCGCTTTAAATCCAATTTAAATCACACATTCTCCCCGATCACAATTATCAAATCATTTGAAATTTGTGATCTCGTGATAGATTTAAATTGATTTGAAAGCTTTAAGGAGAATTGTGACTTGATTGTGAAAGCGCTTGAACTGATAAGGATCGGATTTTAAGACTTTAAACTCCATTTATAAAACATGCATGTATATCTTTTGAAAACAAATTTTAATGCCAAATAACTTTTTAATTTAATTGAAATCATTCTCCCCTCAATCAATGACGAGGTTGTTGATTGAGAGATAGAGATTTTGACAAATAAGTCCCGATGATTATCAAAATAGAGATTGAGTTATTTTTCAAAGCATTTAGTTTTCAAAGATAGTAGTTTATAGAATCGAGCATAAGATTTGAAAACTTGGTAAGATATGGCTCGTTTTTCTTTAAACCGGTTATTGCTCAAGATGACAATAAACCATTGTTTCTCTTTCTCCCAAAAATATTTTTGATTTTTGAATTTTTTTTTTTTTTTTTTTTTTTTTTTTTTTTATATAAAAATTCGAACAACATCTAAAGTCCCGTGTCATTCTTTGAATGACAATATCAAGACCGTAGATATTATCGAATCAAGAGAAACATGACAAAATGACAATATTTTTTTGAAGATTTTTCGAATTTTTCAAATTTTTTATGGATTTTGAAAGTTTTATATTTTTTTTTTAATTGATTTTTGAAGGTTTTATAATTTTGTATTTTGTTTTTCGAATAGATATATACAAGAGATAAATTAGTTTAAGAGAATGATGAAATGAGTACCGAGATAAAGATATCGCTCAAAGACGTTGTAGAAGAAAGGAATCAACATCTCTTAAACTTTCGCCACCAAAGCATCCGAGGCTTCTAAGAAAATTAAATGCAACATGAGCCTTCTCAATTTGAATCTTTGGTAGCATCCCCAAACCGAAAAACATCGAATAAAGACCATTTCCCAAAGAAGTAGAGTTTAATACAAAGCGGTCTCATTGATTGAAGCTCAAGACCTTGAAGAACACGAGAACACCGGTAACAAGTTGAAACATTGATCGCCTCGGTGGTTATCAAATCCGGATTAACGACACGACCGATCACATGAACTCGTTGTGCATCCCCGATGTACACCTTACTCTTCAAGATTGACCGGTTGTCTAGTTGGGGAACAATATATCAACATCTTCATTTTGCCAAGTGCATTCCGGATATATAACATATAACCAATCAAGACATAATGTACACATGTACCCAACAAGAGTAGAGACGATGACATCCACGTAACATGTTGAGTCACTAATCATCTCTGTGGATGTCAACTCGAAATAAGCCAATTAGCTCGATCAAGTGAACATGTTGTGCATATAACCTAAGCACTTTATCATAAACCGTATATAAGATGTCGATAGGCGATCATCTCACGCTCCAAATATTCTTCTCACATTTCTTCCAATCAACATCAAGTAACAAAACCAAAGGTTTCGAGACCACTTCCCAAATAGTTGGAATAATATATCCTTTCCCAAATAGTTTTGATACCTCGTAATCAAGAAAACATAATATATCCATAAACTTGAAATCTTGTGAGAAGAACTCAAATAGCCCAAGTGAATCCTATGAGAATCAATCGCTACATAAACTCTCTCGACTATCTTTATCAACCCATATGTAGACAATTTGAAGTGACCACCATTGAAGAAAACCCGATATACCAAACTTGAAACCAAGTCGAATTCCCGCATTTGTGTCTTAAGCTTGCACTTAAAGATGGAAGAACGGTGTCGAGAATCTATGCTTCAAGCAAATCTCTAAGTACTCACTACTCAAACAAAGTATGAGACATTAACACCTCTTGCGATTATCCACACCGTCATATGCGTGTGACAGAGTAAAACAAAGTAACTCTAATAGTGATAGTTAACTGTGTCTTCAATCATCCACCGACTCATCGGTAACTAGATAACCTAAGTCTTCAACTCAAATACTTAAGCCCGAGCAAGTTATCAAATAAGAACACGCCTTTGTGAACATCAACTTCAACCTCAAATAAGTTATAATCGAGTAACTTCAAGTAATCAACTTGTGTCAAATGTCCAACACGTGAATAAACATACAATCGGATGTACATTGACCCACCGATCGAACCGCTTGAAATGATTCCTCAACGTTAATGCATTCTTCCTTCGCATACATGTAGAAACCGATCCGAAGATTTACCAATAATGTTTTAAGCGGATGAGGAAGTCATTTTCCTTAATGTTCATGTGGTTGATTTACAGAGTGCACATTTGGAGAAGAAGAAAAAAAAAACAATGATCCGTGAAGATTTGGCAAAGGAGTACCAAAGAGCGGATCACTATTCATGAGTGCAACTGCAATGATAGTCATTAACAACGCCTTGTGAAGTAACTGGAGATAAGGTTTCTTGAGAATTCCAAGAAGTACTTCTTAGATGGTGAACCAGTTGAGTCAATAGAAACCAGAGCATGAGCTTCGTGTCGGATGATCAACATTCGTTAGAGGTTGGAAGTACTCATCAAACATATCTTTGAAAACAATGAATCCCAAACAATGAATCCCAATTATCCTTAGTAATCAAGCATTAGGCGTTGGAGGAGTGTCATCAAAATCAAGCAATGAATCATTGCTAAAGAATCGAGCAAGTCTAATTGGGATTAAATTTTGGCTTTTCAATCTCCCCAATTAGTGCTCTCCCTAAACCGATCAAGATTTTCAAGTGTTCTTCTCAAACCGGATTAAGAAGAAGACTTTAGATCATCAAATGCAATTGCCTTTAGTCTTCTAATCATGTAGCTTTCAAATGTAGATTAGATCAGACTCGACCTTCTTCAAGATTATCCGAATGGGAAATAGATAGTTAACATCTTCTTCACACCAAAGGCATTCCTTAACTTGTAAATAGCTAATCCTTAATTAAAATCCCTCCCAATCAAACAAGAACGAAAGATGTTCATCAAAGAAATCACCAAAGAACTAGAAGCACTTTGTCATTTAATCATATCACCGGGTGTGAAGATGTCAACCAACGGCTCTTAGAAGAAACTACATGTGAAGATGATCCGATAAGAAGAATCTCGGTTCTTACATGGGTTAGAGCCGTTTGACCATATATTCTCAAATATCACCAACCATGCAAAAAATTCACACTTTTCTCCCCTCAAGAATTGCATACAGAGATGCCATTCTTGATTAACCAAGTGATTATCATCCAAATGTATTATATTCACACTTCTCCCCAAAATTAGCACATGATGTCGCCATCTTCATTATATTGAGCAAGAGGAATAAGAGTAATTATCGTAGTCCGGTTCACTTGATGATCAAGCGCATGGAAAAAGCATGAAGCATGTTGATGAAGAATGTCGATGAGAATGGTCATAAACATGAAGATTTCTCTTAAGAAGATAAAGCGCATCAAGCGCACACCTTTCTTTTCTTTGAAGAATGGGGCCCAAGTGTTATCTCTGAGCACGCCATAATGATGAAGCACGAGGCCCGAATCGATTTGAACAGACGTCATCGTTAAGAGCCCAAATATATGTTAAGAGTCGCCAATCCAAATACCAAGGGACGATTTATGCGACCTACTTTGGACAAATGTACGAAGACGTAGAATTGGAAACATTGGATCCCCACGTCTTTGATGGGTTCCTTTGGTTAGCACAAATACCTTTGAATCGCCAGAAACCCTAGATGCAATGGCATTATCCCTAGGAGTCGAACTAGTAGAGGCATCGACTTAGTCAAATGACATTTTGTGCTTAATGGAATTATTCTACCGGTTGGCTTCCAAACCTTAACAGCACTATTCTCAGCATAGTGGATCTAGTTGAAGGCCAAGGTTTGCCATTCGTGAATATTCGACTGTTGGCTTCCAACGAAATCCTACATTGGTAAAAACCTTCCCGTAGGTTTCCGTGATTGCTTAACTGCTTTGCTTTCCAAAATTTCTTAACTGGGGTATGATTCTTAGATCTCGTAAATAACACATCACATTTATCATGATTACCGTAAATAAACATTTTTACATGTTTTGAAGATAGCATAAGGCCTCAGACAATTTCAAGAAGCTTAGAGCTAATACTAGAACCAACACGATTCTTTTGTTCAAATCAAAATTCTTGTCCCTATGGTGTTCTTTTACTTCCTTATCATGATCACTTTTAGTTTGCGTAATCCTATCCTTCTTTGCATTGCTTCTAGGTTTTGACCGCTAACTTTAGTGTCAATCTTAACATCTCAGAGAAGTAACGATGGGAACATTACATGGCTTCACCACTTTCTCGCATTCCCGGTCTAGAAGTCTTGGGATCACGAAATTCTAGGAGGCACATCACGTGTTTCTTGCTTGAATTTAGACATGGAACAAGGTATATCAAGGGTCACATGCTTGGCTTTAGGCATAGAACAAGGCACAACTATTCTATCTCGCCTATTGCTAGATTTCTGACTTGTGACAATTACATACTCTAAGAGTTCCCGAGATCGTTTGGCATCCATGCGAGCATAGGCAATAGTACTATCAAAAGGTTTTTCCGATCTTTCATCTTCAACAATCTCACTGAGACCCTTCAAACTTTCCTTAAGGTATGAGAGATATGCTTTATGTGCAAGTTCATTATTCCTAATGGGCGGGGAATATATAACATATCGATAGCATATTTATCACAAGCGTAAACCTTAGGAACAGTAGTATTTGCAATTTGGGATTGGCAACTTTCCTTTCACCTCACGCTCGATTCTCAATATCGTTAAGTAAAGAAGTTATCTTTTCAATTTGTTTATCATGATTAACTTTAAATGAATCACATAACTCTTTGTTTTGATCATTAGCCTTTGAAATTTCAAATTTTAAACAATCATTTTCCTTTGCAAGTTATCAATTATGTTTTGAGTTGGAAATTCGAGAATCTAAAGCGGAGGCATATGGGACCACATCACATCCTTCTTTTCACCTTTCGGGGCCAGAAATTGGGCTTTCAATCTTTGATCGTGTTATAATGAGCTCGAATTTGTTCATCACGTTTGCTAATTTCAAAACCGCATCAAACTCAGAGCATCGAGGATGTCTTGATATTTGAGGTTTTAACATTTTCTTTGAGATGTTGATGTTTTAATTGCAAAGCAAGATGTTCAACTTCTAATTTAGAATAATGTTCACCAAGTTATCATGATCATCCTGTTCTATTTTCTCATGCAATTTTGAATTTGTTGTTTCAAGCTCAATGACACGATCATGGGAGACTTTCGTAGCAACAGATAATTCATGAAATTGAGAAGCATTAATGGAACAATTTGTAGCGTTGAAAACACATCTTGAGCAACACATTCGTAAATCGATTCTCATTCAAACAGTATGCGTGTTCTTCCTCTCAATCTCATTATATTTTAGTGCACGCCATAATCACTAACTTCAAAGAACCATTGCATCAAATTCCTTTTCCATACCCTTAATATCGCCTTCTACCCCTTTTAAGACTCTCAAAGTGATCTTTAGAAGTTTAAAGAAAGGCATGACCTCGCTAAATAACATTCTTTCATTTGTTCAAAACCTCTTTCACCTTCGCTATACCAATGGAGTGATCCTTTTCTTGCAAGTTTTTCAAAATCAACAAATAGTTGGAATATAACGATTGGCTAATTAATGTCTTGATTTTAGTGGCAATTGTTCTAGGTACAAGATGCATAGGTGTATTAGAGGATACACAAATGCTTCAGGCATTTTCCGAAGGGAGGGTTTGTTTCTACAATATTTTCGACTTTCGCTTATCTAAATCCATTTTCCAAGACTTGTTCGGAGTCAACAAAGTCCGAGGCTTAAACTTGTTTAATGCAATCCAGCTTTTCCTTTTTGTAATCGTGAGGAGAGATAATTATTTTTTCTCTTGCATTTAGGGTCATCTAGTTTTTGTTCATCCTTTCCTAGTGACTTCATCCGATTTCTTATCTTCCTCGCACTCAACGCAACTAGGTTTCGCCTAGGCTTAAGAATTTCATTACCATCATAAATCACCTTATGAGCATTTCTAGCCTTTTGATTACCTCCGGATTTGGTTCCTCACAAGGGGAATGCTATGCTTATCGCTTAAGACTCGATGTTTGGTGACCATGTGAGCAAATCGAATGGTGTTTCCTTGTATGTACAACTTGTTTTCAAGTTTGTTTTTCAAAGTTTTCGATTAGAAAATCTCTTAAGAGCTTTGATTCTTTTACATTAAATTCTTGCTTAAGCATTTTCACGTTTTCTTGAAGTTCTTGTTTTTGCTTAAATGCTTTAGAAAGTTTTTCTTGCAAAGAATTTAATTCTTGTTTCAATACTTCTTCTCTAAAATTACTTTTTCTAATTCTTTGTGCGCACTTGGTCATCCATTTCCGCTCACGAGTGGTCAACTCAAATTTTGCACGTTGTTCATAAATGGCAACACGCCCCTTATAGGCATTTAGTTCGTAGATAATGGAATCATCGAGCACATGCGGTGTATTCATCAAAGACATAGTCATTGTTGATCGCAGAAGATGCATCACTAGGTACATCTTCACTTTCACTTTGTTTCACGATTGATCATATGGGACAATATTGATATTACCCGTATTTTCAATATTTGATTCAAAAGTTTCGGTTGGTTGTACTTTGTCATGCATCCGCTGCACATCAAGATCATCATATAGCTTTAATACCTCGTAGATGAGTTTGTCCTTTGATGGGCCAGCTTGGGTGAAGAAGTGACCTTGGGAGACACCATGGGAGAGATGCTAGCCATAAATATTGTGTGTGCGAGAGGTCCATCATCCACATCGTAGTCGTAAGCATCGCAGCCACCGACTTGAAAGGCATTTTGATGATTGTGACCTATCTCCCAATGGGCCGCTCATCTACATCCGCATCATAGGTCTTGGCATTGCCTTGAAGAAATGCTAGCTTCCTCTTCACCAAAGTAGCACCATTGTCCCGAGCTCGAGCCAAGAACATCTTATCTCTCAAGTATTCGGCATTTTGTGGACGCTTTGAGATGTGCGCTCTGCAAAGTGTCCTCACCACCACGCTAAAGCATTTGATTGGCTTAGCTTGACCAGGTTACCATTCCTTCCTCGATTCGGTTTCCAACATAACCTCTCCTCTCCACCTCGTCCTGCTCATATCGCTTTCCCGAACTGGTTGCACCACGATCCTTCCATCTTTAATAGTGGCTTGATTATGTGGGTTAGATGCGCTTCGAGGTTGTTGTTGGTTTGTGGAAGAGAATTCATGTTTTGACTAATGAGAAGAGCAAGTTGATTAATGATGTTACCCACGTGTGCATCAAAGATCGCCTTGTTTGAACCGAGGATCGTGGATGAGTTTGTGATTACCATTACCCAAGGAATGACTTGTGATGCTTTGGTTGTGATTCCAATGTTTGAGTAGAGGCGCTTGAATCATTAGACGAGCTTGTCTCTCCTCGGGTTAGTTTTGAACCGATTGAGAATCAATTTTTCAAACATGGCATGTCTTTCATTCTCAAGGAGGAAGGCATAGAGTTGCTCATAGTTTGTGTTTTCAATCCTTTAGTGAGCTTCACAGCGGTAACAAACTTGTGCCATTCGGGATTCATGTTGTTCACAAATTTTGAGTTCAACCGAATGTTAGGCATAGTCATCTTGATGTTCCTCATGTCATTCACTAACTTATGAAATCTCACATAGTACTCATAGACACTCTATCCGTTTCATCTTGAAGTGCTCAAATTCATCATAGAGTTGGGATTCCACTGCCTTCCATAGTTAATTCGAACCCGAGAGAAGCATCTTAACGTTATCCCAAACACCTTTGCATCGGTGTTATGATTGATCGCCTTGTAGATGTCTTTAGGAAGACCTTGAAGAACAATGTTTGAAGCCCCGATATCTCGTGCATCGAATCTCTTTTTCCTCATTATCAAGCTCATTGTACATCTTAGGTCCGCCCATTCCGTGAGATGGAGTACCATCTTCATTAGTATCAAGTATGTCTCTAGTCGTTTCAACCCGATATGGTCCTTCATCAATGGATTTGAGAATGTTTACACCATTTTCCTTTCCAAGGCAATACAACTGATTCGTTGAGCCCAAGAATCGTAGTCGGCCTGGCCAAGCATTGGTGGACGAGTATCCGAGCCACCGCTTGAACATCCTCGACAGCAGTGGAGATGACAGCTGGAACAGGTGGGAATGTTGGTAGACATGTTAACAGTTATATACGGATTTTATAACTCTATGATTAAACCGGAAATAGATTCTTTCACGGATTTTACTAAATCAAGAGAAAACCGTAAACAAACACTCAAGTTGCTAGATGATAAAGTGCTAACTCGCTACCAAATGATGCACTAAGTCGCTAGAGATTAGTGCACTAAGTCGCTAACCCTTAACTCGCTACACGCCTAAGTCGCTAGAGTCCCAAGTCGCCAATGTAAAAGCAAGTCGCTAAGTAGTAACTCGCTCTGCACTCAAGTCGCTAGCCAAATTTGTGCGATGATTGCCACACAAGTCGCTAGATATGCAAGTCGCTAAAGAGCAACTCACATGCACTAAGTCGCTACCATTAAGTCGCTAACCGTGGTGGAGATTCCACTACTTGTACTTTAACTCGCTAGCTCTAACTCGCTAGCTTTTATAACCGTACGTCGCTACCAAGAAAACAAGTCCGAGAGCTAAGTCGCTAGCTTGAAAACCAAATAACCTTCACATATCAATCCAAAACAACCCAACCAAGATGATTCAAGCTTACCAAATGAAAACCTAAACACTTTTGATGATTCTAAACATAAAAGTACCAACAAAATTCAAACTTTAACACAAGAAATCAACCAATGATGCAAAACCACTAAACTTTTTCAAACTCAAAACCACCTAAAACCACTATAAATCCAAAGATGCAAGATATGATCTAACCATGGCTCTTGATACCAATTGTAAGATATAACTTTTCACATACACATCAAACCATAACACAAGGTGGCGAATAAGATGGAATTCTAGAGAGAAAGTTAGAGGTTTAGGGAACTTAGTGAGAGAAAGTGAAAGATATTATTATGAGTTCCAACTCTACCTTGGAAGGTAGAGAGTATTTATAGTCTTACATAACTCGCCACACTTTGGGTCGGATCGTGCATACAGGTAAAGACCGTCCGTCCTCCACGGTGTTACTTAACTAAATTACTACTTAACTTAAAAGAACTACGACTACGAGCTTTCTAACGATTACATATACTTGAGGTGACCGACTCTTTAATACCGGGAATTTCTAATTCCTAACAATAGGTTTGTGGAGAAGGATCTAATGCAAAGATGAATTTAGCAAGACGGGTTAGGAGCATTGCATACGGGAGCACCATCTTGTCCATGCTTCTTACACTTTCCATTCTCTTGATCATGTAGTAGGCAATGTTAAAGCGAGTCTCGGTCACTAGGCAATAGATCATGAAGCTTAGACATGCGTTGGGGTGATCCTTGTTTCCTACTAGGCATAACACATTCTCCCTTATCACATCTTTCCATTTTCTATACAACCCGACATCTCCGAGCTCCATTTGGAAAGGATCCCTATAGATCACTTTCGACTTCCTAGTAACCCTCGATGGGGATGCTCTTGGCATAAACACGGTGTCCTCACCGTGGTTGCTTCCGGATTATCATGTGATAAATTTCGATGATCAACCATAGAGTGTATTTCCTCCAACGACCACTCATTAGAATACATGAAAACACCATCATATGGAACCCCTATTATTCTTCCAAACTCCTCAAGTGAAAGAGTGTACTCATGTCCATTTATGGTGAATTCAATTGAGATGGACCCATCATCAATTCTAATTATACCCATTGTCTTGTAGAACTCAAGCACAAAGACCGGACAAATTTGTTCGTTTATATCCAATAAACAATCAAACCCAATAGTTCCAAACACTTACCTTATGTCGGTATTTGCAAGGAATGATGGATCAACAACTCTACCTTCATGAAAGAGTCTCCTTTCAAGCATCTTAAAGGCTTTCCTATCGTCCGGACTTAGTCCATCTTTCCTATGGTACATGGGTATGTAGTGAGCGGTGTCTTGGTAATCTTGTTGCTTGTTGCTTGGCATGATTGTTCCTAAACAATGTGACCACAATGTGGTGTTAATTGTGAATAGTAACCTAGAGGGTTTGATCATAATTTTTCTCTCATCATCTTTGTTGAATTCAAGAAATGTGTTTAATTTGTATTAACAATGTTAATTCTTTGATTTAGATTATCTTAGAAAACAATGTAGTGACAAATTATGATAAACCCATTTGAACCCAACTCTTAAAGATGAAGAAATTGTAATCCTAGAAATCAAGGAATTAAATTAACAATGTAGTGAAGATTATACTTACACAAGTGATTGTTAAGCTTGAGAGGAATGATCAAATTGCTTTTATGAATAGTAGCTGAGTTCTTGTTCGTGAGTTTTTGAGGTGAATATAATTGTGGAACATCCACAGTGATCATTCTTTAACTTATGATGTATTCTGTTGCACGGATCCCGCGATCCTCTCATTTGGGATCCGGCTAGTGTAAGCGAAGGATCCGCATGACAAAGAAAAATCACTCAAACATTCCTTGATAACTTTGGTTTGGGAGTTCTAAAATGCCTAGTGTTTTGATGTTAAGGCTCTAAAACTTGTGATTTGAGGTTTTGAAGACTTAATACTATTCCTATTTAGACGTGGTTCCCTTTTTAAGAATTAGTCATAATTCTTGGGAAGTTTTTCAAACATGATAATAAAATTCCCTTTTATCATAATATAAGAAGTCTCACATGGATATTTATTGACATAGATGAAGTGTCAATAATCCCTTTGTGATGAATAATGATTGAGGTTATCGAATAACCAAGATATCATTATTACGAGTTCGTAGTGTAGTCTATACAAATTAGTCGAAGAATACCATTCTTGATGATGACTTAAATATAGATAACTACTTAAGTAATTACTAATAGATCATGCAACTAATATTTTAACAATAATAAAATTAAAAGTAAATTATTAGCGATCATACCTTTGCTAAATATTCTTTTTAAGAAAAGTATTTAGATGAAATGTTTTATGATCTTCTTGGAATCTCCGTTCATGTTGTGAGAAGGACAATACCAAACATTCTTTTTTCGAAAAGAAATATTTAGATAGATTCTTCATGATCTTCTTGGTAACCCCAAATCCAAGTATGGAGAATACTTAACAAGGAAAATGTTAGAACACTTTATCATTGTCCAACAATAAACATAATAATTTTAAAACATGACTTTGAAAAAGAATCCTTCTTTGTAGTTTTCAAACATACACGGATCGTATCAATTTTTTAAAGTACAACATACTCTAAGAAACTTGGTAACGAAGCTCTGATACCAATTGTGGAAAACTAGAAGGGGGGGTTGAATAGTTTTATCAATTTAAAACTTCCTTTTAAATATTGAGATCGACTTATGTCAATCTATTTGGTTGTTTATGTTGGACGTTGATAAGATATATAAACGTGTAATGAAAGATAAAGAGTAAGAAGCACATCACCACGACACAAGTATTTATAGTGGTTCGCCACAAGGACACCTTCCTTGCCCTATCCACCCCCGAGTCACCTACTCGAGAGTTCAGAACACTACACCAATCTCCTTATGGCGGAGAAGCCTTCACAACGTCGCTTAACCTTTTTCCAGACAATGCTAAATACCGAGTTCTTTCACACCAAGGCAAACCACACCTATCACAATGTCGCCTACCCTTTATACGGTGCTAGTCTAACCACCGAGTTCTTTCACTCCAAGGAGAACTAATCCTATCACAACGTCGCCTACCCTTTATTAGGTACTAGGCTAAGCACCTAGTTCCATTACTATGGAAGAACTACTACCCATCACAACACAACACCTAATCTTAAGGAGATCCACTCCTTATTACAACACCATCAAGGATATAACCATTCTTGGAAATAAACAAATACTTATATGTATAACGATGCACCTCATCGATTATACGACCTAGGCATTCTTCCCTAATGCCACTTGATTTGATTCTTAGGCATCCTTCACTAATGCCTTTGACACAACGCTTGGTACCTTTCTCTAATGCCTTCGTCTTGACACCTTTAGCATTCTTCACTAATGCTTTTGACACGGACGTTTAGCACCTTTCACTAATGCTTTCATCTTGAATGTTTCGGCATCTTTCACTAATGCCTTCACCATCTATGGAGGAATAAAGAACTATCAACAAGAGAACCTCAGTTGTCTTGATGATGACGAAGCATGGCAACTCATGGACTTGAGCTTGCTCGACTTCAAGAAGTGGTGATCTCGCCTTTAAGAGGAACCTAGAAGATCACAGAAAAACAAAATACAAACTACATAGATCTCTTGGATCCGAGGTTAGAGAGGTACAATACTTGAAGGAAGTATGTGTGAAAAGTGGTGAGAAAAAAGAAAGAAATGACTCATTATTTATAGAGGAAAATGTTCACTGTTCCCCGGATCCTGCGGATCCCTCCCACAAGGGATCTGGCTAGCGTAAAGCTAGGGATCCGTGGGACGCTCCTCTTTACCCATAGGTATTTTTGGTTATGGGTAATGGGTCATGGGTTATGGGTTGATCCATGGTTTTCTTTCTAGATACAATGAACTTGGTTAAGTGGTTTGTACAAAACCATGGGTTATGGGTCAATATCATTTGCTAGTTTTTACCCATTTAGTATATACTTGTTTTTACCCATTTTAGTATACACTTAGTTTTTACCCATTTTAGTATACACTTAGGTTTTACCCATTTTAGTATATACTTAGTTAAGTATATGTTAGCCCAATATGTAAACACTAGTTGTTGTGCATATGTATATCTAAAACATAAAATCACTTATCCTTGTTTTAGTGTTTTATGTGAAAACGTAAGTGTGTTAGAAAACTATTGAATCAAACTATTTACGTATTTTATTTGTTTCGTTAAAATGATTTTACGTTTGTTATCGACAAAACATTAGAAGATCGTAAAATATAAATAAACGTTTTTACGGCTTATTTGTATTAACACATTGCATTAAGCTTAGAGCTGGATACTTCAAACTCCACATGAGGAGGAGGATTGGGAAGATCTTCATCTGAAGAAGTGTATGCAAAATGGTGACTTACTAGGAGGCTCTCTAGAGATGTAAGTCACATGGTTGGATGCACCAGGGGGAAAGTAGTTAGGCCATCCACCTTGGGAGGCTTCACTGTCAGATGATGAGATCTCAATAGGATGGTTTGGGGAGCTGTTCATGATTATTTGGTTGTTAATCGGTTTTTGTTGATTAGGGTTATGTGGTTTGGTTGTATGGTTGTTGTTGCAAGGGGTTGGTTTTTATAGGCTTAATGGAATCTTAGGTCGGTAGAAGTTATGGTAAATATTGATGGTTGGAATTTGTATCGTTAAAGGTTCTGATTGGAGACCAAGTAAGACCTTTGTTATGGGTCAAAGATTTGATTTGATTCCTTCTTTATTGCTGCTGGTATTATGATTGATTCTGCTAATAAGCTGTGGATTCTGCTGGTAGCTTTGGATTGATAACTACGGACAAAAGTTAATTGGTTTCTGCTATTTGACTATTTGGTTTCCTCTGGTTGACTTTTCATTGCTGCTGACTTTGATAATTTGAGAATTTAATTCGGGATTTATTTAAAGTCAAAATTGGTCGAAGATTTGTTCCGAATCTGTTGTCAATTTAAACGACTATTTTGGGTAACTCATTTAAATAGTCGATCAGAAGAATCCCACACCCTAATTTCACATTTCCCTCTCAAATTGAAATCAACTCATCTTCACAATCGGCATCAATGGCATCACTCGGGTACAAAGTTGATCACAATAAAGTGGAATTCTTGGAACATGCCAAAGGAAGTGATTTGTATGACTCTATGATTAATTTCCTTCTGCGCTCCAAGATCATGTATGCTCTAACCTTTTCTCCATTTGTTGTGTATGACTCTCTTGTCAAGCAATTTTGGTCCACTGCTCATGAGCGATCTCTCACTGGTTCAACCAAGGAGATTGTGGCTACCATTGATGGGGAAGAGTATGTGATCACTGAGTCTCTTATTAGGACTCAGTTACAATTTGATGATGTAGATGGTCTCTTTGAGAACAATAGAGAAGAGATTATCACTGGTTTAACCAGTTTAGGATATCCCTATGATGGGAAAATCATTTGGTTTAAAAATAAGTTTTGCCCTAAGTGGAGATTTCTTGTCCATACCCTGCTTCAGTGCCTAAGTCCTAAATCTGGGGGTTGGGATCAGTTTTCCAGTTCAATTGCAAATGCTTTAATCTGTTTGGCCCATGGTAGACAGTGTAATTTTTCGAGATATATTTTTGAGGAAATGCTTAAGAATATAAAGGATACTAAACATAAGTTTCTGATGTATCCTAGATTTCTACAAATGATATTAGGCATTGAAACCTCTGATAAATCACCAAGGGTCATTAATAAAATAACTGCTAAATTATTTGCTACAATGAAAACATCTTTTGCTGGAGAACACAGACCCCTTTTACCCTCATTGTTACCTGGTGTCAATGTTGCTGCTAGTGCCTCTGCATCAGTTGCCACTGATGACCAACAACCACCTTCACCTCAACATGTTGCCCCACCATCACCAGGAATTATTGCTCCTGAGGAGCCAGTGGTTGCCTCTGATACACAGGAACAACTTCCTGTTGAGACTGAGGTCAATCATAACCAACCTTTTGTTCAACCTGATAGTCCTCCTGGGCATTATTTTGAGGATGACACCATTTTTGGTGATTTTCATGTGTCTCCTCCTAGGTCCAATGAAGCTCCAAACACCTCAGGTAATCCTGCTGGTGGAGCTGAGGATCCTAATGTTCTAATGAATATGTCTAGTTTACTTAACAGGTATATCAAGAAGGTTGATGATTTGGAACTTAAGCTTAAAGAATCTAGGGATGAGCTTAAGGAAACTAAGGAAATCTTGGTGGTACATTGGTTAAGTTGTTGAAAAGGGTGACAGATTTGGAGGTTAGGCTTAATAATAGGAGGAGCAGAGTTGTGCTTTCAGAATCAGAGGAGGAACGGGACACTGAAAGAGCTCATATTGATCTAGAGGCACTACATGTGTTGGCTGCTGTGTCATTGAGAGAGACTCAAGTTCAGAAGTATCCTGAAGTTCAAGTGTTTCAAAGAAGGAGGCCTAGAAAGAGGAGCTACTTAAATCTAAAGGACCTTAAGACTAGTAAGGTGGCTTCTCTAGCTTCTTACGATGTCACGAACAAGAGCAACTTCCTTCTAAATCTGTTGATACTGACATAGTTGCTCTGGACAAGGATTGTTCTTCTCACGATATAGGTGTTCCTTCCGATGGTGTAGACAATTACACGATAGGACCATGCACCGCTCATACTTCATCTGTTGCTTCTGAGACTCCAACATCTCTTCCTACTGATCCTAAAGTTCCTTCTGATCCTAAAGTTCCTTCTGAAAATGTTTAAGCAGGAGTATCTTCGGTTGATAAAGGGAAGGCTCCTATAATTGAAAAGGAAGTGGATCTTGGTGTTGATAAGACTGAACAGGAACGCTTATTCAGGCTTCATGAAATTTCCATGAGTGACAGAGTAGTAGCAGAACAAGCTCAAACCATCTTTAATGCAGAGTTTTCAGCCCAGACAGCTCCTAAGATCACTCCTGAGAGAATGAAAGAGTTGGATGATCTTACTTTGAATTTCACTGATGACACATGGAATTCAATTGTGGCTGGCGCTTCTTCTGACATGTCTCTTGCTCAATCAATATTAGGAGGTGCTTTTGACTCAGATAACTTTGTTGCTGACTTGAAGGAATTGGCCAATAGGAGAAAGAAAGCTGATGCAGAAATAAAAGCTAAAGCAAGAAGGGACAGACCTCCTACTCAAGCTCAACAGAGATTACATATGAGGGAGATTGTTAAGAAAATGAGTTCTGCAGTTTACTCCACTGGATGTAGTATGGCCTATGTGAAAACTTTTCCTGATGACAAGTTGGTGAGGGAATATAACAAGATCCTAGATAGGTTGAAAAAGGATGGCATTAATCCTTTTCAAAGAATGAAGAGACATCTACCATCATTGGAAGGATCTGAGGTCTAGAGATGGAGGACTAATGCTTCTTCTGATGATATACTACTTAGTTCAGCAGATGGTGGTATTCAGACTGAAGAGCCTCCTACGGAGCAATCTACACTCTTGAGACACCTGGTGTTACTAATGAAGGTGTTTTCTTTGTGCCTCCTACAGAGACAGAGAATGTTTCTCCTGAAGATACTGGTGTGGATTCTTCTGAGCCTCAAATGGTTTCCCCTGATCCTGAGAATCCTACTTCTACTCCGATGATGTTTGCTTCAGATATTCCAGGGTCAAATGTGTCTTCTTCCACACCTGGTGGTAGAAAGAAAATTTTAGCTAAGAAAAGGAAGTCTAGCGCACTTGATCTTCAAGCTTCAGAGCGTTTCTTTATCAAAGATTTTGAGGAAGAGGATTCAGATGAGGAGGTAGTGGTTTGGTCTAGACTGGATAGATGGGAACTTACTCCAACAGGACTTGGTGGTCTAGGATATTTCAATACTGTTCATAGAAAGGATGGTTCAGTCAGGCACTTTACATTCCTGACAGAGATTCTTAACTTTTTGGACAGAGATGATCTCATTATGTTGTATGATATGGTCTCTACATACTTTCGAACTCATGATGCTCCTAATGCTGGGTTGTTATTGCTTGGAGATCTTCAAATCTTGTTTGATTCAGTATATCAGGGTGGCAAAGGATTTAAGATTTGGGAAGGTCAGCATGAATGGAAGGTTTATCAGTGGAAGTTTTATCCTTTATCCACTGTTCATGTGGTGCAGACATGGGATGGATTGTATCTCTACATGTTTTCTGATTTGTGTTATCCACTCTCTGTGAGGCTGATGGAGCATATGCTATCAAATAAGTTGGTTTTCTCTACTGCTCCAGTTGGTAATGATATGGAAAATGCAGAGCAGTTGGTAAAAAGAATTAAGGATAAACTTATTGAGGACTCTGCTGATTCATCTACATAATCTTGGTATGTTGTTATTATATATTTTAGGTTCTTTTCTATTATTTCTTTCTTATTTCTTTCTTGGTGTTAAAAAAAAAAAAAAAAAAAAAAAAAAAAAATTCTATATATTTGTATGTTGACTAACTTTCATCTTTGAGGATCATGTTGTATGCTTGTGGTTCGTATATGGTTTTTAACTCACCATGTCTTCTTTGACAAAGGGTTAACTTGCTATGGGGGTACGGCTCTAGTAAGTATTCTCAAATCCGTTGATAGTTGCTGATTTACTCAAAATTAGAGGGTTGTCAATGTACCCTGGTCTCAGACACCAAACATTGGCTACTCCATGAGCAAACGGCTCTGGTAAAGAGACATCAAATCCGTTGGATGGTTGACAACTTGCCAATAAGTTGTATGGTGCTCAACTCACCATGTCCTCATAGATGAAGAGTTGGCTAGCCCACAAGTTCATGGCTTGTGGTAAAGGCAGTGGAATATCATGACTAGTCCTGAGATAAACGACTTCAGGTAAAGACATATCAAATCCATTGATGGCTGTGATGGTTTGCCAAAAACCATTAGGGTTATCCAACATACCATTGATTCACGTTTTAAGTGTTGGACTGGTTCCTAGTTCACCAGGGTGATGCCATGATTCCACTCAAGAACTAGCTAGCCCAAGAGTGAGTAGCTACTTGGTAAAGGCTCATCAAATCTACACAGGTTACTGATACTGTTGGAGGTTCCTGATGCTGCTGTTCTAGGAGGTTGCTGATGGAATTCTGGTCCTCATTGCTATTCTGGTGGTTCTAGGTGTTCTGCTGGATGATCATATTGCTTCAGTTGCTGTTTATGGTTAATCTTCTTGCTCATTCAAGATCTATCTGGAAACTTGAAGTTAACCACGTCAAATTCAAGTTTAGGGGACGATTGTTAGGGATTTTATAATAGTGGGTTCCTGCTGATAGATTTAATGTTTCTGCTGATAGTGTGGTTATTGCGGCTAGTGCAGTTGCTACTGATAGTTAGTTTTGTTTCTACGGATATGTAGTTTCCGTATATTTAGTATTTAGTTGTGATATGCATTGTCACAATTCTCAAATTCCGGTCATTTCTTAAATTTAATATGCATCATATTAGTTCATTCATGGCATTTCATTTCACATTTAACGCGTAATTTTTATATTTAATAAACGTTATCGCGTGAGTTATTATTTTAAATATTTAATCCGTTACTTTCAAAAATGATCCCGATATATTTTTATACTTACATTTAGTTATAAAAACTATATTTTGACTTTACCTAGTGTTTTGAATTTATTTGGTATATAAATCGTTAAAGTTATATTATTATGACGTTTTCTTAAAAATTACTCGATAATTATTTTATCACTCAAATTTCACAAGGAATGTATTTTACAATTTTATTATCTCATTACATTCTATTTTGGTCTATTAAAATCTCTTTACCTAAAATTTCCATTTACCTTACAAGTTACATTTAACCACCCATTTACTTACACTTTCTTAAAAGTTATACAAGTATACATTTACACAACATTTTATAAAAAAAATATATATATAATTTGAAAACATATCCCCTAAACCGCCATAGGGGATGTATGCATTAATTAGCTTAGGTGAAAATTTTCTTTGATTGTTTACATATACACTTCACCTCTTTTACTTCATCATTCACATCAATAATTTTCATACACATTCAAGATATTTCTCTCCTTTTCTTGCTCTCTAAAACCGCCATAGAAAGAGATACAAAGGGATCACAAAATTTTCAAGCTCAAGTGTTTTTGCAATCTAGATAATACTCTTATTTAGGTTTTGAAATAAAAACCTAGGGTATTTAGGCTAACCTTGTTACTTGCACCTCATCATATTCACTTGTAAGCATGTTTCTATCATTTTCATGTTTTCTTATCATCTCATATGTATCTTTTCATTTTGGAGCAACATGCAAGACATATGTGATTTATACCATTTTACATGATTTTAGAGTATATATATACATTTATGGTCATCCTATAATTATCCCTTGGTATTCATTGGTCTTGATGGTGATTAGGAACCCATGACACCCTAAGAAGGTGTATGGTAGGATTAGATTAGCTTTGGAGTTGATTTGAAGGGATTAGAATAGGTTTTGTCCGAAAAACTATTTTCGATATGTATATAAAGTGTTCTGTCCTTGTTTTGATTTTCTGGAAAACCGACAGTGGCACGACCTTTTGGCCTTGATATTTAGAAAATATACTTTAAAAGCGAATCCGTGGCCGCTTGAACGGATAAAACGGAGTTATAACGAAGAAGTTATGGATTTTACAAGTTTGACGACGAAAATATAATTTTCGAAATTTTCAGCATACTATATTTTTCTTGTACGAGTCAAAACGAGCCTTAAGCTTCACAAATTATTTCGACTTATCAAAATATATTAGTTTACTTCGATACGAAGCTAAGGACGTATTATCGTGAAAGCGGTTTGAAACGACAAGGATATGCACGTTTTCATAAACTTGCAGTAACTATTATTTTCGAAAACTATATTATTTTACGATACAAGTGTTACGGTGGTATAACGTCCATGTTGAGGGTCGTTTTATCAAGGTTGTGAAACTTTTGGAACAAAATGTCTTCTAGTAAAATTTAGATCACCGAGCATATTTTTCAAAACAACAAGCCGTTTGTATAGCGGAGTTGTAATAAATTATTCTGGATGTTCAAACTTGGCGAAACTCACTTTTTACACCACAATTAGCCAAAATCACTATCTTTAACCCTTATTATCTCTATGTTCGAGACCTTTTGACGAAAACTCTGAACTGAAACTTCAGTTTTCGATACAAACTTTCCAAAACCGTCGAGTTCGTTCTCTAACGCTCGACGTACACCATTTTACGACTAGTTTTCCAAAGCCATTTTATCACTTTCACGAAAATTCCGGCGACATTGTTTTGCGGTTTAAAAGTGAAAATTTCACTATAAATCATTACGAAACCATTGAAGGATGACATTTTGACGTAAATACTTGTAAAGTCATTTTGAAGGTCAAGACGTCAAAAGAGTATTTTTCGACGATAAGTATTATTTTCAAAACTCGCAAATGGTATAAATAACATCTGAAATGCATGCATAACATTACATTGCAACTCATTATATATCATATCATTCGTAATAGGTCCGGTTAAAGCATCACATTATACCTCGGTGTACTCACTTTTGTCATCACACCGCTTTACCAAGTGAGTAATCACATCCCCTTTTACCGTTTTACTATATTTTTGGGGCGAAATGCATGAACCATATTTGAACTAAATTGATTTTACTTCTATGAACTCTTTAGACTTGAACTTTTGAACTTGACTTAGAATCTTGGATTTAATTATGAACTTATGACTTGTTTGAATATATTGAACCGTGACGTGATATGACCTAAAAGTCTCGCCAGACGGTGGAGCGTTCTAAGTCTCGCCTTATGGGTGGGCGTGCAAAGTCTCGCCGTATTGGTGGAGCGTTCTAAAGTCTCACCTTCTTGGTGGGCGTTCTCAATAATTCTCGCCTAGGTGGTCGGTGACAAAGGAGTCTCCCTTGTTGGAGCGGTGGTAAAGTCTCCCATGTTCGAGCATCCACGAATTATTATATTCGTGGTACTATATTGTGAACTATTATGACCGCTTATACTGACTATTAGACATACTACTTTTGGCGGTGGGTTGTGAACACACAAAGGTTGCAAGTTTTGTATGGGCGGAACTTGGGCCGAGTGGATTTACAATGCCTTTGCTTTATGGACCATTTTCGTCGATCGAAAGCTTTGATTATTTCTTCGAGTTTTCCTATTTTGTTAAGCGTGTTTACTCACCAACTATTTTCATAGTTGACCCGTTTTCTCTCATGCATTTCGGTGATCGTTAGTAAGCTCTTTCTACCAAGTCTTGCATAATGAAGTTTTCACTTGTCAATATAAATCATTATGTATAAAACATATATTTGGAATCTAAACTTTGTAATATATTAACGATGTCGGCTAAACTAGTATTGTAATGGTGTACTTTTTCTTTTAAATATTAACGTTGGTATGTTCTATTATCTTGTGCTTATGTTCCTTCCGTTACACCTCGTGTTTCCGCCTCCGTGAGGTGTGACAGATTGGTACGAGCGAAAGGTTATAGAGAATGCCGATTTTTCAAAAATAAAAATCACAACTATAACCTAATAAATTTTTTTTGTATATTATTTTATTAAACATTGAACACCATTCGAGTCAACTAGTCCTATCGTTGCATTGTTTCTCATAAATTATACATAGCCCGATCAACTATGTCTAATTTATGAAGAACCATCAATGATAAGAGTGATAGTTTTAAATCATGTTTAGTCGAGTCTTTAAAGTCCGTCACTGAAGTTGCATTGGTCGGGGTGGGTATGCATGGCATGTTTTACGTTCACGTCTACATTACCGTACCTTGTTCATATCTTCTCTTTTCCATCTTTCGACTTGTTAGACATAGCATGTCTCTGTTCTCGTCATGTTTCGATCACTATAACACATTACCACCGTTCGCATCTCATCGACTTCGTTCGAATGTCGTTTACTCAACCCGATGTTTTGGTCCTTTGTAGGATCATGGGCGCAAGAAACACACGCTCGGGAGGCAACAACAACGGCAACCCAAGCAACAATGACAATCCGCACAACAATGCTACTTGGAATAGCGGATCTACTCACTCAAATTATAACACATCTCGATGCTAGAAGAACCAACGCCGGAGAAGGTACTTGAAATCTTTGGTCAAGGATGCGACTACAAAACTTTCATGACATGTAAGCCAATGGAATTTCATGGTACCGAGGTGCCATTGAATTGCTAACTCGGTTCGAGAATGTTGAGTCGAAGCTTAGTATCACGAAATGTCTTTGAGGAAACAAGGTTGAGTTCTCTTTGGTCTACTACGGGTCGAGCATTGACCGGTGGAACAACCAACTACTGAGACTAGAGGAAGAGGAGCTGCAAATGCGTTATCTTGGGAAGCATTTAAGAAACTACTAACCGATGAGTACCGCAAAAGATGAAGTGTAAACGGAAGAAGAATTTTGGAACCACTGATGGTAGGAGTAGAGATCGACAAGTACACGATCCGGTTCCACGAGTTAACTAGGATGGTTCCTCACATGGTTTCCACCGGAGAAGTTGATTGACCGGTATATATGGGGATTGATACGAAATTAGAGGGATGTCACTGTCGAAACCAACCACCGCAAGTCACGTGAGTATGGCGTATCGCTTGACAAATGATGTGATCAGTCCGAGAACTAACAAAAGCAAACGACAATGGACGAAAGCGGCAGGAGGATCACCAGGAAACCGAGACCGTAATCAAGAAAACAAGAGGCGAATAATAACCGTAACTATGGGCGACCACCCGGAGCGCAAAGGATATCAGTGTCCACATCCTTTGTGCACTCGATGTAATTATCATCACTTAGGAGATCGCCTAAGGTGCGGCAAATGTGGACAGACGGGCCACTTGCAAAAAATTGCTCAAACAGAATCGGAAATCAAGGATGGAGAAAAGCATGTTACGAGTGTGGAAGTCTAGATCACCTTCGCAATACCGCCCAAAGTTGAAAAGAACTCCCAATCAAGAGGTAATCGTCCAAACTGGCGTTGGCAATAGAAGGCCCACAAGATCGTAACATTGAAATTCCTCCCGCACGTGGTCGAGCATTCTATCCGGTACCGAGGAAGCCCGCAACGAGTAACGGTACATTCCTTTGAACAACTACCTTATTTCTGTACGACATAATTTTGAGTGCATAGCTTCCTTCCAATCTTTACCACGTTCACGACATTGATTAATTTGAGACCTATTGATATCGACCTTAGTTGTTATATATTTTGTTGATTTGATTTGAATTGTGTAAGCAAATCCAAGATCGAACGAATCTTTCAAAAGACTTCATTCAAGGATGTTGATTCCTATCTTTCTAACAACTTGTTTCTAGCTTGATCTAGTGAGTTCTTGTTTGATGAGTTGCGAAAATCAAGCTAAGAGACAAGTTTACTCAAGTCGGTTTAGTTTAATCTCATGACGGTTCTTGTTTGATGAGTTGTGGGATTAAATTAGAATCGACTACCTAAAGGTCTTTGAGAGCTACGTTCGATATTGGGCAAGTTTACCTATCCAATCTAATCACGGCACGCATTTAGTTGAATGGGGAACACATGCGCATGGGCATTGATATGATCATTTAGACTGCTCGCACGATCATGAACTCTTAGAACTCTTGTCGAGGTTCGGACCATAGTATCGTTAATCGAATCACGGGACGTGATTCCACCGACATGGGAAGAATGTCACAATTCTCAAATTCGGTCATTTCTTAAATTTAATATGCATCATATTAGTTCATTCATGGCATTTCATTTCACATTTAACGCGTAATTTTTATATTTAATAAACGTTATCGCGTGAGTTATTATTTTAAATATTTAATCCGTTACTTTCAAAATGATCCGATATATTTTTATACTTACATTTAGTTATAAAACTATATTTTGACTTTACCTAGTGTTTTGAATTTATTTGGTATATAAATCGTTAAAGTTATATTATTATGACGTTTTCTTAAAATTACTCGATAATTATTTTATCACTCAAATTTCACAAGGAATGTATTTTTACAATTTTTATTATCTCATTACATTCTATTTTGGTCTATTAAAAATCTCTTTTACCTAAAAATTTCCATTTACCTTACAAGTTACATTTAACCACCCATTTACTTACACTTTCTTAAAAGTTATACAAGTATACATTTACACAACATTTTATAAAAAAATATATATATAATTTGGAAAACATATCCCCCCTAAACCGGCCATAGGGGGGGATGTATGCATTAATTGGCTTAGGTGAAAATTTTCTTTGATTGTTTACATATACACTTCACCTCTTTTACTTCATCATTCACATCAATAATTTTCATACACATTCAAGATATTTCTCTCCTTTTTCTTGCTCTCTAAAACCGGCCATAGAAAGAGATACAAAGGGATCACAAAATTTTTCAAGCTCAAGTGTTGTTGCAATCTAGATAATACTCTTATTTAGGTTTTGAAATAAAAACCTAGGGTATTTAGGCTAACCTTGTTACTTGCACCTCATCATATTCACTTGTAAGCATGTTTCTATCATTTTCATGTTTTCTTATCATCTCATATGTATCTTTTCATTTTGGAGCAACATGCAAGACATATGTGATTTATACCATTTTACATGATTTTAGAGTATATATATACATTTATGGTCATCCTATAATTATCCCCTTGGTATTCATTGGTCTTGATGGTGATTAGGAACCCATGACACCCTAAGAAGGTGTATGGTAGGATTAGATTAGCTTTGGAGTTGATTTGAAGGGATTAGAATAGGTTTTGTCCGAAAAACTATTTTCGATATGTATATAAAGTGTTCTGTCCTTGTTTTGATTTTCTGGAAAAACCGACGGTGAGGCACGACCTTTGGCCTTGATATTTAGAAAATATACTTTAAAAGCGAATCCGTGGCGCTTGAACGGATAAAAGCGGAGTTATAACGAAGAAGTTATGGATTTTACAAGTTTGACGACGAAAATATAATTTTCGAATTTTCAGCATACTATATTTTTCTTGTACGAGTCAAAACGAGCCTTAAGCTTCACAAATTATTTCGACTTATCAAAAATATATTAGTTTACTTCGATACGAAGCTAAGGACGACATTATCGTGAAAGCGGATTTGAAACGACAAGGATATGCACGTTTCATAAACTTGCCGTAACTATTATTTTACGAAAAACTATATTATTTTACGATACAAGTGTTACGGTAGTCGTAACGTCCATGTTGAGGGTGCTTTTATCAAGGTTGTGAAACTTTTGGAACAAAATGTCTTCTAGTAAAATTTAGATCACCGAGCATATTTTTCAAAACAACAAACCCGTTTGTATAGCGGAGTTGTAATAAATTATTTACTGGATGTTCAAACTTGGCGAAACTCACTTTTACACCACAATTAGCCAAAATCACTATCTTTAACCCTTATTATCTCTATGTTCGAGACCTTTTGACGAAAACTCTGAATCGAAACTTCCAGATTTCGATACAAACTTTCCAAAACCGTCGAGTTCGTTCTCTAACGCTCGACGACACCATTTTACGACTAGTTTTCCAAAGCCATTTTATCACTTTCACGAAAATTCCGGCGACATTGTTTTGCGACGAAAAGTGAAAATTTCACTATAAATCATTACGAAACCATTGAAGGATGACATTTTGACGTAAATACTTGTAAAGTCATTTTTGAAGGGTCAAGGCGTCAAAGAGTATTTTTCGACGATAAGTATTATTTTCAAAACTCGCAAATGGTATAAATAACATCTGAAATGCATGCATAACATTACATTGCAACTCATTATATATCATATCATTCGTAATAGGTCCGGTTAAAGCATCACATTATACCTCGGTGTACTCACTTTTGTCATCACACCGGTTTACCAAGTGAGTAATCACATCCCTTTTACCGCTTTACTATATTTTGGGGCGAAATGCATGAACCATATTTGAACTAAATTGATTTTTACTTCTATGAACTCTTTAGACTTGAACTTTTGAACTTGACTTAGAATCTTGGATTTAATTATGAACTTATGACTTGTTTGAATATATTGAACCGTCGTGATATGACCTAAAAGTCTCGCCGATCGGTGGAGCGTTCTAAGTCTCGCCTTATGGGTGGGCGTGCAAAGTCTCGCCAGTATTGGTGGAGCGTTCTAAAGTCTCACCTTCTTGGAGGGCGTTCTCAATAATTCTCGCCTAGGTGGTCGAGTGACAAAGGAGTCTCCTTGTTGGGCGGTGCAAAGTCTCCCATGTTCGGAGCATCCCTCAATTATTATATTCGTGGTACTATATTGTGAACTATTATGACCGCTTATACTTGACTATTAGACATACTACTTTTGGCGGTGGGTTGTGAACACACAGTTGCAAGTTTTGTATGGGCGGAACTTGGGCCGAGTGGATTTACAATGCCTTTGCTTTATGGACCATTTTCGTCGAATCAAAGCTTTGATTATTTCTTCTGAGTTTTCCTATTTTGTTAAGCGTGTTTACTCACCAACTATTTTCATAGTTGACCCGCTTTTCTCTCATGCATTTCGGTGTGATCGTTGGTAAGCTCTTTCTACCAAGTCTTGCATAATGAAGTTTCACTTGTCAATATAAATCATTATGTATAAAACATATATTTTGGAATCTAAACTTTGTAATATATTCAGCGATGTCGGCTAAACTAGTATTGTAATGGTGTACTTTTCTTTTAAATATTAACGTTGGTATGTTCTATTATCTTGTGCTTATGTTCCCTTCCGTTACACCTCGTGTTTCCGCCTCCGGCGAGGGTGTGACATGCATGAGTTAAATTAGGAATAGATGATGCATATCTTTTGAGTGTTTTGCAAGCTGCAAAATTAGGGTTTCTGGTAGTATAAAAGAAACCTGCGGTTAGGGTTTATGTACGTTCTTTAATAACATTATTAGTGAATTAAAATAGATCCATAGAGGATCAAGTCTTTGGTGTTTATTGTCTTCTTAAGTCTTGTGTTTATATTCCGCGTAGACATAATTCTAGCAAAGGTTCTCCTTAGTTCTCTTGTGATTACACAGGTTAACTATACTTTCTCTAAGGCTCATAAGATCTATCTGGGACTGAACCCAACAATGATGTTATTAAAGACCCTAATTGGGTTAATGCTATGAATAATGAAGTTGAGGCTTTAAATAGAAACAATACTTGGACTGAATGTGATTTGCCTCCTGGTGGAAAACCTATTGGTTCTAAGTGGATATGGAAAATTAAATATAAGTCTACAGGAGAAGTTGAAAGGTATAAAGCTAGGCTTGTTGCTAAGGGCTTTAATCAAAGAGAGGGATTTGATTATGATGAAACTTTTAGTCCTGTAGTTAAGATGGTTATTGTGAGAATTTTGATTAGTATTGTTGTTAATATGTCTTAGTCATTATATCAGTTAGATGTTAACAATGCTTTCTTGTATGGTGATTTGGTTGAAGATGTTTACATGACTTTGCTTGAAGGTTATAACAGTAATGATAAAAACAAAGTATGCAAGCTTAATAAGTCTTTGTATGGTTTTAAACAGGCACCAAGGCAGTGGAATGCTAAACTCACTGCTGCCTTGGTTAAACATGGTTTTGTTCAAAGCAAATCTGAATATTCTTTGTACATTAAACAAAGAGGATCTGTATTTGTTGCTCTTCTTGTTTATGTGGATGATATTGTGATTACATGCAATAATGAATCTGAGATTAGTAGCTTTAAAAGGTTTTTAAACTCTAAGTTTTTAATTAAAGACCTTGGTGAGCTCAAATATTTCTTGGTATTGAAGTCTTAAGGAATGAAAAGGGGGTTTGTATGTCTGAAAGGAAGTATTGTTTAGAATTGTTATATGAGTATGGTTTGTTGGTTGCAAAGCCAGTGGACACTCCTCTTCCTGAGAAAATTGTTTTGAATCATATTTAGTCTAAAAAAGACAAGTGCTTAAACAATATTACTGCTTATCAAAAGTTGGTTGGAAAACTTATATACCTTACTAATACCAGGCCTGATATTAGCTATGTTGTTCACTGTCTAAGTCAATATATGCATTATCCTTTACAGTCTCATCTTAAGGTTGATTTAAGAGTGTTGAAATACTTAAAAGGGTCACCTGGGTCTGGGTTGCAATTTAATAAAGAATATAGTCTTAAGTTGAGTGCATATTCTGATGCAGACTAGGCTAAATGTCCAAAAACTAGAAAATATGTTACTGGTTTTTGTGTTTTTCTGGGTGATTCATTGATTTCTTGGAGAAGTAAAATCAAGGTACTTTGTCTAAGAGTTCAAATGAGGTCGAATATAGAAGCCTTATACGTGGCTTGTGAAGTTATTTGGTTGGGTAACTTGTTGCATAGTGCGGGTCTAAATGGGTTGTTTACAGTGAATGTGTATTGTGATAGTAGTGTTGCCATACAAATTGCAGCTAACCGTGTGTTTCATGAAAAAAACAAAGCATTTTGAGTTAGATGTGCATTTTGTTAGAGAAAAGGTGGTTGCTAATGTTATTGTGAATAACAAAGTTCATACTGATGAGCAGACTGCAGACATTTTTACAAAGTGTCTTGGTGAGTCTCAACATAAGGTTCTTTGCAAAAATCTTGGTTTATTTGACATGTTTGCAGGTGTTAAAAATTTTGGTATGGATAACAAAGGAGTTATTGATGGTTGTGGTAATCAGCTTGAGGAGGAGTGTTGAAGTTATCTACGCAAGCTGCTCTTCTTTAAGTTGAGGGGCTAGTTATGTCATTTTCTGAAGTTGGTTATAGCTTAAAAGAAGAAAAGTGCTGATTGTCAAGTTTCTTATTCTGGAGGGCTAAAGTGGAAATATCTAGAGTATATATTGTGATATCCAGATCTAGGGTTTGTATCATTCATTCAATTAGTCTTTTATCTCTGTTATTTTCTCTCTCAAGAGTTCTACACATACTCGTGTATTCTGGTAGTTGTATCAAGATCAAACACCTTTGATCTTGTTAGTTTGTGTGATTGAGTGTAATTGTAGTGAGGTTCTTGTGGTGTCCTTCTAAAGGAGATCACATCTTGTCTTTTGTATTTGTTTGGTAAGCACCCATTTGGGGACTTATCTGCCATAGCAATTGATTAATAAAATACACCAAGGGGAGGTTGGTTGGGTGTAATATCTGGTTCTTTTGTGTTCTTTACCATTTTTACAGATTCGGCTAGTCTTGACACTTCTAGTTTCTACTGCTACAACAAAGAGAGGATTTTCAGCAATGAAAATTTTGTTGGAAAACTTAGTACACTTGTAGGATTAGTTCACACCTGATAATGGGTTAGGAGGTACAGAGTGTACACCCATAAGGTTCCTAGACACCCAGACTCTATAATGGTGAGATTCAAAAGTTAATACTGCTAGTATTAAAGTTAGTACTGATGGGCAAAGTTTCTACTGCTAGTGCTAATATTAGTACTGCCAGCGAGTTAATCTTGCTAGTCTTTGTGTTTGTCTTTGCTAGGCGGTGTAACTCTCGCTAGTGTTATGTTAGTACTGTCTCTGTTGCAAAAATCGGTTTAGGCGGCTGATTAATCGCCGATTAATCACTAGGCGGTGATTAGCCGTTCCGATTTTCATTAATCGGCCTTATTAATCGGTTACTAACAAAAATCGGATAAATCAGCCTAGGCGGCCGATTAATCGGCCAAATCATAGAAAATCGGATAAATTGGAAAAATCAGTTACGGGTAAAAATCGGCAAAATCGGGAAAAAAAAATGGGCAAAATCGGAAAAAATCGGCTAAATCGAAAAAAATTCGGCTAGATCGGCCAAATCGGGCATATAGTTTCAAAATTTTATAATTTTATATATAAAATTCCATCGATTAATCACCGCCTAACCGATTAATCGCTAGGCCCTACCGGCCGCTTGACTACCGCCTAGCGATTTTTGCAACCTTGAAAATTTGCTAGTGTTCTTGGAATCAACTTATAACAGACTTTGACATATTCAAGTGTGATTACAACTACTTAATGACCACGTTTAATTAGTCATGTAACCACTAATAGCTTTAATGGGGATAATTATGAGGTGATTAATGGGCCGATTAATCCTCATAATTCCATTTGACTAAGCTATGAGTATTTTCCTATAAATAGGAAATCATATATGCATGAACAATATATATAAAACATAAACACTTGTAAGCAAAGGGTTATTTATTTGTGCCTAAATCATTAACATACATTTGGTCTTATCCCAAGTAGATATTTGTGATACCCACGCATTAGGGTCGAATAATTTACTTTGGAAAGTGATAACACGATTCCAAGTGATATCCGGTAACCTGTATTGGTATTTGGATTGCTATTGATTATCTCCACCCTGCTCTGGGAGATAACCCCCAACAATCAAAGTAAACTATTTTGTGATAATCAATGGTGGCTGCTATGAACATATGGCTGCTAACTTCTCCAAACTGGATAAGTTTGAAGGGGTGGACTTTAGAAGATGGCAAAAGAAGAAGCACTTTATTCTTTCAAGCATGAGTGTAGTCTATGTTTTGACTACACCTATTCCTAATGATGGGGATGATACTACTGTGAAACAGATCAGGAAGAAGATCAAATGGGAGAATGATGATTACATTTGCAGAGGTTTAATCCTCAATGGTATGTCAGATTCTCTCTTTGATATTTATCATAATTTTGAATCTACCAAAGTACTATGGGATTCCTTGGATGCCAAATATATGGCTGAGGATGCATCAAGTAAGAAGTTCCTTGTCAGTAATTTCACAAATTACAAAATGATTGATTCAAGACCAGATATGGAACAATACAATGAACTTCTTAGTATACTTGGAAGGTTTGCACAACACAAAATGCACATGGATGAGGCTATTTCAGTCTCTTGTGTCATTGATAAACTTCCTCCTTCTTGGAAAGATTTCAACCATACCTTGAAACATAAGAAGGAGGAGTTAACTCTTGTTGAGTTGGGCAGTCATCTGCGCATTGAGGAATCTCCCAGAGTGCAGGATAATGACAAGCCAAAGAGTAGTATGCTACTGGTGCATCTGTTGTCAATATGGTAGAGCATAACAACTCCACCAGGTATAATGACGACAAGGGTAAACATAAACACTAAACATCATGATAACACAAGGGCAGACCCTAACAAGAAGGCAACACCTACTTGTTGGAAATATGGAAAATCTGGTCACATTAAAAGGGATTGCAAAGGTGTTAAGATTGTTGGTAAAACTAATGGATCAGGCACTAGTGGATCAGGGAATGGTTCAGTTCCTCTGAAAGGTTAGAATATGTTTAATGAATCTCTTCAGGTTTATTATGTTACATATGTATCTGAATCTAACGATGTACAGGATGATGATGGTGCATGGTGGGTTGACTCTGGAGCAACTTTTCATGTGTTCAAAGATAGAAGCTGGTTCAAGACTTATGAGTCATTGAATGATGGTTCTATTCTTCACATGGGAAATGAGTCAACAGCCCTGGTGCATGGTCATGGTTGTGTAGATCTGAAGTTTAGTTCTGGAAAGATTGTAACTTTGTTTAATGTTATTCATGTTCCTGATATAAGGAAAAACTTGGTTTCAAGTATTGTTTTGAATAATCATGGTTTTAAACAAGTTATTGAATCTGATATATTTGTTTTGTCTAAAAGTGGTGTATTTATTGGTTTGGGATATTTGTGTAATCAAATGTTTAGGTTGAACATTGTTAATGATTGTGATAATTCAGCATTTGTGACCACCTCTGACTTGACCGATGATGATGTACCCTCCGAGTAGCTCGAAGGACACTCCTCCGAGACGTATCGAAGCCCTTCAATACGAAGGCCCAAGTTAGGATTCCGTAATATCCATAGGCGTCAAACCATTCGTTGCACGAAGGTTACCTAAGGGAATTCGCCATCCGAAGCCTAAGCCCTTGGGGGTATGGTGACGAAAGAACAATGGATAAGGGAACCTCGACTTGGTCAAACCCACGATCTCCTCTCTCTCTTGGCTTCCCGTCAAGTCGAGAACATGGGTCACTAAGCCCTAGCGGTTACCCACAATCATGGGGCGCCCATGATCTCCCGACATTCATGCGTATGCTCTCAATCCTATTTCATTCACTATAAATAGGTTGGACGGGAAATGGATTATGGTATGCTCATTTCATACTCATTTCTTTACTTACACATACTTAAACAACCATAACTCATACTTACTCTCACGCGGAGGTGGTTCGCAGGTCCTACCGCAATCACTTAACGTGGTGTTTCATATTTCTTATTCTAAGGTGAAAGGCAAGTATTGGTGGAACATACACCCTCATTACTTTGATCCTCATCGAGCTTTGTAGTGCAATCTTTTGTACAATCGGTGGGCGCCATCCATGGGACCCTACTATTAGTCCGTAATCACCCGAATCCTAATACCCCAACCAACTACACTACTTTTCGGCATGGAACCGGGAAGAGAAGATACACTCCACCGGGTTTTTCTGCCTCGATCCCACTCAACACAACTAACACCGATAATCTCGCCCCATTCACCTCAACCTTTACCACACGATCTCGTTGAAACTACTCCCATGCATCACGCCTCAACATCGAGATAACCTATTCCGGATATCACCCGCGCCCGTTGAGGCAAACTTTGAGGCCTTAGATTCTTTGTTAAGGGCTCATAAGAGATGTGTTATAAACACTCGAAATGTGGAGGAGTTGGAATACTCGGTGAGGAGTATGATGAGGAGATTGAAATAGAGGATAGGCCTCTACACAGTTAGCAGGCGCTAGCCTGCTGAATGGTTCTCCTTCCATCGAAGGCTAAATGGAAGGATCAGGGTTTTGAAGAAGGGCCGGGAGGAAATCGGGAAGGGAAAGAATGCATGGTGAAAGGAGGCGAGAACTCCAACGGAGAAGCAACCCGGTAGGAAGCGGAGGGTAAGCCTACCTCCTCTCCTAGCTTCTCATTTAGGAAGAGAAGGACGGGGCTCTAGTACCCCTCTTATGTTTCAGTGTCGAGGCCCACCTCCGTACTCCAAAGATGAATCGATTACCCCTCCGAGAATGAACCCCTACCTACCTCAAACCTACAACACTTACCCTCCGAATGGTTCACTCCTAACCAAAATTACCAAAGAATGCCCTATGGACGGGTTCTATGCAATCGATGGGAGTAAACCTTCGTACCAACCCGCTACGATTTACTCTACCTCACACAACCATTTCCTAACCCGTATAATCCTACACCTGCTTATCCACCTCCATACAATCCTTACTATCTTTGAAGCCTCACGGAGCTTGCACACCTTTTGTGAAGTGGATGAAGACTACCCCCACACGACGGTGTAAAGATGCCTACTCATAGGCACCTACGATGGGAAAGGCGATCCCGATAACTTCCTCCACTTATTGGGCGCTATCAAGATGCAAAAGTGGGCCATGCCTCGTAGCATGCCACATGTTCACTTACACGCCGAGAGACCGCAAGAATATGGTGGAGCGGACAGGTTGGGGAGCATTATGAGTCTAGACGATCTTAAGGCTAAGTTCGGTTACACTTTAGCCGGCGGAAGAAGTACACCAAAATCACCTAACCGTGCACACCATCAGCGGAGGGATAACAGCACAAGGGCCTTCGCTACTGGTATCTTGATGAAACTTTGCATATTCTAGGGTTGCACGAAGATCGAGAGGATCTCGGTTTCGTACATGGCCTTGGACTCGGAGCTTGGTAGAATTCACGCCCACCAACCTTCCCAACACCTACAAGGCCTTGATTGAGAAGGCTTACACCGGATTGAGTCCAAGGAGGTAGCGACAAACGGAGTCTGATAGATCAAAAGGCGTCGACAACTTCTCTAGGGTCCTCACAGGAAGGACCCAAAACAAGAAGAAGAAGAGACCGCTTCACCCCTACAACAAAGGTTCAACCATGGACTCTTGGCGAACTTGGTCAAATCTCCCGAGAGATCCTAGCTACCGAGAAAGCCGCAAGTCCTTCGACCCACCACCTCGGATGATAGCACGAAGCAAAGCCGAGACATGTCCAAGTATTGCCATTTCCATGAAGATCATGGACATGACACGAACAACCGCAGGGAACTAAAGAAGCGAGATCAAGAGGCGATGCAGTCCTGGACGATTAGCACATCCGTCAAAGGCATCAAAAGGGAAAGGACAAGTTCTCAGACACTCAACCGGTGAATGGAAGGGGAACAAGAAGAGTTATGCCCGAAGCTCCTATACTAATGGTACATAGGCGCGATGCAACCTTGAAAAGGAAGGAAGCGAGATGGGGAGGCTGGGAGTGTGGGGAAATAACCTTCCTTACAGACGGGCGTACACCTTCGATCGATCCCGTGATCATCAAGGTACGAATCTCAAACAGGAGGTAAACCGAGCATAAATGGATTGTGGAGCTCCTGCGAGATCATCTATGAGCATTGTTTCATAAAGCTCAAGTCATCCATACGCTCACGGAGGTGGACTCAGCACCACTGGTAGCGTTCTCTGGCGAACACTTTCGTGCCCCACAGGAGAAATACCGTTGGAAGTCACCATAGGCGAAGGCCCTTATCCCGCACGGAAACACTCATCTTCGTCATAGTAAGGTCGATTCTCTTTATAATTTGTTAATAGGGAGAACGACTATGCAAAAATGGAATTGTTGGTTCCACTATACATGCGCTATTAAGTTCCAAACCCTTCGGAGTGGGCTGCTCATTCTAGTTATGGGGTGGATAAGGGTGTATATGGTGTCAAAAGATCAAAGAATAATCGAGGAGGTCTCCGATGGCAATTCTAAGTTGTGCAGATGCGGAGGAGCGAGTTGTAGTTAACCCTAGCTACCCCGAACAAACGGTGGTAGTAGGAAAGCGACTCCAGCCAAATTTCAAGGCGAAGCTCACGGCTGTTGCGGGCTAACCTTGATGTTTTCGCTTGGAAATACTCGACATGACGGGGTACCAAAAACATTGTCGATGAGCGGATAGTCCTTCTAACGGAGCATAAACTCAATGAGTACAAACACATTGAGCCAATAAAATGCAAAAAGAAGCTTAGCCCCGAAAGAAATCTTGCACTGCAAAGAAGTTGACGAACTCACACGAAGGCATCACGAGGGAGGTCAATTACCAAACGGGTGGCCAACCCAAGGTCTTGGTCAAAAAGAGCAACGGAGGATGGCGCATGTGGTTGACTTCATCGACATCAACAAAGCATGCAGAAGGATTGCTACCCCTACCGGTGTTGGAAGGTAGAGTCCTTGGCGGGTTTTGGTTAAAATGCTTCTTAGATGCCTATAAAGGGTATCATCGGATCTAAATGGCAAAGGAGAGCGAGGAAGCGATGACCTTCTACACGAGCAAAGGTGTCTCTTGTTACGAGAAAGATGCCGCGGATTGAAGAATGCGAGGGCAACTTATCAACGTCTCGTAGATAAAGCCTTGATATAGCAGAGATAGGAGAAATCTCGAAGCTTACGTTGGCGACATGGTTATTAAAAGCAAGGCGGAGGAGGACCTACTCCTCGATGTCAGAAACATTTGACCAACCTCGGGCGATTAACATGAAGTGAACCCTAAGAAATGCTCCTTGGTGTAGAAGAGGACAATTCCTAGGGCATTTGATCACTAAGCGAGGATAAAGGCTAATCCTTCCAAGGTCAAGGCAATTTTCGATCTCAAGCCCTAAGTATCTAAAAGATGTGCGAGCCTAAATGGGAAGCTAGCGACCTTAAGCCGGTTTTTGTCGAAGAGGTGATGGTCCTACCATTCTTCAAAACACTCGAGGATGCGTGGACAAGAAAACTTTCCAATGGAGCCGGGATCTTGAGTCGCCTTCGTAAGATGAAGGAGTTCATCGAATCCTTCCAACACTTATGACCCAATCAAAGGCGAAGTGTTATTCATGTATTTAACATCCTCAGCAGAGAGTATTAGCGCGATCCTCATGGCAAAATGAGACAAGCAGATGATCCCCATTTACTTTGTTAGCGAGGTCCTACAGGGCGAATCAACTATCCAACATTGGAGAAGTTAATACTACTTTAATCCACGCAGCAAGGAGGCTCCGACACTATTTCCGAGCCCATCCTGTCACGGTCTTAACCGACAAGCCACTAAGGCGGATCTTGTCGAAGCCTAAAAAGTGGGAGGGTGGCTAAATGGCCATTGAGCTTGGAGAACATGAAATAGAGTTCAAAGGCGAAACTCTATTAAAGGGCAAATTCGTAGACTTTTTGGCGAAAACACCTTCCGAGCCCGACAAAGGAAAGGAAGAGCCAAAACCAATCTCACTCAGCGCAGTTGAATGGAAACTTTATCTGAAGGAGCATCCAGCTCGACGGTTCAGAGCGAGTCTAATGTTGGTCGATCCACGAAAGGAAGGAGCATACATATGCTCTTCGGTTTGAGTTCGAAGCCACAAACAACGGCGGAATCTGACGTTGCTAGCGAGGACTCGATTGGCTAAAGATATGGAGGTCAAAGCTCTCGTTGTTTTCGTAGAATCCCAATTGGTTGCAAACCAAGTGGCGAGCTCCTATGAAGCAAGGCGACCCGTCATCAAACAATACTTGGAAAAACAAAGGAGATCTTTGGAAAGTTTCGACTCCTACACCATCCAACATGTTCGCGGAATCAAAACAAGAAAGCCGACGACTTGAGCAAACTAGCTTCCATGGCCTTCGCTCATCTCACCAAAGAAGTACTTGTCAAGTCTTACAGAAAGATCCATGGATTCAAGGAAGTTGCAGATGTGGTTCATGAGGAAGGAGAGACATGGATGACCCCATCGTGAATATTTGATAAGTGGTCTTCTCCCAAGATACCAAGCTAGCAAGGAAGATTCGGGTTAAGTCACCGCAGTCATCGACTAATAGGGAAACCCTATATGAAGGTCATTTCACACCGTGGTTACGATGTGTGGGACCCAGCGGGCTTGAGCATTATCTCCAAGTCCACGAAGGATCTTATGGCCTCCTGCAGTCCTGCTCATTTGTCTCAAGATAATGAAATTGGGCTATTATTGGCCTTGATGCATGAGGACGCGATCAAATCATTCTCAAATGTGAAGCTTTGTCGATACACTCAAACGTCCCAAAGATGCGGGCGGGACATGACAAGTGTGACATCTGCATGGCCCTTCTCTCGGTGGGGCATCGATATCGTAGGTCCTATGCCCGTAGCTCACGGAGGAGTCAAATTCCGCTGGTAGCAATCGATTACTTTACTAAGTGGGTGGAGGCTAAACCTTTTGCCTCCGTCACGAGGAGACAGATCGAGAAATTTGTGTGGGAACACATTGTGTGCAGATTCGGAGTACCCCATATAATCATATCCGACAATGGAAAACAGTTCGCCGAAGGAGTCTTCTACGACTTCTGTCAAGGGCTCAACATAAAGCAATCTTGGACTTCCGTCTACCATCCGCAAGGAAATGGAATGGTGGAGGTTACGAATAGAGACATCATCAAAGGGATCAAGAAAAGGCTAGGGCGAACTCATCATGGATGGGTGGACGAGCTCCCTCAAGTATTATGGGCTCACAAGACGCATCCTAAGTCAAGCAATGGAGAAACCCCTTGACTAACATACGGAATGAGCGGTCATCCCTTCGAACTAATTGTACACACGGGCGTGTGGCAACGTATGATGCCTCCCAAAATGATGAAAGGATCGGGAAAACCTTGATCTACTAGAAGAAAGACGAGAAATAGCCTCCATCCGGAAGCAATACATAAACATAAGATCAAGGCTACTATAACAAAAGGTTCGAGACCCTCCACTTTCAAGCACGGAGAATATGTGCTACGCCTCAGCAGTGGCAAGCAAGCGGTATCAAGGAAAGCCGGGACCAACTTGGGAAGGAACCTACATGGTAGGCGAGGCAAACGACAACGAGCCTACAACCGCCACTCTTCTCGGAGAACCCATCGACGGGACATGGAATGGTACGAACCTTCGAAAGTTCTATGTTTAAGAAGTATTTTTACTTTTTTCTTGTAATTAGAAGCTCCTCAAGGGAAAGCAAACATTATTGGTAGTTGTCTTAGTTTTCATTTCAAGAATGATGTAATCCTCCCTACAAATTCAATGATAAATAAGACATTTCCCACAAATCTCCTGCTACGTTTCTTAAACACAAAGATTTGTTCAGCCAAGTCGTTAATGAGTTTCAATGTCTAATGGATCGAGGCGTAATACATGCCTTATCATTTAAGCCAAGTTAAACATTCACATTAACTCTCCTAGTAGTTTTTGACGCTTGTAAAAAAAAATTACAAAGTCGTACTACTTAAAGGATTTGAGATAGAGTGGGTTGCGACCCTCTGTCAATGATCAAATTTGGTCATTATGTTCTTGGTGTTGAAATTTACACACAATGAGGTTGTTTAACCTTAGGTTGTAAAATTTAAGCGTCGAAAAAATGGCGTACGAGAAGTTAACAAAGCGAATATAAACTAAGCGTGTAGAGGTATCTCCCCACACCATAACATTCAAAATAAGGGCCGTGCCCTTGTACTGCACGAGGAGCCTAAGCCCCGCTTAAATTGTTTTTGGCCCATGGCCATATATCAAAAGCATATAAATTGTTTGGAACATAAGACAAACATTGTCAAATAAGATAAATTGTTTTAAGGGTACATGCCACCCTTTGAAACCAAATTATCGCCGACATGGCACCTTCATTCCCGATTTTTGGAGATGGAGTGGGGTGGTTGCCTTGAGGCAGGCTTGGTAGAAATGGTCTTCTTGGTGGGAGTGGTGGGCTTCACCACGAGGTTTCTTGGAAAGAGGTCTTGAGGGCGCTATAGGATCTTTGGTAGCCTCGGCCGAGGAAGGAGTACTCTAGCGGTTCAATGCATTTCCCTCATCATACTCAGCCTTTGAAGTGGGACGGTAGTATTCAATCTTGGAAAGGTCCACGGCTTGCACAGTTGGCTCCTCCTCCAACGCTAAGCAAGTCCATGAAAATGGTCGATTTGATAACCTTCCACATCGAGCTCCCAATTCATCACTATGATAGAGCTCCATGGCTATGTAAGGCACCACCTTCAAACAACCTCCGCACGATCCTTTGCAGCATCTTATGCCTCATCGCAAGCCATCGATTTCCTCTCTCAACTTCACTTCTACCTCTCCAAGCCTAGCCTTCTCACCTTCCAACCCAAAGACATTTCGCCTCAAGAGCGGATTCGACATGTGAGGTGATGACCTTGGCTTTTCCAACTTAAGATTGCCAAGTTCAACGGTCAACTGGCTACCTTTTCACGAAAAAGATGTTGGACCACGGGTTCTTCTCAACATTCCCTCAATCTCGTCACACTTAGCCTCCCGTCACACGCTTCTAAGCAACGCCTGGTTTTGGCATTCAAATGATTATCCATTCTCGTCACCTGCAACCCCATTGTCATGCATGTCACAAAACCTTTCAATTGACATATTTTCCAAAGATACCTTTCCATTGAGGAGGGTGACATGATCGACAATCCGGTGACGGTGCCAAAGCATTGGGAAGCTCCTTCGTCTGGAAGGCTCAAGTCGATACAATGTATAAAGGCTAAGTTAGTTGTAACAATCATGACTTCATATTTTATCACGGAGGCTGCACCATGTACCTCCACTTATTCATCTGGAAATTCGGTGACTTCACAAATTTTTCGGCCTTGACCTCTTATGCTTTACAACTCTCGCCTCCGAGGCGAAGGATTCTTCCTCTTGTTGGTAGATTTAACGACCTTGGTTCATTGCTCCATTTCTACTTTCCAACACGTTAGCTATCCTGTTGAACCTACAACTAGGACATCCTCATTCGCGAGATCGTCCGAGTCAAGAACATTCTCAACAAGTTGGGATGGACCTCCAATGCAAGTTCATGGGCGCTTGATGCAATAGGCTCGGCCGGAGTATCTACCTCATTTTTGTTCGCGGATGTCGAAGGAGAGCCAACACCATAAGACTCTTGGCCTTCTCGTGAGGGCATAAAGCTTAAATCTTCATCCAAATCTTGGTACATGAAGTTCCTGAACGACATCTCTGCAAAATAGAAACAAGAAGAAATAAATATCAGTGCTACATTGGTCCTACTTAAATAGAAGTAGATAAACATACTTTGTCCTAGGTATATGATCACGGGCTTCTTGGGAGACCCTCCCAACTACTGGGCAATCCCACCATGTATAAGATGGCTTGAGGAACACTTGCACATCCACGGGATATTTGGCCAAGCCGATAATGTGATTCCTTCGCACCTCATATGGCAAGGGATCATTATACCGTTTTGCATCAAACATATTTTCCTTATTCAACAACTCTGAATACTTAGGGGAAACAATAGTGTCTTGCACGTAGAAAAAGCTACCTTTCCAACCTGTTATGTTGGTATACACCCTCCCAAACAAGTTCGGCACATCCGCCTCAGGCCTTTTTGCTAAAGTTAACCAATTACCCCCAGGATACAAGTTCAAAAATCCTCTTAAAACCTTTAATGTTGGTTCATAGCCATATGCTTTTCACATCACTATGAATGTGGTCAGCTTGGCTAGACCAAAGGGGTTGAACCTAGAGATGTGAACCTTGTAGTATTGCATAAACTCTAATATCAATGGGTGCAGTGGAATCCTAAATTCGAGTGGCTAAATGCATGTGTGTACAGCCCTACGAAACCTAGAGGAGCATCAAAGATACCCTGAGTAGGTTTGGGTAACATCACTTTGTGTTCTAGCGGGATGGGATAATCAGCTAAGTGATCATGAAGATCTTTTGCAGACAATGTACACTTTTGCTGCTTTATAATAAACTTGGAATCCATTTTTTAAAAGAAAAAAAACAAGCTTTCAGTACAAGGGAAGGATTACCTTTTGATTTCGGAGTGATGGCGATGGCGTTTTACTGCGTGTGAAAATAGACGGAGAGAGTAAAATGAATTAGGGTTTCACCTACCTCCCTTTTTATACTCTCTTTTGCATCTATTAAGCACCGCACACGTGTCCCAACAATTACTCTTATCCAGGGTAAATTTTTAAATTTTGAAAAAAGATGACTTTTGTTCTCCGGGTACTATGGGAAGTTGTGATTCCTGTAGCGGGCAGCCAAAATGATTAATTAGCATTAAATGCGCAAAGTTAGGTGCATTGTTATCTTCTAACTAGAGCAATTCGCAGCAAGACGGTATCTTTTCGAAGCATGAAGTCGAAAGCAATGCCTCTTCGTTCATATGCATCACTTTCGACTGGGAGGCTTGATGATGTACCCTCCGAGTAGCTCGAAGGACACTCCTCCGAGACGTATCAAAGCCCTTCAATACGAAGGCCCAAGTTAGGATTCCGTAATATCCATAGGCGTCAAACCATTCGTTAGCGAAGGTTACCTATGGGAATTCGCCATCCGAGCCCCAGCCCTTGGGTATGGCCGACGAAGGAACAATGGATAAGGAACCTCCCGACTTGGTCAAACCCACGATCTCCTCTCTCTCTCTTGGCTTCCCATCAAGTCCGGAACGTGGGTCACTAAGCCCTAGCGATTACCCACAATCATGGGCGCCCCATGATCTCCGACATTCATGCGTATGCTCTCGACCCTATTTCATTCACTATAAATAGGTTGGGCGGCAATGGATTATGGTATGCTCATTTCACACTCATTTATTTACTTACACATACTTAAACAACCATAACTCATACTTACTCTCACGTTGGAGGTGGTTCGCAGGGTCCTACCCCTGCGCAATCACTTAACGTAGTGTTTCATATTTCTTATTCTCATGTGAAAGGCAAGTCTTGGCTGGAACATACACCCCTCATTACTTTGATCCTCATCGAAGCCTGGTAGTGCAATCTTTTGTACAATCAACCGACTCTACCCTCTGGCATGCTAGACTTGGCCATGTACACTATAAAAGGATGCAAGATATGTCTAAGGATGGGTTAATCCCAGCATTTGACATGGACACTGAAAAGTGTAAAACTTGCATGTTGACCAAAATAACTAAGATACCTTTTTAGGGTGTTAAACGTGAAACTAAGCTCTTGGAGCTAATACAAAGTGACCTGTGTGATTTGCATGTCACTCCTTATTTAGGGAATAAGAAGTACTTTGTGACATTTATTGATGATGCTTCTAGGTTTTGTTATGTCTATCATTACATACTAAGGATGAAGCATTAGATAAATTCAAAGTGTTTAAAATCGAAGTTGAATTGCAACTTGGGTCCCGATCAAAAGATTAAGGGCGATAGGCGAGGTGAGTACATGGATACTATGTATTTTCATCTGTGGTATAATCCATGAAACAATCGCTCCAGATACTCCTCGGCAAATGGTATTTACGAAAGGAAAAATAGGTATCAAGGAGATGGTTAATTTCATGTTGTCCTATTCGGATCGTGTCAAGGGTTACAGGGTGAAGTTATGTTAACAAATTGTTATTTATCAAATAGGGTTCTCAAATGAACAAGGTTACCCTTATGAACTACGGACTAAAAGGAAACCCAACCCGAACTATCTCGTGGTTTGGGGTTGTAGAAATTTGTAAGACTCCCTCATCCAAAGTCGAAAAGTTTGGGTGAAAGAGGCATTGAATGCATCTTTGTTGGATATGCTGAGCATTCCAAGGCTTTTAGGTTCTATGTTATTGAACCTAATGAATATATTTCAATTAACTCCATAATTGAATCAAGGGATGCAATCTTTGATGAGAATAGATTCTCATCAGTCCTTAGATCAAGTCTGAGGATTCCCAATGGAACTCATGACATTTTTGTATCAGAGGTCCCTGATGAAGTGCCATCAGAGGTCCCTGATGAGGTTGTGGTTCAGCAACCTGAACCTATGCTCAAAAGAGCAAAATGGTCAGGAATCCAAAGTCATTTGGACCTGAGTTTCAATTATATTTAATTAAAGGAACAAGGGATGAGGTCTCTGACCAATATTCCTATTTCTTCGTTGTTGAGGATGATCCCAAGACATTTGAAGAAGCAATGAAGTACCAGGATATTGCTTTACGGAAAGAAGCAATCAATGATGAGATGGATTCCATCATGGAAACAACACTTGGGTGTTGGTTGATCTACTGACCGGTTGCAACCTCGGGTTGCAAATGGATTTTCAAAAGGAAAATGAAGGTAGATGGAACTATTGAAAAGTTCAAGGCTAGACTAGTCATTCGTGGCTTTAAACAAAAGTCGAATATACTATTTTGATACTTATACCCGTGGCTCGTTATTAGTACCATAAGACATTGATTGCTTTGGCATCAATTCACAACTGATAATTCATTAGATGGATGTGAAAACTTTTCTCGAATGGTGAATTGGAAGAGGAGGTTTATATGAACCAACCTCGTGGCTTCATCATGTCCGCAATGAAAACTAGGTGTGTAACCGATTAAGTCTCTTTATGGACTAAAGCGGACACCAAAGCAATGGCATTAAAAGTTTGATAAAGTGCTTTTGTCTAGTGGTTATGTTCTTAACCAAGTCGAAAAATGTGTGTATAGCAAATTTGATGAATCTAGTAAAGGAGACATCATTTGTCTATATGTTGATGACATCTTTGGTCTTTAGCATCGACTAAAATCAAGTTGACCGACAAAGGAATTTTTGTCATCAAGGTTCTCCATGAAGGACATGGGGAGTTTGATGTTATCCTTGGCATAAGGATTAAACATGAAAGTAAAAGAATTTCTATCTCTCGCCTCATTATAATGAGAAGGTGTTGAGAAATTCAATTACTTTGATTCTAGGGTAATTGGTGCACTGATGTATGCCATGACTTGTACAAGACCCGATATTGCTTTTGCAATGGGTAAATTTTCGTGTATACTAGCAATCCTAGTGCTCATCACATGCAAGCGCCTGTAGGGCATCTGAAGTATCTCAAGAGAAATATGGATTATAGTCTTTCATATATTGGTTATCCTTTAGTGTTAGAAGGATACACGATGGAAGTTGGATCGAAGAATCAAAGACAATTGCCTACCGGTGGTGGGTATTCCTACTTGGTGGAGGTGCAATTTCTTGGGCATCCAAGAAGCAAACTTGCATCACCAGTTCAATAATGGAATCCGATTTGTGGCCTTAGCAAATACTGGTAAAGAAGTCGAATGGTTGAAAAACTTGCTTCTTGAGATTCCATTGTGGCTAAACCTATAGCACCTATTTATGTCTCATTGTGATAGTGCACCTACATTGGCAAAGGCTTATAGCCGGATGTACAATGGGAAGTCTAGACACTTAAGTGTCGACATAGCATGATTCGTAGCTTATCATGAATGGGGTGGTATCTATAGTGTTTGTTAGATGTCAACAAAATTTAACTGATCACTTGACGAAGGGTTTAGCTAGAGACTTGGTTATAAAGTCTGCTAAATGGATGGGTTTAAATCCAACTTAGTCACTGAATGCTAAGACACCCAACTCCCTCCTAAGAAAACTTGGGAGTTGAGTTCAATGTGGAAAGCTGAACATTCAGTGGACTACAACACATGTTTTATTTACATCCCAAGGTTGTGCTCAGAACCTGCTGAAAACGAGGATGAAGTCTTTACTTCTTAATGGTTAATTTCTTTGAAAAAATGCTTGGCAGGAGCATGAATAAAGAGGAACCACCTATGTGAATGTTGAAGTTTCGCCGCTTCAGGGAGCTTTAGACTTTTGGCTCTTACAACATTTATGAATTTGGATATGGACACATGGCTTGTATAGTGTCAAGAGCTTTTAAGTGTTTGAAAACCTATGTGTATTTTATCTTCAGGTATTCAAATGGGTTGTAGGGTTCAATTCTTAGAACACCCTGATTCTCAGATATTTGAACGTGTAATGTACTAAGATAGAAATTCAATCCTCAGGATATTTTCGTTTTTGCACATGCTTTGTTTAATGTTTAATGTTTAATTTTCATGCAAAGGAAGTGGACTAAATTTGGGGAGGATTGTTGGAAAATTTAGTACCCTTGTGGAATTAGTTCACACCTGATAATGGGTCAGGAGGTACGGAGTGTACACCCATAAGTTCAATGAACACCCAGACTCTATAGTGGTGAGATTTACAAGTTAATACTGCTAGTATTAAAGTTAGTACTGTTGGGAAAAGTTTCTATTGCTAGTGCTAATATTAGTACTACTAGGCAGAGTTAATACTGCTAGTGCTATGTTAGTACTTCGCTAGGCGATGTAACTCTTGCTAGTCTTGTGTTAATCTTGCTGGTGTTGTTGGAATCAACTTGTAATAGGCTTTGACCTATTCAAGTGGCAGTTACAACTGCTTAATGACCACGTTTAATTGGTCATGTAACCACTAATAGCTTTAATGGGGATAATTATGAGGCGATTAATGGGCCGATTAATCATCACAATTCCATTTGACTAAGTTATGAGTATTTTCCTAAAAATAGGAGATCATATATGCATGAACAAGATACAGAAAACATAAATATTTCTAAGCAAAGGGTTATTGATTTGTGCCTAAATCATTAACATACATTTGGTCTTATCCTAAGTAGATATTCGTGATACCCAGGCATTAGGGTTGAATAGTTTACTTTGGAAAGTGATAACATGATTCCAAGTGATATTCGGTAACATGTATTGGTATTTGGATTGCTATTGATTATCTTCACCCTGCTCTGGGAGATAACCCCCAACAAATTTGTAAGGCTTGACTTCGCAATAAGATGGGCGATGAGCTTCTTGCAGATAACTTGGAGGTTTACATTGAAAAAGTGATAACATCAAATTATCCTGAATATTAAGTGTCAATTTCCCTCGATAATGCTTGTAATTTATATCATTTATATGGATTTACGCTTGTTTTCCATTATATTTCACTTTCAGGTAAATTACGAGCATTGGAGCTAAAGAGACGTGGATTTGGAGAGATTATTGAAGATTTATCATAGTATGCTCACTTTGAAGAAGTTACGTGTAACTCATCTCTCACATTCGCGTAACTAAAGCGTGGCTCGGAAAACCAACTTAATGATTACGATTACGTGTAGCTCCCAAAGATTCGACGTAACCATATTAGGTCAAATGAGGTTCCATACCGTTAGGAATTAGAAATTCAGTATTAAAGAGTGGTCACCTCAAGTATATGTAATCGTTAAGCTCGTAGTCGTAGTTATTTTAAGTTAAGTAGTATTTAGTTAAGTAACACCGTGGAGGACTGACGGGTCTTTACCAGCTTGTATGCCCGATCCAGCCCATTGTGTGGCGTTTATGTAAGACTATAAATACTCTACCTCCCAGGTAGTGAGTTGGAGCTCATAATAATATCTTTCACTTTCTCTCACTAAGTTCCCTAAACCTCTAACTTTCTCTCTCTAGAATTCCACTTATATGCCCACTTTGTGTTATGGTTTGATGTGTATGTGAAATCCAATATATTACAATTGGTATCAAGAGCCATGGTTAGATCATATCTTGCATATCTTTGGATTTCTAGTGGTTTTTAGGTGGTTTTTGAGTTTGAAAAAGTTTAGTGGTTTGTGCATCATTTGGTTGATTTCTTGTGTTAAAGCTTGGATTTTGTTAGTACTTTTATGTTTAGAATCATCACAAGTATTTAGGTTTTCATTTGGTAAGCTTGAATCATCTTGGTTGGGTTGTTTTTGGATTGAAAAGTGATGTTTGTGATGTTTTCTTGCTAGCGACTTGACCTACTGTTTCTTTCTTGCTAGCGACTTGCTTTACATTTTGTAGCAAGTTGCGGTTTGTGGAGTTAGCGACTTAGGCCTAGCGACTAACGGTACAAGTAGTGGATGCTCCACTACGGTAGCGACTTGTGTTAGCGACTTGGTAAGTGGCGAGTTGCTATTTAGCGACTTGATTCCTTAGCGACTTGTATCTTGGCAATTCTCGCCAAAATTTTGCTAGCGACTTGAGGCTTAGAGTTGCTATTTAGCGATTTGTCTTTTGTTTAGCGACTTGGGACTTTAGCGACTTGGTGGAATAGCGAATTAGAAGATAGCGACTTGGTGCATAATTTTCTAGCGACTTGGGTGATTTCTTTACGGTTTTCTTGATTTAGTAAAATCCGTGAAAGAATCTATTTCCGCTTTAATCATAGAGTTATAAAATCCCGTTTAATTTGTCATCATGTCTACCAACGTTTCTACAATCATCTCCACGGTTGCCGAGGATGTTCAAGCACCGGTTCGAGATAATCGCCCACCCATGCTTGATGAACCGACTCTCGACTCTTGGGCTCAGCGAATCGAGTTATCTTGTCTTGGAAAGGAAAATGGTGTCAACATTCTCAAATCCATTGATGAAGGACCGTGTCGGGTTGAGACGACTAGAGATGTGCTTGATCTTCTTTGAAGATGGAACTCGATTTACGGAATGGATGGACCAAAGATGTATGATGAGCTTGATGATAAGGAGAAAAGAGATTCGATCTTTGATATCGTGGCTTAACATTGTTCTTCAAGGTCTTCCAAAAGACATCTACAAGTCGATCAATCACAACACCAAGCAAAGGCGGTATGGGATAATGTCAAGATGCTTCTCTCGGGTTCGAATTAACTATGGAAGGCAGAGAATCACAACTCTATGACAAATTTGAACACTTCAAGATGAAACCAGATGAGAGTGTCTATGAGTACTATGAGATTTCATAAGTGGTGAATGATATGAGGAACATCGAATGACTATGCCTAACATTCGGTGAACTCTAAATTTGTGAACAACATGAATCCGAATGGCACAAGTTTGTCACCTCATGAAGCTCACTAAAGGATTGAAGAATACAAACTATGAGCAACTCTATGCCTTCCTCCTTGAAATGAGAGACATGCTATGTTTGAAAAATGATTCTTAATCGGTTCAAAACCAATCGAGAGAGACAAGCTCATCTAATGACTCAACCGCTTTCTACTCAAACATCGAATCACAACCAAAGCCTCACAAGTCATACCCATGGGTAATGGTAATCACAAACTCATTCCCGATTCTATGTTCAAACAAGGCGATGTTGATGCACACGTGGGTAACATCATTAATCAACTAGCTCTTACGATTAGTCAAAACATGAATTCTCTCCTTGAAACCAACAACAACCTCGAGCAAAGATCTAACCCACACAATCAAGCTCTTGTTAAAGATGGGAGGATCGTGGTGCAACCGCCTCGGGAAAGAGCGGTATGATCGGGGAAGAGGTGGGTCGGTAGAGGTTATGTTGGTAATCGAATCGAAAAGGAATGGTAATCAAGGTCAAGCTAAGCGATCAAATGTTATAAGCGTGGTGGTGAGGACACATTGCAAGGAACGCATCTCCAAAACGTCCACGAATCACGATTACTTGTGAGATAAGATCTTTGTACAAGCTCGGGATAATGGTCTTGCTTTGGATGAAGAGGAATTTTGTTTCTTGTTGAGGCAATGCCAAGACCTATGATGCGAGATGTGGATGAGCGGCCTATTCGGAGATAGGTCACAATCATCGAATGCCTTTCAGTCGGCGATTGTGATGCATACGACTACGATGTGGATGATGGACCCATCTTGCACACAATTTTTATGGCTAGCATTTCTCCAATGGTTTCTCCCAGGTCTCTTCTTCACCACAAGTGGCCCATCCAAAGACAAACTCATCTCGGAGGTATTAAAACTATCGATGATCTTGATGTGCAAAAGATGCATGACAAAGTACAATCAAGCGAAATTATTGAATCAAATATTGAAAATATGGGTAATATCAATGTTGTCCCATATGATCAATATGTGAAACAAAGTGAAAGTGAAGTTGTACCAAGTGATGCATCTTCTGCGATCAACAATGACTATGTTTTTATGAATACACTGCATGTGCCTGATGATTACGTAATTTACGAACTAAATGCCTATAAAGAACGTGTTGCTATTTATGAACAACGTGCAAAATTTGAGTTGACCACTCGTGAGCGGGAAATGGATGACCAAGTGCGTATAATCATTAGAAAAAGTAATTTTAGAGAAGAAGTATTAAAACAAGAATTAAATTCCTTGCAAGAAAAGCTTTCTAAAACTGCTAAGCAAAAACAAGAACTTCAAGAAAATGTGAAAATGCTAAGCAAGAATTTAATGCAAAGGAATCAAAACTCTTGAGAGATTTTTCTAATCAAAACTTTGAAAAACAAACTTGAAAACAAGTTGTACATACAAGGAACACCATTCGAATCGCTCACATGATCACTAAGCATAGAGTTCTAGCGATAAGCATAGTGTTCCCATTATAGATAAACCCAACCACGAGTGCGGAAGATAGCAAAAGCGACTCAAAGTGTGATCTATGATGGCAATGAGATTCTTAAACCTAGACAAAAACCTAGTTGCTTTGAGTGCAGAGGAAGATAATAAATTAGATGAAATCACTAGGGAGAAGATGAATAAGAAACTAAATGATCCTAAATGCAAAGAAAGAAAGTAATTATCACTCCCATGACTACAAAAGGAGAATTGGATCTCCTCGAACATGTTTAAGCCTCAAACATTGTTGACTCCCAAACAAGTGTTACGGAAAATGGACTTAGATAAGCGAAAGCGTAAAATATTGTTGAAACAAACCTCCCTTAGGAAAATGCCTAAAGCAACCTGTGTATCCTCCCAATACGTCAATGCATCTAGTTCCTAGAACGATTGCTACTAAAAGCAAGATCTTAATCACCGATATGTTATTTTTCAACTATTTGTTGATTTTGAGAAAACTTGTAAGAAAAGGATCACACCCATCGATTCTTGAAGGGAAAGGGTTTGAACAAACAAAGAATGCTATTTAATCGAGGTCATGCCTTTCTTTAAACTTCTAAAAGATCACTTTGAGAGTCTTAAAAGGGATACATCGATATTAAGGGAATGGAAAAGGAATTTGATGCAATGATAGTTGAAGTTAGTGACTATGAAAGACACTAAAATATAATGAGATTGAGAGGAAGAACTTGCATACACTAAATGAGAACTGATTTACGAATGTATTGCTCAAGATGTGTTTTCAACACTACAAATTGTTCTATTAATGCTTCTCAATTTCATGAATTATCTGCTGCCACGAAAGTCTCCCATGATCGTGTCATTGAGCTTGAAAAACTAATTTCAAATAAGCGAGAAAATTGAACCGGATGATCACGACAATTTGGTTAAACATTTTTCTAAACTAGAAGTTGAGCATTTTAATTTACAACTAAAATATCAACATCTTAAAGAAAATGTCAAAACTTCAAATATCAAGACATCCTCGGATGCTCCGAGTTTGATGCGGTTTTCAAATTATCAAACGTGATGAACAGATTCAAGCTCATTGCAACACGATCGAAAAGTTGAAAGCCCAAATCTCTCAATTAAAGGGTCAAACGAACAATATGACAGGGCTCCCAAATGCCTCCTCCTTTAGATTCTCGAGAATTCTCAAACGTTTCATCTTCAAAACCTAGTAAATGCATTACAAAAGGAAAACGAAAGTTTTCTAGAAGAAAATGAAAAGGTTAAACGTCATTTCAATGAGTTATTTGAATCAATAAAGGTCACTCAGTAACAAAAATAATGAACAAATAGCTTCATTGCAAAAGGAAATTGAGAATCAAGAGTCGTAAAAGGGAAAATGCCAATGACCAATGGGAGAATGGTGTATCAAAGGTTCACTCTTGTAATAAATATTCTTTATCTCGTGAAATATGTCCTCCTCATCTCGGGAACAACAAACTTCATTTCAAACATACTTCTCATCCCTTAAGGATTGCCTAGAATGTCTGCGTGAGATTGTTGAAGAGGATAAGTTAGAGAAACCTCATGATAATGCAATTGGACATGCATGCTTATATGCCAAACGATCTCAAGAAATCCTAGAATGCTTGATCACAATATGCCCAAAGTCCTTAGGTGAGAGTTAATCCTTTGATTCCATGCTCGATGCCTAATGCCAAGTATGATATTCATTCGATGCCCAATGTTTTGAATGTGAACCTTAGTGTGCCTTTAAGTAGTTCGATTCCGGATCATCAATGCTAAGAAAGAGAACTCAAGTGTGCCTTCTAGGAGTACAAATCCAAAGACTTCTAGTTTTAAGAAAGTGAACCTTAGTATGCTGCATGTAGTTCGAGATCCCAAAGACATCTAAGCAGTGATGCAAAGAGTAGTAAAACCAACTAATGTTCCTATTCCTACAGGAGTAATCGGTGACATTAAAGGGAGCATGTCAAAGTCTCAAGACAATACAAGGAATGATAGGACCTCATGAAGCTAAGAATGTGCCTTTGGAAAGAGTAGAAGAACAATCTAGGAACTTTAAGTTTGAACCGAATAAAATGAATCGTGTTGATTCTAGTATTAGCCATAGGCGTCTTGTAATTAATTCAATTGATACTATTTGCAAACCTTGTATTGATGTCCGCTTGAATTGTTTCTAATCATGAATGTGGTGTTAATGTTTTGCCTAATGATGTTAATTGTCTAGTTAATATTGTTAATGCTAAAATTCATGCTAAGAAGGCTAAAAGGCAAAAACGAAGAAAGTTAGAAAACAAGTGAAACCCACAGAAGAACATTTAGTAAGATAGGCTATTATTGGATACACATTGGTCATAAGACTAATCGACAATGCCCACTAGAAAATGGATGCCTCTTGGTAGAACTATTCCCTTAAGAAGTGAGCACTTTGTGAACATGGCTATCTGGACACTAGTATCGCATCTATTCACAATGATTCCATTGCCTTATTTTCTCGATATGAATGCTTCTATTTCTAATGTGGGTGCTCCAACCATTGTTACTAACCAAATGGAACCCACTCTTGCATGGGGATCCCAATTATCCGATTATCCATTCTTATCTCGTGTTCAGCTGCGGATCGTTCAAATCGTTACGTGGTACACGGACTCAGTTGTTCCAAGCATATATTTGGCGACGGTCACGGCTCATGAACTTCGTGAGCAAATTCATCGGAGACGATTAGATTAGGAATGATCATTTCGCAAGCATATGGGTTATGGAGACTATGTTGTTGGCAAAGTGTTATCTCCGTGGTTTACTATGTAGAAGGTCTTGGTCACAACTTGTTCTCTGTTGGTCAATTCTGCGATTCGGATCTAGAAGTAGCCTTGAAAACATACACCTTCGTTAGAGAACTTGATGGTAAGGAACTTTTAAGAGGTTCACGTGGTTCAAATCTATATATCATCTCTATCGAAGATATGATGAAGTCTTCTCAATTTGCTTCTTGTCAAAGGCTTCTAAAACAAAGTCATGGTTATGGCATCGTCGTCTCAATCACACGAACTTCGGCACCCTCAATGATCTCACGAGAAAGGACTTAGTTGTAGGTTTACCTAGACTCAAGTACGAAAAGGATCATCTTTGTTCGACATGTCATTTGGGAAAAAGCAAGAAGTATGCCCATAAACCCAAACCTACTAACTCATCACGAAGTTCTTCATATGATTCATATGGATTTATGTGGACCAATGAGGGTGCGAATATCTTTGGGAAGAAATATGTGTTAGTTGTGCTTGATGATTACTCTAGATTCACTTGGGTCAAGTTCTTAAGGACAAAGGATGAAACTCCGATATCATCATCAAACTCATCAAGCATTGCGCAGTTCGACTTAACAAAACCGTCGAATTATCGAGCAGACAATGGGCGGGTTTGTAAACAAACAACTTAGTGAATTTTATGAAAGCGTTGGAATCGGCCATCAAAGAAGTGTTCCACGAACTCCTCAACGAGCGGTGTAGTTGAAAGGCAATCGAACTCTTGTAGAAGCCGCTAGAACAATCTTGATTTACTCAAAGGTTCCAATGTTTCTACGGGTGAAGCTATTGCCCGCATGCTACACACAAAATCGTTCCACGATTCACACTGTTCATGGAAAAACTCCATATGAACTTGTCCACACAAAAACCTAATCTCTTTCCTTCGTGTGTTTGGTGCATTGTGTTATCCAACTAATGAGGTCAAGACTTAGGCAAACTTAGAGCTAAAGGCACATTGGAGTATTTGTAGGGTATGCACCAAACAAAAAGGGATACCGAATCTACAACAAAAGAACCCGAAATATCATGGAAACAATTCACGTTACGTTTGATGAGCTGACCGGTCAAATGGCTCCTGGACAATTCAATTCAGGACCCGCACTTTAAAACAGTCCCATTGGTTCATCCCTTGTTCCAAACTCATCTCAAGAAACTCCATATGTACCTCCATCTAAAGATGATTTAAAGAAATTGTTTGATCCTATGTTTGATGAACTTTATGATCCAAGTACTAATGAGGTGTCGATTCCTACAACAGAGGTCGCTCATATTCCTGTGAATGAAGTCAATCCCTCGCCTCTCAATATCTTTAAGTCAAGATGCACTGCTGCGATCCTTGATCTCATCAACAAATCATCATTCTTCAAATATACATAATGGAACTATTTCGCATCAATGATGAAGTTAATCCCTTTGCTACTCCCGAAGATGCTCCATTTGAAAACATATTTGCTCACGAATCATCATCGAACCATCTTCTTGAGAGACATCGACTCTGCTACCTCGGTCCCTCAACAACCGCCACATGAACACCTTAGAAAATGGACTCACGATCATCCACTAGACAACATCAATGGAAATCCCTCTCGTCCCAGATCAACACGTAAACAACTTGCAACCGATGCCTTATGGTGCTTCTTCAACTCCGTACTATCTAAGATCGAACCAAAAGATGTTAAAACCGCCATGAATGAAGATAGTTGGTTCAATGCCATGCAAGATGAAATTCATGAGTTTGATCGACTTGATGTATGGGAGTTAGTACATGCTCCGATCGTGCAATGATTATTGCTCTTAAATGGATCTTCAAAGTGAAACTTGATGAGCATGGTGATGTGTTGAAGAACAAGGCTCGATTAGTTGCTAAAGGATACCGTCAAGAGGAGGTATTGACTTTGAAGAATCTTTGCTCCGGTTGCTCGAATCGAGGCAATCGAATCTTTTGGCTAATCTTTGCTAGTAAGAACATGGTAGTCTATCGATAGATGTGAAGACGGCATTTACGAACGGAGACCTTAAAGAAGTCGTCTCGTCGCCCAACTGAAGGATTTGTAAATCAAGAGCATCCTTCTCACGTTTATCGTTTGAAGAAGGCTCTTTACGGTTTAAAGCAAGCTCGAGGGCATGGTATGATATCTTCAAAGTTTCTTCTATCTACCGGATTTAGCAAAGGAGCAGTTGATCCAACATTGTTCACCGTCGAGTCAAACATTTAATTCATGTTCAAATTTATGTTGATGATATTATTTTTGCCTCGGCGGACCCAATGGAATGTGATCGTTTTCAAATGAAATGAGTTCAAAATTTCAAATGTCAATGATGGGACAAATGTCATTTTCTTGGGATTACAAATTTCGCAAAGTCCGGAGGCATTTTCATAAATCAATCTAAATATGCAACTAAGATCTTAAAGAAATTTGGATTTGATTCAAGTGACCTGCTGACACTCCATGATTGATCGAACCAAACTAGATGAGGACCACTCGGGGATCATGATTGACCAAACAAAATATCGTAGTATGATTGGATCACGATGTACCTCACGCTAGTAGACCGAGACATCTTGTTATTTGTTTGCATGTGTGCTAGATACCGTGCTAAGCCTACTAAAAAGCACCTTGAAGCGGTTAAACGGGTCTTTCGGTATCAAAGAACCATCAATATGGGTCTCTGGTACCGAAGGACACGGTATGTCACTAACGACCTATGCAAATCACGGATCATGTGGTGTCAAGATACTCGTCAAGTACATCCGAGGTGCTCGGTTTTGGGTGATAAGCTTGTGAGTGGTCTTCAAAAAGCAAATGAGTACTTCTATTTCCTCTACGAAGTGAATACATAGCCATGTCACCTTGTTGTGCTCAAATCTTATGGATGAGAACTCAATTATCGACTATGGCTTTGAATTCAACAAAATCCCTCTGTCTTCGTGATAATAAAAGTGCTATTGCTCTCATGCAACAACGTTCAACACTCAAGAGCAAAGCATATCGACATTCGACATCATTTCATCGAGAACAAGTGGAAAAAGGTGTGGTGGAACTCTATTTTGTGAGGTCGAATACCGTTAGCGAACATCTTCACCAAAGCTCTTCCAAGAGAGCGTTTGAGTTTATTCTTCCACGACTTGGCTTGAAAAGCCTTCAACCAAACACTCAAACGTCTTGGGAGGAAGGCGAGGGTAAAGGTTTCCTTCATCTATCTCTTGTAAATATCTATTCAAAAATCAAATAGAAAAATATAAAACTCTCAAAAAAAAAAAAAAAAAAAAAAAAAAATTGAAAAATTGAAAAATCTTCAAAAATATTGTCATTTGTCATGTCTTTCTCGATTCAAAATATCTACGGTCTTTGTGCTTGTCATTCAAAGAATGACACGGACTTTAGATATTGTTCGAATTTTTTTTTTAAAAAAAATAATAAAAAAAATAAAAATAAATAAAAAAAATCAAAAAATATTTTTGGGAGAAAGAGAAAATAGATGGTTTATTGTCATCTCAGGCAGTAACCCGCTTTTTAAAGAAAGAACAGAGCCATACTTTATCATGTTTTCAAAATTCCATGCTCTGATTCTATAAACCTTTATCTGATGAAAACCTATTTTGAAAAATAACTCGGACTCTATTTTTGATAATCATCTGGACTTATTTGTCAAAATATCAATCTCTCAATCAACACCCTATGTAATTGATTGAGGGGGAGAATGATTTCAATTAAATTAAAAAGTTATTTGGCATTAAATTGTTTTCAAAAGATATTCATGCATGTTTTACCAATGGAGTTTAAAGTCTTAAAATCCGATCCTTATCGATTAAAACGCTTTCATAATCAAGTCACAATTCTCCTTAAAGATTTCAAAATCAATTTAAATCTATAAGAGATCACGAATCTCAAATGATTTGATAATTGTGATCGGGGAGAATGTGTGATTTAAATTGGATTTAAGCGATAATTCGGTAAATGGTTTTATAAGGATGTACATGCTTCCTTCCACATGTGACAAAGCGATTTCAAATTTTCCATGCACATGTTGAGGGGAGCATCTATCTTAAACCTATGATTTGAAGCGTGATCACTTATCTCAATGTGCGGGTTCCTACAGTATGTGCAAAACTCTTTTCAAATCTCGAGGCACATATTGAGAGGAGCAAAATTATGAAAACCTCATCCTTCCCAAAATCGTTATCTACTTGTCTTGATTAGGAAGTGATGTTGATATCTTTAGAAAATGGTAATCAAAGAAGTTAATTCTTTCTCTTGCCTCCATGTGCAAAACGATTTCAAATATTTGATGCACATGTTGAGGGGAGTTCTCGTTCTAAAAATATCAAAACAATTCGGTACAAAATGCTTTGATATTATATCACAAGTATCCGGATTGATTTTCAAATGGTTTTCAATTGGTTCAAATGGCGAGATGAACAATACCAAATAGACCGACCAACTTTACTTTATGTACGGTGATATAAGGATGATAAGGTTAGGTATGTGTTCCCATGATCCGCCAGAACGGAAGGATCTACCGAGGACTATCCACTAGTTAGTGTAGAGTTCTTAGGTATGATGATAAAAGGAGAAAAATGAGATATGGGAAGAGTGCGGTGAGACCGAGCTAGTATCTTGGAATAAACCCAACAAGGTTCCATTATGAAGTCTCGGTAAGCAGAAGGGTTGAAGAATTAAAAGAATTGAATGAGAAAAGGGTGAAAACAAATAGCTCTCCATTTATTCAACCTTAGGCGTAAACCGGTTCAATTCATATACTCTTGATGGTAACATCGATATTGAAGACAAGACGTCATGGACCCAATGGACGCATGCACTTCAACTTTCCAAACCACTCAAGTTCCTCTTAAAGGACTTGTTTCATTCTCACGGGAACCGACATTATCTATCGACTTTCTCTTAGAGATTGTTGATATTGAAGAAGAGACCCTCTCCCTAGTCTCATACGGGAACCAAATATGCACAAATTGAGTCTAGAGCCACGAGATCATCAATAAATCTCATTAGGACACTTTCAAATGAAGACTCTACATTTCACATAATGTGGAAAGAGAGATTATATCTTGAGTCCTCGCATTATCCTTGTGGTATTGCGAACATCCGAGTGATGTGTTATCATATTCACAATGAAGATGGAAAGCCTTCGGAGCCAACATCAAACAAGCTCTGGTAGGTGGCATGTGAGATCTATTATATAGATCAACCATGTAACAACCTGAGCAGAAACAATGGGGCGATTCAATCTCTTGAATCAATCACAGTTCGAGTTATGGATTGACGGATACCTTTGAAAACCGGTCTTTGTGCTTAAAAATCTTTTCTTTAGCAAATCGACCAGGTATACGGATATTTCAAATCAAAAGGTGTTTTATGATTGATAATTGATGTTCATTAAAACCTTCGTTGTATTGCAAAATAATTTCTATTGAGCAATACACGATTGTTTTCAAATCTCTTTTCATCAATCGGTGAATTTCTATTCACCGGTTCACTCACTCCGTGTTGTCTTCTTTGAGATGTTCCGGTTTGAGAACATTAGAGCAACCTCTGAAACCCTGTCAAGGAAATTCTTGAATTATACACGATCACAGCAAGACTTGTCTTGATCAACGGGAACCGTGGGCGGTGTACCTCAATTCAACGAAAGTGATCAAAGACACCTTCGTACATTTATTGCTAATCGTTGTATGCGAGTGCGCGACATTTGCACTAATCGAAATGAAGCGGTCAATCCATAGCCGCATGCTCACACAATACATTCATCTCTCGAAATCATGATAAGTGCATCAATGACTCGATATTTTCACTCCATGCTTCGCTACGCGCCAATATCATGAATCAACTAAAGCTTCCAGTTACTCGATGAGAAGATATCATGATCCGTAATGTGAGCATGTCGGTCCGAATGTCACAACATCACATAATACCAACACCACAATGGATGTCTCGAGATTTTAGTAGTGATGATCTCAAAAGTCGCTCAAATTTATTATCACTTGGATCAAAAGACCTCCACCGGGTAACCAAACATGCAATGAGAAGAATCAATGACTACGAGCTTGAACAAAGTACTACATAAGAATGCAAGAACAATTGTTAATGAAATATCTGCTTGTATTCGATTGTAATTTTAGTATATGTTTGAGGTGACCTCCATTGGGAGATTGTTAGGAATTAGAAATTCGGTATTAAAGAGTCGGTCACCTCAAGTATATGTAATCGTTAAAAGCTCGTAGTCGTAGTTATTTTAAGTTAAGTAGTATTTAGTTAAGTAACACCGTGGAGGACGGACGGGTCTTTACCCACCAGTGCACGATCCACGACCCGTTGTGTGGCGTTTATGTAAGACTATAAATACTCTCTACCTCCCAAGGTAGAGAGTTGGAGCTCATAATAATATCTTTCACTTTCTCTCACTAAGTTCCCTAAACCTCTAACTTTCTCTCTCTAGAATTCCACTTATACGCCCACTTTGTGTTATGGTTTGATGTGTATGTGAAATCCAATATATTACAGCGCCGCTGATAATTACGCCGTAACTCATGATACAACTATGGCATAACCATTGATTTATTGAAGATATGGCGTAACTCCTTCCAGAGGTTACGCCGTAACCAGCATTTTAGTGCAAATAACGAAGAATTATATGTTACGGCGTAAATCTTATAATTAGTTACAGCGTAACCAGATCTAGCCTATAAATACCCCACGATTTCCAGCATTTCAAAGCATCCCATTTCACACACAACAATCAGAGAATGTGATAAGAAGTTGAAGGAAGATCTAGAGGAGCATACGGAGCTATCTCCAGGGGGAAATCACTCCCCTACGATAAGCATTAGCTTTTTATCTTTTCTTTACTTTCGATTCATGTATTTCGTAACATTAAACATTGAATTGATTTGTATGGTTAATATGAACGGCTAAGCACCTCTTGGTGATGGCCTAGTTATGATTCCTTAATAGTTTTGTTTGCGTTTACATTGCTTCCGTATATTTATTTCTAAGTGTATGCATGCATAGTTTATTGGTAGCTGCCCTTGTTTCGTTAGTATTGAATGGAGGTAGAGGCTAGTTTCTTAGGAGATATGACCAACTGACCCAAAGTGAGTAGATTGAGACGGGAAGGGTAAGATATGACCTATTGACGACCATTTCTACTTGTGCGATTTGACCAACTGATCACCTACCGTTTGGATGAACTTAAGAATTAAGGGGTGAGTGTTTAAGTTGCTAGCGCCTGGGCACTCACTATTAAAAATCTAGCATGTAGCGGAACTTAATGACTTGGCTTAGGGGAACAGGAACAACTAGAATTATGAGGGGACACCTGACTTCTCCAGTGGTACCCTTTGCTGATAGGTTAGGACGAACTGACCAAATGTCGTCCTCTCGACTTTGACCCCACCTGAAGTAATTGGAAGTATTAGACGTAAACATTACTAGTTAGGATGAGTAGCTAGGTTAGCACCGCTCTCCTTTATTGATCTCAACCTTCGCCTTTATCTGCTTTAGTAGTTAATTAATTAATTCCTTATCGAAATAATATTAAAATCTGTGACACCTAGACTTAGTAGAAATCCATACACATAGCTCTTGGGACGACCTCAGTTTTACCGACTACTACACTACACACGACCGGGTACACTGCCCATTAGTGCATTAGGGTAGACCATAGGTATAACGAGTAATTATAAATATTAAAACACAGTCGAGAAACACGCATCAAGTTTTGGGCGCTACTATGGGAATTATTTTAGGATTTCTATTAAGTCTTTCATTTTTGTTTTGTTTTAAAATTTTCTCAAATTCTCACGGTCACTTTTTCAAGTTTCAGGTACCATGGAAGTTGTTAACATTGATGACCTCACTATTGAGGAATATTTGGCGTTGACAAGAGAAGAAGAAGGTCCAGGGCTCGTAAGACCGGCAATTGGAGCTAATATTGATTTCAAGATAAAACCTCAATTTATGAGAGAATTAAGAGCAAGTCCTTTTTCTGGAAATACCTCGGAAGATGCTTACGAACACGCCAAAAATGTTGAATATATCACCAGCCTGTTTAATACACCAGGAGTTTCAAAAGATGCAGTTATGCTCAGAATTTTTCCTATCACTCTTACGGGAGCCGCTAAAAGATGGGTTAATAGAATACTAGCCGGAACAATTGATACGTGGGATCTCCTTAAAAGATACTTCATTCAACGATACTGTCCACCATCTAAAGTATCAAGACAACTCGCAGACATACACAATTTTAAACAAGATGACGGTGAGACATTGTATCAAGTATGGGAAAGATACAATGATCTCCTCTACAAATGTCCCACGCATGATCTAAACAACCAGCAAAAAGTCAACATCTTTTACAAAGGAATCAATGTGACTACAAGAGAAATGCTGGACTACCAAGGACCAATCCCGGGTATGACTCCTGCTCTCGCCATTGAAGCCATTCAAAAACTTGTCGATCACTCTCAAAAATGTCACGATGGAGGAAGCAGCCGAAGCCTGGACAGAGGTCCCATAAGCATTGTCGCCATCACAAGCAAATTGGAAAACCTTGGAAGAGATATGAAGAAGCTCCAGGAAAATGTGCATGCTATTCGAGTAGGATGCGATACAAGTGAAGGAGGGAACTTAACCAGAGATTGCCCTATGAAAAATATAAGCCCCCAAATCGAAAAGGTTATGTATGGAGAATTAAAACCCTTCCATCAAGGTTATGACCAGAATTATTTCAAAACAAGAAGTTCTTCACTCAAGGAATCAATAAATAAGTATCTGGAAGAAGATAATTAGCGACAGGCCAGCAGGGACGCATTGTTCAAAAAATTTCAAGAAACAAGAACCACTCTCCTTGCTCGGCATGAGGATCTGGAAGAGGACAAAGGAACCCAGGATAAAGGGAAATGAAACTAATCATGACAATTCATGTGATGATAGTTTCTGTAAAGCCATATTTTCCAGCAACAGAAAACCTCTCTATACCCCTTTCAGGTACGAGGAGGAAGAGCTTTCTAGATTCCAAAAACAAGCTATAATAAAATGTGACAACACGAGCTTTCTGAAGGAAGAACGACATACGGAAATAGAAGCCGTTACGGAGAATGAAGTAAAGTTGAGCGCGGATACTGCAGTCATCCCGAATCGAGATCCTCTTATGAAAAAGACCGGAAGTTTCATTCTCCTTGCTCTATTAATAATTTACATAATATCAATGACTTAGGTGACCTAGGGGCTAGTATTAGTATCATGCCATTTTCCATGTACAAAAGATTAAACCTTGGTCCTATCAAACCCTTTTGCATGACTATTGAAAAGGCTGATAGAACAGTAAGCATACCAAGAGGGATAGTCGAGAATGTGCTCATCAAAATCAATAATTTTACTCTTCCTGTCGACTTTGTTATTTTAGACATGGAAGAAGATCTCGACATTCCATTAATTTTGGGCGACCCTTCCGCCATCTGCGTCAAAGATTAATGTTTTCAAAAATCATTACATTAAAAATCAACGATAGGAAGCTTACCCTGAATATGGATGACGTTGGAAAATGTCACCCTGTCGAAACTGTTTGTGTTATCAGGAAAGGAAAAAGCAAAAATCACTGTGCTACTAATGATCGTAATATGCAGGGAAGGAAAGTCAAGGAATACGACAATGGAAAAATACATCGCGACAACGCCTCGAAAATAAAGGAAAATGAATCTGAAGACGTGTGGCACGAAGTTCAGAATGCTGATTACAAGTACTTTCCTAATTTAAAATACCATTGGTGCAGGGTTATCCCTATTGACAATGATAAAGGATATGATCTTTGGGCTTCATGTAACCCTTATGTGGACGTCTGTGATGGTGGGCATGACAAGGAAAGAGTAAAAAACAACAAGTACTTATGGTCCTTAACTAATGACAAGGAAATAACATTCGAAGCTTGGGTGCGAATCATGTATGGCGAAATTGGCAATGATGATAAAAGAAAAATCTGGACTAATCTTAGCCACGGTGATACCCTTGATCATAATCTTGAAACAACAAATAATTCAACTATGGATCATGTGCTCATTGGTCGTGAGCATTGGTGTGAAATAATAAGAACCAGTGATGAGGATTCTTGGGCCTCCTGCAATCCTTACGATGAAAACTGTAATGGAGGAAGTAGTGCAAATAGAGTAGGAGTTAACGAATTTCTATGGAATTCAACAACGGACAATAGAAGGACCGAGGTACAATGGTCAGGTAGGTTAAGATTTAACGATTGGATCAAAATCAAATATGGGAAAGTGGATGCTTCCACTAAAAATAGAATTTGGAAGGACTGCATGAACGAAGATAATCCGGATGAAGAGACTCCTCAAGATATGGGTAACTCAACCAATGATGACAAAGAGGACACAAGAAAAGATTGCAATCATAAGGATACTGATGATTCTGTTGAAACCATTTCCAATGAGTATGACATAAAAGGAATAGTGGATCACCAGGAGCCACGATGTAAAGCAAAGATAACTGACCTAGAAGATGAAGAGTATGAGCAAAGGAGGTGCAAGCTTCTTGGCATTCGATATAAAAAACCACCTCCAATCATGGCCGAAAAATACGAATTCACTAGGTATCATTTGGGGCAGGACGAAAATTTTTACAAAGTTCGGAAGATAGGGACTAAAGAGTACCTCCGCACTGCCACAAATGTCGCTAGGGTCAGAAATAACTTAATGAAGGACATGGAGGAAGTTGGCCAAGTCCAAAGGCCACCATAAAGCCCCGAGGCTCTGAGTCTAACTTCAAGACTCGTAAATAAAGAAAAGTGCTCTTCGGGAGACAACCCGAATTTGTTTTATTTCCATTTCATTGGGTTTTGTGTTTTTAACCATTTTGCAGAAACAAAAAAGTTCTTTTCTGAAGATCTTGATCGACCAGAGTTACAACAGAACTCATCCTCATGGTTACTGTGATAACAGGCCCTTTGCGTGAGAACCTCGGAAGCATTACCAATTACTGTAATCCCATCTCGGTGGTTCTGCCTGTAGCTACACTTTGTAGCGTATGCGGTTTTGCCTAGTTACGGCAGTAACTACTTACGGAGTTACGACGTAACTATCCTCTTCATTACTTCTTTCATTTTAAACACAATAACCTTGTATTAGTCTTTTAATGAACTTTGTGGGTATGTTCCCAGAAACCCTCACGAGACTACACTCGTCCACTGGGACACCAAGTGGTTTAAAAACTTGTTGCATCGCTAAATGCAACCGTGATTCCTACGAAAGCGAGTTAGGTTTATTTTTCATTTTTCATTTTTCTTTTGTGGAAAACTAGAAGGGGGTTGAATAGTTTCACCGATTTAAAACTTCCTTTTAAATATTTAGATCGACTTATGTCAATCTATTTGATTGTTTATGATGGACGTTGATAGATAGGTATATATAAACGTGTAATGAAAGATAAAGAGTAAGAAGCACATCACCACGACACAAGTATTTATAGTGGTTCGGCACAAGGACACCTTCCTTGCCCTACTCCACTCCCCCGAGTCACCTACTCGAGTTCAGTAAACACTACACCAACTCCTTATGGCGGAGAAGCCTTCACAACGCCGCTTAACCTTTTTCGGTACAAAGCTAAATACCGAGTTCTTTCACACCAAGGCGAACCACACCTAACAAAACATCGCCTACCCTTTATACGGTGCTAGGCTAACCACCGAGTTCTTTCACACCTTAGAGAACTAATCCTTCACAACATCGCCTACCCTTTATTAGGTACTAGGCTAAGCACCTAGTTCTTTCACACCTTAGTGAACTACACCTTCACGACACAACACCTAATCTCAAGGAGATCTACTCCTTGTTACAACACCATCAAGGATATCACCATCCTTGTATATAAACAAATACATATATGTATAACGATGCACCTCATCGATTATACGACCTAGGCATTCTTCCCAAATGCTACTTGATTTGATTCTTTGGCATCCTTCACTAATGCCTTTGACACGGATGATGAGCACCTTTCACTAATGCTTTCATCTTGACACTTTCGGCATTCTTCACCTATGCCTTCAACCCAACATCTATGGAGAAAGGAAGAACTATCAACAAGAGAACCTTAGTAGTCTTGATGATGACGAAGCATGGCAACTCATGGACTTTGAGCTTGCACGTCTTCAAGAGATGGTGATCTCTCCTTTAAGAGGAACCTAGTAGATCACACAAAAACAAAAGACAAAATACATAGATCACTTAGATCTGAGGTTAGAGGATTAGAATACTTTGGGGAAGTATGTGTGTAAAAAGTACTCCTAGAGAGGAAGAAATGGCTCTCTATTTATAGAGGAAATTCTCTTATGTTTCCCCGGATCCCATGGATCCCTACCACAAGGGATCCGGCTAGCACAAAGCTAGGGATCTGTGGTCCGCTCCTCTTTGCCCATGGGTATTTTTGGTTATGGGTCATGGGTCATGGGTTATGGGTTGATCCATGGTTTTCTTTCTAGATACAATGTATCTTAAGGATACAATGAATTTGGTTAAGTGGTATAAATAAAACCATGGGTTATGGGTCAAAACCATTTGCTAGTTTTTACTTATTTAGTATATACTTGGTTTTACCCATTTTAGTATATACTTGTTTTTACCCATTTTGGTATACTTAGTTTAAGTATATGTCTAACCCAATATGTAAACACTAGTTGTTGTACATATGTATCTAAGTCATAAAATCACTTATACTTGTTTTAGTGTTTTATGTGAAAGCGTAGTGTGTTAGAAAACTATTAGTCCAAACCATTTACGTATTCTATTTGTTTCGTTAAAATGATTTTACGTTTGTTATCGACAAAACATTAGAAGATCGTAAAATATAAATAAACGTTTTCACGGCTTATTTGTATTAACAATCTCCTCTTTTGTTGATGACAAAACATAAAATTATTTTAAGGAAAAATCTAAAATTGTAAGAGTTTGAATTTGTAGTTTTTACTTTCTTCTCCCTTTTGTCGAAACAAAAGTGTTAAAAGAAACTAACACAAATAAAAAATGCAAAAATGTAAAGAGAGAAAGTGGCGGAATGGTACTGTCTTAACTCCCTTGACGAGTCCATCCCTTTGAAAGGGCGTCAAGGACATAACGTAAAATGAGCTAATTGTGTTTGCAATTAAGTTTGCAAATTGTTAGTCTAAGTAATGACGTGCTCCCCTTGAATATTGCAATGTTGCAATGGGGTGTCATGAAGTGTAACCCAAAATTGGATTAAGTTTGCAAATGATTTTGCAATGTCGTTTGACACAAGCTCCCCTAGCTTTATGGTGTCAATATCTTCATGTATATTTTAAATAACTACAAAACAAAGGTTAGAAAAACAAGAGTATAGTGCATAATTTCCTGCAAAAGAGACTCAAGTTAGTATAAATTTGTGCTCTGTACCACGGTTCCCTTCAAGGAGGATCCGTCTAGTTATCTGGAAGGGATCCTATTATATCATTACGGTTTCTTGATGAGTGAAGAAATGTCAAGGAATGCTATTTGAGGAAATGAGATATATGTACAATATAACAAGCACAACACATATAATAATCATAGCATATAAGTATTCATTCAATAAAACAAGAGATACACAACCAAATCTCTAAAAACTAAGAGAATGAACTTTAGCCATATAAGTACTACTAATGCTAATCTCATTACGGGATTTAGAATGTGACAATGTGCTTAAGTCTAGGGATGGGTGGACTTGTTGAAATGATCCAACTTTGCAATAAGATGATTGAACATGAAATGTATCTCATTTCGTACTTCTTGAACAAGTTCTTGAGTTTTTAGGCAATTTGGGCAAATATTGTCTTGGTTTGGCCCCGAAGGAAAAAGGATGTTTTGAGGAGGCTCAATGTGTGTTTGAGGGTCTTCATTTTGAGAAGTAGGGAGAGGTTCTAAAAATGAGGGTGGTAATGGAACTTCTTCCATATGATCAAGGTTGTTCCTTGTCTCCAATGATGGACTAGTTGGTGTTGTAGGTGGTTCCCGATTTAATGAAAAGGTTGGTGAATGGGAGGTTCTTGGTGATGAATGGAACAATGAATATATGTTTGGATGAGGAAGAGGCTCATTCAAGGGGTGTAGTTCATTCTCAATGAATGAAGGTGTTGATGGTTTGCTAGAACTAGCCATGTTTGGTTTGGAACTAGATGATCCTTTTTCTAGTTGGAAAGGTTCGATGCTAATCCTTGTTGTTCTCTTAGCTTTTGTTGGATGGGTTTGATGAGGTGGGATTCTAGATTCATTATCTCTAATGGGAGATGTTTCGGTGGATGAAATTTCATGGATCATTTGACCCTTTCTTTTGGATGATCCTATGTTTGAGGAGTTGTTACTAAGAGCCTTAGTCATGGTGATGAAGGTGCTAATGTGAGCTTCTAATTTCTGATTTTTGAAAGGTAATTGAGGATGGTGCCATAAGCCTAAGATTGTTTGGTTTATAAAGAGTAATTTGAATTTGGGAATTAAATTCTTGACCACTTAGAAGACTAAGCATGCTCTTGAGATTTTGATCACTCTAGGAATATAATTAATGTATGCTAAGAGTGGTTAGAGAACCAAAAGGTGACATGAGTTTGAATATAGGAGTCGATTTATGTTCTTCGCATCTGGATCCCGCGGATCCCTCTCCTGGGATCCGCTGGTTAAAGACCGAGGATCCTGGATGTCGACAGTCTAGGTGAAATCATTATGCTTTTGTAAGGTTAGTTATTAATGGATTTCGAGAGTTTAACTTAATTTTGAAGTCTTTAGTGTTGGATATCTCAAACCCTTAACCATAACAAGTAATGGTGTTTAATGATGATTTTGGCCAAGAAAATTTGACTTTGGGTAGTCTAACTATATGTTTGACAATGATTCCATTTAATTTGATGTGGAGAAGTGGTGATAACAAGTCCTAGAACTCGATGATGTCCTAATAGGAATTTACTAAAATCCTTAAAAAAATAAAAAGAATTGAAAAACAATTATTGGCCTTAATTTTGATTAAAAGGTGATTGAGATTAATTTGCTAAAATTGAAAGATATACCTAACTAAGTGCTATCAAGAGTGATAGATAATGTGTGAGTGTTAGAGCGGAATTATGGTGAGTTTTGACTAGTTGGAGATGATCTAATAGAATGTTTTGATGTACCTAAATCTGTATTGCATATCAGATACCACGGATCCCACGGTTCCTTCGGGAGGGATCCGCTCTAGTACAATCTTTGGGATCCGCCTCTGCGGATCGTAAGGCTTTCAAGAATGTGCAACTTTGTACTTCTTAGTAAATGTTTCTCCTAGTTGTTTCTATGGGGACTAAATGCAAGAACACAACTAATATAATTAATATCAAAGTAGAAGAACTAAAATTCCTAAAATGAGTGACGACGACCACTCCAAGAGGTCGAAAATCTCATTTTCAAACACCTAAGTTAGGATGTTTAGTGCCAAGGTATGGCAATGCCTACATACTACAAGTATAGTTTAAAGTGTTTACAAACCATTGTTTGAGATTGTTTATCATACACTAGATTCCTAAGGTCTTACCTTTCTTTTCCTCCTTCACTTCTTCACCCGTCCTCCACTCTTTATCAAACTATCTTCACTTCTTCTTCTCAAGAAATTTGCAAGCATTTGAAGATTCCCTTGGTTTGTTGCCATTCGGTGATTCATTAGGGATGTTTGGCAATTGGTTAATGTAGTCCAAGGGGTCAAGATCGATATTTTCGAGTGGGTTGCTACTACTCCCTTCACCTTCTCCTTGCCTCTCTCTTTCGTCCGAGGAATCCATTGGGTGGGTGTGGTCTCTTGCCTTCCACCATAAACCTTGTTGTTCTACCCTCGGTTAATGGTACCATAACCTTATTGCAAAAGTTATGATCAAGGATTGTGGAGAAGGGTCTAATGCAAAGATGAATTTGGCGAGACGGGTTAGAAGCATTGCATACGGAAGCACCATCTTGTCCATGCTTCTAACACTTGCCATTCTCTTGACCATGTAGTAGACAATGTTGAAGCGAGTTTGGTCACTAGACAATAGATCATGAAGCTTAGGCATGCGTTGGGGTGATCCTTGTTTCCTACTAGACACACCACATTCTCTCTAATCACATCTTCCCATTTTTATACAACGGGTACATCTCCGAGAGCTCCATTTGGAAAGGATCTCTATAGATCACTTTCGACTTCCTAGTAACTCTTGATGGGGATGCTCTTGGCATAAACACGTATCCACTACCGTGGTTGCTTCCTGTGATTGTTGTGTGATAAATGTCGTGATGATCAACCATAGAGTGTATTTCTTGCAACGACCACTCATTAGAGTACATGCAAACACCATCATGTGGCACTCCTATTATTCTTCCAAACTCCTCAAGTGAAAGACTAAACTCTCGCTCATTGATGGTGAATTCAATTGAGATGGACCCGTCATCATTTCTAATAATCCTCATTGTCTTGTAAAACTCAAGCACAAAGACCGGCAAATTTGTTCGCTTATATCCAATAAACAATCAAACCCAATAGTTGCAAAACTTCCTTATGTCAAGATTTGCAAGAAATGATGGATCAACAACTCTACCTTCATGAAAGAGTCTCCTTTCGAGCAACTTAAATGCTTTTCTATCGTCCGGACTTAAGCCATTTTCCTATGATACATGGGTATGTAGTGGGCGGTGTCTTGGTAATCTTGTTGCTTGTTGCTAGGCATGATATTCCTAAACAATACAACCCAATGTGGTGTTAATGATGAATAGTAGTCTAGAGGGTTTGATCACAATTTTGTTCTCATCATCTTTGTTGAGTTCAAGAAATGTGTTTAATTTGTATTAACAATGTTAATTCTTTGATTTAGATTATCTTAGAAAACAATGTGGTGACAAATTATAATAAACCCATTTGAACCCAACTCTTAAAGATGAAGAAATTGTAATTCTAAGAATCAAGGAATTAAAATAACAATGTAGTGAAGATTATACTTACACAAGTGATTGTTAGACTTGAGAAGAATGATCAATTTGCTCCTATGAACGATGACTGGGTTTTTGTTCGTGAGTCTTTAAGGTGAGTATGATTGTGGAACATCCATGTGATCATTCTTGATCATATCTTGTCTTCATTGCACGGATCCCGGATCCCACTCATTTGAGATCCGGCTAGTGTAAACCGAGGATCCCAGATATAAAGAAAAATCACCAAACATTCCTTGATAACTAAGGTTTGGGAGTTCTAAACAACCTAATGTTTTGGTGTTTAAGGTTCTAAAACTTGTGATTTGAGGTTTTTGAAGATTCAGTATTATTCCTATTAGACGAGGTTCCCTTTTTAAGAATTAGTCATAATTCTTGGGAAACTTTTCAAACATTATAATAAAATCCCATTTTATTATAACATAAGAAATTTCACATGAAAATTTATAGACATAGATGAAGTGTCAATAAATTCTTTGTGATGAATAATGATAATGGTTATCAAATAACCAAAATGTCATTATTACGAAATCATAGTGTAGTTTCTACAAATAAGTCAAAGAATACTATTTTTGATAATGACTTTAATATAGAAAACTATTAGAACAATTACTAATAAATCATGCAACTATGATTTCAATAATAAAATTAAAAGCAAGTGATTAGTAATCATACATTGGCTAAATATTTTTTTTGCGAAAGGAAATATTTAGATAAGTTCTTTATGCTCTTCTTGGTAGCTCCAAACTCAAGTATGGATAATGCTTAGACAAAAAATGTTAGAGCATTCTATCATTGTCCAACAATAAACAATATAGTGATTTTAAAATATGATGAAGATAATCCTTCTTTGTAGTTTTCAAACATACACGGATCGTATCGAGTCTTTAAAGTACAACATACTTTAAGAAACTTGGTAACGAAGCTCTGATGCCAATTGTGGAAAACTAGAAGGGGGGTTGAATAGTTTTATCAATTTAAAACTTCCTTTTAAATATTTAGATCGACTTATGTCAATCTATTTGATTGTTTATGTTGTACGTTGATAGATAGGTATATATAAACGTGTAATGAAAGATAAAGAGTAAGAAGCACATCACCACGACACAAGTATTTATAGTGGTTCGGCTACAAGGACACCTTCCTTGCCCTACTCCACTCCCCGAGTCACCTACTCGAGAGTTCGTAAACACTACACCAACTCCTTATGGCGGAGAAGCCTTCACAACGCCGCTTAACCTTTTTCGGTACAAAGCTAAATCCGAGTTCTTTCACACCAAGGCGAACCACACCTAACACAACGTCGCCTACCCTTTATACGATGCTAGGCTAACCACCGAGTTCTTTCACACCTTAGGAGAACTAATCCTTCACAACATCGCCTACCCTTTATTAGGTACTAGGCTAAGCACCTAGTTCTTTCACACCTTAGGTGAACTACACCTTCACGACACAACACCTAATCTCAAGGAGATCTACCTTGTTACAACACCATTAAGGATATCACCATCCTTGTATATAAACAATACATATATGTATAACGATGCACCTCATCGATTATACGACCTAGGAATTCTTCCCAAATGCTACTTGATTTGATTCTTTGGCATCCTTCACTAATGCCTTTGACACGGATGATGAGCACCTTTCACTTATGCTTTCATCTTGACACTTTAAGCATTTTCACCTATGCCTTCAACCCAACATCTATGGAGAAAGGAAGAACTATCAACAAGAGAACCTTAGTAGTCTTGATGATGATGAAGCATGGCAACTCATGGACTTTGAGCTTGCATCGTCTTCAAGAGATGGTGATCTCTCCTTTAAGAGGAACCTAGTAGATCACACAAAACAAAAGACAAACTACATAGATCACTTAGATCCGAGGTTAGAGGATTAGAATACTTTGGGAAGTATGTGTGTAAAAGTACTCTGAGAGTAAGAAATGGCTCTCTATTTATAGAGGAAATTCTCTTCTGCTTCCCGGATCCCACGTATCCCTACCACAAGGGATCCGGCTAGCACAAACTAGGGATCCGTGGTCCGCTCCTCTTTGCCCATGGGTATTTTTGGTTATGGGTCATGGGTCATGGGTTATGGGTTGATCCATGGTTTTTTTCTAGATACAATGTATCTTAAGGATACAATGAATTTGGTTAAGTGGTATAAATAAAACCATGGGTTATGGGTCAAAACCATTTGCTAGTTTTTACTTATTTAGTATATACTTGTTTTTACCCATTTTAGTATATACTTGTTTTTACCCATTTTGGTATACTTAGTTTAAGTATATGTCTAACCCAATATGTAAACACTAGTTGTTGTACATATGTATCTAAGTCATAAAATCACTTATACTTGTTTTAGTGTTTTATGTGAAAGCGTAAGTGTGTTAGAAAACTATTAGTCCAAACCATTTACGTATTCTATTTGTTTCGTTAAAATGATTTTACGTTTGTTATCGACAAAACATTAGAAGATCGTAAAATATAAATAAACGTTTTCACGGCTTATTTGTATTAACACTTTTTTTAGAATTATGCTTGTCGGTAGTGTGATTTCAGGGAATGAAGTTTGATCATGGATGCTTATGCGAAGGCACGACTCTCTTTCATGAGCCTTCTTTCTTTTTGGAGCAAATTTCAGGGAAGTTCTCGCTCTAATTCTACTTTTCTCTTCACCTTTATTTAACGCTTAGTACAAAAGGAACTTTGTACAATTCAAGTGGGGGACGGAGTAGAATTGTCTCTTGAACTTTATTTTGCCCTCGTTTTCTAGTTTATTTTGAAAAATTATGCCATTTTAAAATTTTGACATGTTTTCTTAACCTAACTAGATTAGACCTTAGCCGAGCACATACAACCCTTGATATTATATGGTGAGATTAGCCTTATCCGCTTCCAAAATTTTACCCCAAATCCACCAAATTATGAGTGTCTTGGGTAGCTTGTAAACTTTAGAACTTGACCTTTGCATCATTTCGAGACCATAGACGAGGTATGTTGAGTTAGCTCGATGTATTTGGACTTTTCAGTTTAAGAAGGCAATATTATAGGATTATCACCCAAATAGCCTACCATTGTGTGTCTATCGATTAGTCACCTCGACTTCTCGACCCTCATATGAAACCCTTTTGTTGCACTCACCTTTAGTGCAAGATACCCCTAGATACACCCATCTAAGCCATTCCTTTCATTTTGTTAACCCAATATATTGTTTCGTTACACCCATACACCTTAGCCTACCCTGTAGTCTTTATTTGTGATTGGGAAGTCATCATTTGACTAAGTTCAAGGTTCAAGTGGAAAGGTTTGGAAGTCACGCTTTTTTCGACGACATATTCTTAAAGATCATTGAAGACCCCCCAAACTCCCATGGTTCATCTCAAGTGGGGGGATGTTAGTGTTATGTTTATGTTAAAAATTAAAAAAAATATATAGTTATGTTATTCAGTTTATTGTAAAGTGCGATGTTATAAGCACTATGTTATGAGCTTAATATAGATTTAGTATCGAGGAGGCCACCTCGGTCACATTTGAAGATTGGAGTTGGTAATTGCGCCAACAGTTGGAGAAAAGGTAGTGTGCCCATCATGACGTCCTCGAATGACACATCTACCTAGTATATCATGATTCGGTTTCTTAACTTCGAAGCTTAAACTTTGGGCGGACGGTAAGTGGTGATGACTTGGTTGTAGATTTAGACTATTTGCTTGATTTTTATTTTACACCATTTATATATCCCATGTCTTATCCTACCCTTTAGTCATGAAGCATGTCTAGGTGATGCAGCGAGCAATCTTTGGTGTCTTGGCCATGGATTTGGTCATGTACCATTGGTTTTGTCCACTTCGTCGTGACATGTTAGTAATGACGAGTCACCCTTAACCTTTGTCGTGTCTACCCATATTGCCTTCGAGAATTGTTTAGCCCTTAACTCTAGTGGTGGAGATTTGTGTAACCGCCAAGCTTATGATAGAATACATGCTATGGTATGCGATTGAGTGATCACCCTAAATTGACACTTAGAATAGTTGAGAGATTTGAGTTTTCGTTCCCATTTCGTGAGGTGTTCGCCTTTGTTTTATTCTAGCATAAAGGATTTGTAAACTTATATTTTCCAGGTAATGGGAGATATCTTTTTAGGAATCTATCTAATAAGGTCTACTTGAGGGCAAGTAGAGTTCAAGTGAGAGGATATTTGATAACATCAAATTATCCTGAATATTAAGTGTCAATTTCCTCCGATAATGCTTGTAATTTATATCATTTATATGGATTTACGCTTGTTTTCCATTATATTTCACTTTCAGGTAAATTACGAGCATTGGAGCTAAAGAGACGCGGATTTGGAGAGATTATTGAAGATTTATCATAGTATGCTCACTTTGAAGAAGTTACGGCGTAACTCATCTCTCACATTATGCCGTAACTAAAGCGTGGCTCAGAAAACCAACTTAACAGAAGATTACGGTGTAACTCTCCCAAAGATTACGACGTAACCATATTAGGTCAAATGAGGTTCCGCGCCACTGATAATTACGCCGTAACTCATGCTACAACTACGGCGTAACCATTGATTTATTGAAGATACGGCGTAACTCCTTCCAAAGGTTACGCCGTAACCAGCATTTTAGTGCAAATAATGAAGACTTATATGTTACGGCGTAACTCTTATAATTAGTTATGCCGTAACCAGATATGGCCTATAAATACCCCACGATTTCCAGCATTTCAAAGCATCCCATTTCACACACAACAATCAGATAACGTGAGAAGAAGTCGAAGGCAAATCTAGAGGAGCATACAGAGCTATCTCCAAGGGATAAATCACTCCCCTATGATAAGTATTAGCTTTTTATCTTTTTGTTACTTTTGATTCATGTATTTCGTAACATTAAACATTGAATTGATTTGTATGGTTAATATGAGCTAAGCACCTCTTGGTCTTGGCCTAGTTATGATTCATAATTGTTTTATTGCGTTTACATTGCTTCAGATAATTATTTCTAAGTGTATGCATGCATAGTTTATTGGTAGCTACCCTTGTTTGATAGTTTTGAATGGCGGTAGAGGCTAGTTGCTTAGAGATATGACCAACTGACCCTAAGTGAGTAGACGAGACGGAAAGGTAAGATATGACCCATCTTGACGACCCTTTCTACTTGTGCGATTTGACCAACCGATCACCTACCGTTTGGATGAACTTAAAATTAGGGGTGAGTGTTTAAGTTGCTAGCGCCCGCACTCACTATTATAAATCTAGCATGTAGCGGAACTTAATGACTTGGCTTGGGGACCGGGAACAAGCGGACTTATGAGGGACACTGACTTCTCCGATGGTACCCTTTGTCGATAGGTTAGACGAACCGACCAAATGTTGTCCTCTCGACTTTGACCCCACCAAGTAATTAGAAGTAATTAGACGTAAACATTACTAGTTAGGATGAGTAGCTAGGTTAGCACCACTCTGCTTTATTGATCTCAACCTTCGCCTTTATCTGCTTTAGTAGTTAATTAATTAATTCCTTATCGAAATCATATTAAAATCTGTGACACCTTGACTTAGTAGAAATCCACACACATAGCTCTTGGGACGACCTCGGTTTTACCGAATACTGCACTACTGTTGGGTCTATTATAGATTTGGTGATACAAAACAAGAAGAATGGAACATGAAGGACTAAAAGTGACAAGAAATGAAGCTACAAAAAGATGGAGGATTTGGAAGATTCTAGAAGATATGCTTAAAAGAATATTTAGTTTCCTAATTGTATTATGATTCCTCTTGTAAACCCTAGATGTCTCTAGTATATAAAGAGACATAAGGTCATTAGTTTTATTGTACGTACAAGATGTAAACCTAAAAGGTGTGTGTGTGTGGGAACCTAGGCGTAGGGATTTGGAAAACGCCTAGGGTTTAGTGGTTTAGTTGTTTAGTTGGTTAGTCAGCCTCAAGGTCAAGTCCTTGATCCATGTTACAAGGTGTGTAACATGTTCTACCTTGATCAAGTAGAATTGGGGCTGTAGATGTTTGTATGTTAGAGATGATAATGAAAAACCTTGTTCATAATAATGTTGATTCTATGTTTGAATATTCCGCCTTTATTATTATGTGTTCCTAGATATAATATTAGACCTAGTCTAAGAGCTACAACGATCTTTACAATTGGTATCAGAGCCTGGGGCTCTTGATATCTAGGGTTTATTCAAGGTTTTTATTGGCAAGATGCAGTTTCGAAGATTTTCTGACTCGACTTTATGTGGCTTCTTGAACAGTGCGTGGGATACTATTTTAATAATGTTTAAGATTAATTCTGGTCCTATAATTTAAGTCTGGTTCGCGTTAATTCTTATCTCAAGCGTTATACTAGTTTCAAGGATCAGGTTCCAAGATGTTTCATTAGTATGTTCTATGATTTCATATTGATTTCTGACTTTACGTGGGCGCAATGGGACCTACAATTGCTACATGGAGTATATTGCATGACTTAGCCTCTTTTGATTGATTGGCTATGTGGGACGTCGTTCATTGTGCACGTGTATACGAATGATATATCTGATTTAATAGGGTCAGTAGAAATCAAGTAAATGGAGGTCACATGATGGTGGGTCATGATATGTATTCTTTTCTTCCAAGATTCGTTTTCATCATGGTCACGTGGTACTCTCATTGTATTCGACCATCATGGTGGGGTCTTGATTGATAATTTAATTGGTTCATATGTAAGATTCAATGATTCACGTGGGGCTATGTAAGTCAATTGATAGCTGGTTTATTATTTGTGTTCGAGAGTTATTTTTGGTCAAATCTTGATCTTGCTTTGATTTCGAGTTAAGTCGGTCATGTTATTGGTTTTAAAGTCCGCTTATGCCTCAAAAGTCTTGCCAGTATATTTTCAATCTTGTCAAGTCTTGGTCCTAATTTATGTGATTTGGGATGCACGTGATATTATTTGTTTGACTCTTTGACAGCATACTCATGGTTAAATCTGGTCGGTGGTCAAAGTACTGTTGAAGACAAGGTTATTTGGTGAGTCAAAGGCAGTACTGCTTGAACACGAAAGTACTGCTACTTATTTACAAAGTACTGTTAAACGAAGGTACTTTGGCTCAAGGTACTGCTTCTCATTCAAAGTACTGCTGCTTATCCGAAAGTACTACTAAAAGACATTTTGATCGATATTGGATAAAGCGTACTTTTGATTTAAGGGGAAGTTGAGCATGATGATTGTTATGGATTTTTGGCGACACACACATGGATATTGGTTCACACACACAGGAAGAAGTTTATATTCTTAAAGGATTCAAAAAGGCTCGTATTTGATTCTTATGGATTAATTGATTACGAAGAAGGTTGAATATCATTTATTTAATGTTATAGTTGAGTTTCACATGTTTGTGTTCTTATCATATAGCTTGATGAATCTAGCAATGTGTGATTTTTCTTAAGATGCTCTATGCACATTGGCTATCACTTAAAGGAGTTACATTGTAGTGCTCGATGTCTCATATTAGTTGAGGATTTTGTCAAGGGATTATGGCTACTTATATTTGGTGTTTCGTATAAGTATGGAGTTCCGTGGATAGTACAAGATTTAAGACACAAGTTTGGGAAATTCTACTTCTTCATCAAATTCGTTATACTCGGTTTTCTTCACAAGTAATCATTACATAAAGCCTCTGATTTTGAAGAATCGGTTGATGTTCATGCATCACCGAGGGAAGTTTCTACGGTTTATTCATTCTCTATTTGTTGATAACAAAAGGGAAGAGATGTTTGAGTGACATGTTCAAGTCAAGGGAAGCATGGAAGACAAGATTGTTTCATTCATGGTGATTTAATTATCTCAACTTCGCTACTTCGCTCTAGGGAAGTTCGTACAAGAATCGTGTTTGTTTTGTCATCATCAAATAGGGAAGATTGTTGGGTCTATTATAGATTTGATGATACAAAACAAGAAGAATGAAACATGAAGGACTAAAAGTGACAAGAAGGGAAACTACAAAAAGATGGAGGATTTGGAAGATTCTAGAAGATATGCTTAAAAGAATATTTAGTTTCCTAATTGTATTATGATTCCTCTTGTAAACCCTAGATGTCTCTAGTATATAAAGAGACATATGGTCATTAGTTTTATTGTACGTACAAGATGTAAACCTAAAAGGTGTGTGTGTGTGGGAACCTAGGCGTAGGGATTTGGAAAACGCCTAGGGTTTAGTAGTTTATTTGTTTAGTTGGTTAGTCACCTCAAGGTCAAGTCCTTGATCCTCATTATAAGGTGTGTAACATGTTCTACCTTGATCAATCAATGAGATGTTTGTATGTTAGAGATGATAATAAAAAACCTTGTTCATAATAATGTTGATTCCATGTTTGAATATTCCGCCTTTATTATTATGTGTTCCTAGATATAATATTAGACCTAGTCTAAGAGCTACAACGATCTTTACAACTACATACGACCGGGTACACTGTCCGTCAGTGCATTAGGGTAGACCATAGGTATAACGAGTAATTATAAATATTAAAACCTGGTCAGTAAAACCTGCATCAAAAAGAAATTGTTGAAAATTTTGATTCAAACTCTATAATCGATGAATTCAAAGGCCTTTAAATTAGTAAAGCTGATTTGTAGTTTTCAGTGTTGAAAAGTTGTAATTTTTTAGGTCCTGTGGAAAAGTTATTATGGATTAGTTATAGCCTTCTTTGACATGTGACTCTTTGGATTCCTAATATACAGGGACTTGTGTTTCAAATTTTCGGTCCTCCCATAAAAAAATGTTCAACAAGCTAAGTCACGCCATTATTTGCATGATTAGTTGTTTAATCTATCAAAATTGAATGTGTCCCTCGACTATAATAGACGAGACCTTTTCTAGAAGTTCCAAGAACATGCTCTACTAGGTGACCCGGATATACTAGTGGAGTTAGTCTTAGGATTGGACGCATTATTCTGAAATCTGAATATGTTTCGTTTCGCGTCTTGCAGGTAGAGGTGAACATTTTGGTTAACTGGTTCGGTTTGACGACTGGTCAAACCCGAACCGGTTTGGGTCAAAGAAAAAAAACCGGTCGTGCCGGTTCGGTTACAAACCGGCTGCGAAGAGAAAAAAACCCAACCGGTCCAAACCAGTTTGGGTATGGTTTGGGACCGGTCTTGACTAGTTAACCGGTTTTGACCGGTTCTAGTATTTTTTTTTTTTCGTTTTCCGTCGTCATTTGTCATCGTTTTCTTGTTTCGTGTATTAATAAACTTCAACTTTTATTTAATGAAAGGAAAATACGACTGAAAGGAAATACATCACACATTACACATAAACTTAAAACATAACACATAATAACATAAACATAAAACATCGATAACTTGATAAGCTACTCAACGTCGACTCGAGGTCTCGAGCCATCAACTGCAAGTGCATAGCGGAAATAATTCTGTGTGTGAACCTTCAACGCCGCGTTGGAAGAGGGTTTCACTAAACATAAACAATGCTTACATTGAGCCATTCGCTTGCCATCCGACATTTCGACGTAGTTGTAGTTAGCCCAAACATTGGGTGCACGGTTTACTGGTAAAAAACGAACTATCACCGGTAGCGGGGGTGGCGGAGGCGGTGCAGGATCAGCCATTAGTGAAATGCTTTCGGTTTTTATTTTTTAGAGTGTATTTTTAATTGTATAAAAGTTGCAAAGAAATAAAAACACAATCTATTTATTTATACTAGTTTTACAATGGAAAACTTGTAAATATAAAAAAAATCAAATTTTGAAAATTTACCCGCCTTCACGCTCAAAAAAATTCAAAATTTGAAAATTCAAACTGGTTTGACCAGTTTTAACCGGGTGAAAGTTTTGAAAACTTTTTTTTGCCGCCACCCAAAATATTCAAATTTTTAAAAATATAAAACCGGTTTGAAATTTGAAAAAACAATTGCCGCCCACCCAAATTTTGAAATTTCAAAAAAAGTAAACCGGGGACCGGTTAACCGGTATGAAACCGAACTTCTTCTTTTTTCCGTTTTTCGTCGTTTATACAAACTTACACTGAATAAACTTCAACTTTGGGAAATACATAAACTTAAAGGAAATACATCATGAAAGGAAATACATAAACTTAAAACATAATACGTAAACAACTCTACCCCGCTTAAATTATAACATGGATTTAATGCGGCCGCACAAGTAATTAACGGTGGCAAAGTTTCAAAATATTTCAAAAGCTTATCTTTCATGCCGGAAACCATGCTTGTATAAACACCACCATTAAATTCAAATGCGGAAATACTTGAAGACATCAAGTATAGTTGCTCGAGTACCAAATGAGCCGTTGGATAATAAACTCCGGACAATTTTTTTGTTGCGTTGTAAAAAACTTCAAGTAATCGGGTTAGTTTTTCAATAGTATCCTAATGATCGGCATTAAATGGAGCACACTTACCCTTTTCCAACAATTTGTCATGAAAATATTGCAAAGTCACCTTTTGTTTTAAACCACTTATGAACATAAGATAAGTGGAGTTCCATCTTGTTTCAATATCCCAATTAGGTGATAACCAAGGTTTCCCCACATTTTCACACAACCGAATGTTGGCATTATATCTTTTATTACCCTTTTTAAAAATATCATGAAACATTCTTTTAAAACTTTTTCATTTGACTCAAATTCTCATCTTTTAATCTCGCTTGCACGGCCAAGTTAATGATGTGTGCAACACATCGACTATGAAAAAAATCGCCATTACAAGGTGGCTCGTATTCCATTTTTAGTCTACGCATTGCATTTGTGTTGTTACTAACATTATACAACGTTATTGGAAAAAAAATTGTCAAGTGAAATTTATATATGAAACACTTTTCTCAACAATTGGTATAAAGCATCTCCGGGAGTGAGGAACCGGAAAGTCTTCAAATGCTACGACTCGCTTCATCATTTGCCAAACTTCGGGGATCAACCGAATGTGCGGTAACACAAAGGTACGAAAATGGAAATTATGAGGAGCGGACCAAACATCGGTTGTTAAATTAACAGAAGCATCTAAATTTAAAAAAGCATTTTTTAAATCTTGTTTAGCCGTTTTCTACATTTTCATAGCATCGCGTTTTAGAGTCATACGACTTACATGATTATACATTGGTTGGACATAATTCTGGAACACCGTCGCCGTCAAAGTTCGTCAAAGTGGTTGAACGGCAAACCACATTGAATCACCAAACCAGCAAATTGTTGACGGACTACATCATGATCGTATACAAAAATACTCTCGTCTCGACCCATGGACGATTAACCGGCTTCCGGAACCGTTTTGAGTGCCTTGCAATACTTGTTTTTGATATGAGCCCTTAACGTCGAGTTGGAACCGGCAGACATTATACTCAAGCAAAGTTTACATTGAGCCTTTTTCTTACCATCCGAAATTAGGACGAGGTTTAAGTGTTCCCATGGATCTTTTACACGATCGCATGGTAAAGTTCGGACAATCGTCGCTGCACTTGTTGAACCAGCTTCGCTGTTGGTGGTGTTGGAACTTGCCATTAGTGAAATAGTTTCGGTTTTGATTTTTATTAGTGTTTTTGATTGTTTGAAAGTTGTAATTAACCAAATACACAACACTTTTATTTATACTAACCTTTCTATGGAAAATGGTAATTTTGAACACAATTTGATAATATCCCCCGCTGCGCTCTACATTCAAAATGGGGAGTAAGAGTAAAAGGGGAGATGCAGTTATCATTTGTCGTTTTAATGAACTTTTCCTTCCAAAATGGTTCTGGACATTGCCGCTGCTCTAGCTCATAATACACGAATTGTCGATACAAAGTACAGTGCACATCATCTTTTGTAACATAATATAATACGGATTAGTGTAGAAGAGAAAAATAGAAAAGTTGGGAGGAATAAAGAAAGGTGTTTCAAGTGTTGATGGAAAGCTGAATGAGGAAATAAATGGTGTGTTTCTCTTTAACGTGGACACGCCCACATTAACATCTCATACATACATATCACTTCCCACATAACTTACGTAAAAATTGTACAATTAAATTTGATGAATGCCTCAAGATCCAATCAACCAAATGTTCTATGTGATTTTAAAAGACATTCACCAAATGCGCAAGTGAAAGGAAGAATACCCAGGAAGAAAAAGTTGACTTTGACACTGATCTGATTTATGAAGTTGAACCGCCTTTGCCACCACTTCACGCTCAAAGTGTTCAGCAGCTTCCTCAAGAGACAGTAGTTGTTGCATTAATGTGGCGAGTTTAGCTACATTTTCTTCTTTAATATGGGCTGGTACCTTCTCTTCATAGTTCTTAGCACTCATCGCCTTGTTTAAAGTATCTCTTTGCCTAGTGAAACATGGAAAGATCAATGAATGGTATTGGTGATAACTCCAAGTATAGGCGACAAATTTGAACCATTTACACATGAATTTGCTTGGGTTATGTATGATGGGTAAATAACACAGGAGAAATTTGAACCTGAATGGATGTTTTAGTTAAAGATTTAGGTTATGATTGTATTAAAAGTTTTTCTTAATTTAAAGAAAATTGTTTGCTTGAAATCAGTGATGATGGGTTTGGTTAAAGTTCTTACTTTTGTAACCCTGTCAACTTGGTACTGAACTTTTCGCGTTCTTTGTTAACATCAATCGCTCCATGCAACATTAAATAAACCGAAAGTGTTTCATTCACCACAGATACTGCACATCCTGTGGGAGCAGCATCATTTTCAGTAAGAACCTGGAAATTGTAAATCACAAATATTAGACAACGTAGACTCTAGAGAATATAGTCCATTTAAATGTGAATGTGATCAATGTGCATACCGTTAAAGATGATAAGTTGGCTAGGGTTAAAACCTCCATTTCATGCTCTTTGAGAAGGTCTACAATTTGACTGGTTCGAGAAACTGCAAAACCTGCTCGCCTGAAAACAAGAGAACATTCTCTTATAACAAAACAAACAAACGCAAACGCACACGCAAAAAAAGTCAAGTCAAACTGCACGCAGCGGTTTTGCCACCTCTAGCAGCATGTATTATATAATAACAACAATTTTGAAACTGTTTAATATGCCAAGTACCTTTCATTTCTTTCACCAGCGGGCAGGTTTGCCCTAAGCGATCTGAGTGATTTCACTGCAGACTCGACCATGTCCATCTCAAACTCCACTTTCTCATTTGTCCAGGACTGCAAAAAGTATAACAAAAAAAATATAAGTAACATCTTGCCTTGATTTGATCTGACAAGTGCCGAGTAAATATTACTCAGAATTATATAAGGCATATCGAAATTGGTCAAAATCTCACCTCCATAACTGCCGGGTACTCGCTTATCATAATGGACTTTTCTCGTGTATAATGCTTTGGAAGTCGTTGCCACAATTCCTCAGTAACATACGGCATAAAAGGATGGAGTAACCTTAACCCATTATCCAAACACACATATAGTGTATCCTGTGCATGAGCCTTTGCAGATGATAGTGATGCATTGTGACCAAAGTAAGGTTTAATGACTTCAACGTAAATATCACAAAGCTGAAATTGCCACCAAGAATATACGGCACTCGATGCATCAGAGAACTCGCAAGAATCCAAGGATGATATAACTTTTGATACAGCTTTGTTTAGAGCAGAAAGTATCCATTGGCAACTAAAAGGCATGTTCTCTGGGACTATCTTTGATGGAGGGGTATAATCATCCCCAAGTTTGCTGATGGCAAATCGTACAACGTTCCAAAGTTTATTACACCATTGCCGATATCCATACACACGTTGTATGTCTAGATTTATCTTACCAGACTAAAAAAAGGTAAAACCACAATGTTAGCATCCTAAGGAGGACTAAACTTGATAAAAAAATAAATAAAAAAAGGCACTAATAGAAGTTGCTTCGATCCATTTGACTTATGAATAAGTCAATTCATGTTATAAGTTAGCTAGAAACAGCATACAAATAAGTTGGCTGAAACAGTTCAAAAAGTCGTGCGTATCTTAAAGTGTAAAATTATCTTTAATCATTTTATTCAAATTAGCTTATGGTTGAAATAATGCATTTTATGTATATAATATACTCATTATAGTCATATGTGACACACCATTTTCTATAAAAGAATATAATATTCTGGAAAAAGGTTGTTAGCAAAACTTGAAATGACCGTACCAGAATATTACCATCACTTAAATTGTCAAAATATATGGGTCAAATAAAACTTTTAATGCGTAAAGCTAGTCCTAAATTGTTAAACTTGATTATTTTAAATACAGAACTAGAATTAATTGGGATGATCAATAGACGGCCAAGGTACATTTTTAATGCATAAAACCTTCTAAATCATTATACTAAAAGAACAGATTATCAACTGAGATCACAAAAACTTTGTTTTATCTACAACAAATTTTGGACTTCGGAGGAGGGTGTTTAGAACCCATTATGTTTAGACCCCATAACCCAGCCCATACGCTCAGTTAATAGAGATGGTACCTGAGCTGTGTATGAGACGAGAGCAAATCAAGTGCATCTGCCCCACATTTAGGGATGCCTTTAGGAAAATTCTGTTTCTGTCCTTCTATGGCAACCTTCAATTCAGTTTGATCCAAATTTCCCTCCTCCAGTCTCTTGTGAAGCTCTTTAAGTTGTTTTCCCTCTATGACTTCAATAGGGTCCACCGTATTGCCCAACGATTTGGACATCTTCCGACCATGTGCATCACGAATCATGGGATGTAGATAAACCTACAAGGGATAGCAACGTGTTTGTTTATTGTAACATACTGTTTTTGTACAAGTCATTTGAACTAGTGAGTGAAAGTTTTCCATTATGGTCATTACAAATGACGCTGATGTGGCGTTTTCATAAACAAAATCTGATTTTAATATGCTTATTAACATAAAACAATTACAATTGAAAAAAACCATTATGTAATTTAGATAGATTAGTTAAAAAGTGTCCAAAATTAGTGCATACATAAAGAGTTCAAAAGGTTTAGTGATTCTTTTTTGATTAGTGTAAAACTTAATGCTAACACCGGAGATCATATGTGTTCACAATATATACCTTTGTGAAAGGTACATCACCTCCCAATTTCGTGCAAAGCATCACCATCCTTGCGACCCAAAAGAAGATAATATCATATCCGGTTTCAAGAATAGAAGTTGGATAAAAAGTCTTCAGATCTTGGGTCTCATCAGGCCACCCCAGCGCAGATAGTGGGAAAAGTGCGGAAGAAAACCAGGTGTCAAGAACATCAGGATCTTGAGCCAATTGAAACTTTCTCCCTGCAAAGATTCGGTTAGCCTCCACCTCCGCCTCTTTCTCATTTCTTGCCACCACCCAATGGTTTCCGTAGGCCCCAAGTTCCTTAACTTCATCATCCTCTAATGTAGCATACCATGCAGGAACACGATGGCCCCACCATAGCTGCCTTGAAATACACCAATCATGAACATTTTCCAGCCATCTGTAGAATGCAAGTGCAATAAACCTTTAGATATTTGAATTGAGTAATTGGCATTACATACACTGGTCATATATATAAAAACAATGTTCCAGTACACCCAACCATCCTAAATCCTTTCAACCAATACCAAAAAATGTCATTTTGCCATCTCTAACCTGCAGGTAGGGGGGAAAAATCAATAAGTTTATTCAGATTCAGACCTTTTCCACTCAGCAACATATTGCTTTGGCCTTATGTCAATTTTCTTGTTTGTCTCATCCATGACGGCATCAAGAGCTTCTGTGCCCATACTTGTGCACTTAACAAACCACTGAGGCTTCATCATAAATTCAACCACATCATTGGTTCTAGAACAAATCCCTAGCCTCATTTCGTTCGTCTCTTCCCCTCTATAAAGTCCCTATATGTATAGGAAAGACAGATATTGAAACACAAGAAGAATCCCTATTCAGATTATATTTTACGGGTTGTTAATGTAAGATTACCCTCGACTTTAAAGCCTCAGTTATGGCAACACGAGCTTCAAATCGTGGCATCCCTACAAAATAGGAACCTCCATTACTGTTAATCTTCCCGTCATCAGTGAAAATGTTGATAGAATTCAGCTTATGTCGCTTTCCAACTTCATAATCATTAGGATCATGAGCCGGGGTTATCTGCAACAACACCCTCTAAATCATCAGAATGACATAAGCAACTAAATAATCACTAGAAATTTTCATAGCAATCAATTAATAGAGGTGATATTTTAACTCGTTCACCTACAAATGAGTTGGTTTGGGTTATATTTGTATCTCTAATAAGTCAAATGGGTTTATAGTCGTTTAGAAGAGAATTCAAATGTCCCTAAACCCAAAAAACACTGTAAAAACTTTCTTCAAAATAGTTGAAATGAATGTAAAACACATTCAAAATCACTTTACCAATATAAGGTATGATCCTTATTATTAGAAATTTGAAAAGTTGACTCCTTTCGCTTGTTAGAGATATTCCCCTAAATAGTTGAGTAACCAAACTATTTTTCCTTGTCATTCAACACTGCTTTTGTAATAAAATAAAAATAAAAATTACAAAAAAGAGTGTTCATGGGTTAGCGCAACTCAACCACTATGAAAGTGATAATACGTTTGGACCCGCTAACCAACCTGCCCATTTTGCCACATCTACTTCTTTAACAAATCATATTACCTTGACTGCACCAGTTCCAAATCTTGGTTCAACAAGTGAAGCATCACATATTATAGGAAGTCTTCTTCCATTAAATGGATGACAAGCAAACTTTTTATGAAAATGTTTGTATCTTGGGTCTTCCGGGTGAACTGCAATAGCAGTATCTCCAAGTATTGTTTCAACTCTAGTAGTAGCCACGACAATCTCACCAATATCGTCCTCAAGCGGGTATGCAAATAATGTCAAAACACCAAATTCCACCAAGTTTTTATACCCAGGAACCTTCCGAAGTGTCTTCTCTTTAATATCAATATGGTCTACCTAGAAAGAGATCAAGGGAACTTTAGAATAAATATAATTTCTATTTTGAAACTGATTTTCTTAATTAAGTTTTACATTTGGATTCCGACTCTTCTGAATAACAGAACCACTTCTAAAATGCACATCCAAACACCTGCTAAATGTAAAGAGAAGGTGGCATTGCTTACCTCGATATCTGATATGGCAGTCCGCAAGGTACAATCCCAGTTGACTAATCGGAAACCTCTGAAGTTAAAGAAAAAAGGTATCCATATTAAACTCAAAGTACAGAAAGTAGAACCAGTCAAATAAAATTACAATCCAACAAATGCCAATTCCAACCATTGCTAAAATCTTAAAGGTCTCTCCATGCATAGAATGATAACTTAAGATAATTAATGTTTTTTGTACAGAAAATAAAGGTGAGAATTTCGTAGAGAATCCCCCTAAAGTGTACTTTATATCAAAAAAGAAAACAGTAAGATTTTTATTTGAACAACATAAGTTTTGTAATCGTAGTTAATACACTTAAATTTAGCAAAGGGAAAAATATTTAATAAGAAGTGTTTTGGATGAATCACCCCGACACCATACAAAAAGTTGTCTATCTTGACCCAAGCCGATTTTAGCCTGTTAGCCACCCACACATATTACCCACCCAGGCATATTGCCACCTGAGAAAATTTAACTTGCAGGTGAAAAAAACTTACTGATCCAGTAAAGAAATATCAAAACCTTATTAATGTTAATGGTACCTATAAATGAGATTCTCCTTATAAAGACAGACAAATGCTTCTGTTACAGCTTTGGACATTTTCTCATCCATTGTAAAGCACTGCCATTAAACAAGAAAATAATTAAAAAAAAAAAATGGTACAGTAATTCAGATGAAACGAGCTACAACAATTAAGGGGAAAAAAACAAGATTTATAAAGAAAGCATGACAAATGAAATTTTACCTTCTTCGACCAATCTAAAGATGCACCCAAACGCCCGAGTTGTGATAATATAGTGCCCCCATACAACTCTGTCCATTTCCATACCTATCCATCAATACCAAAATAAGATCACTCTAGAAAAGGAAATCTAACAATCATAATTTTTAATAAATATAAATAATAGCATATATGAAAGTCAAACTCACTTCAGCAACAAACTCTTCTCGGCCCAAATCATGGTGGGTTAATTGCCTTTCTCTCGTGATTTTTTTCTCCACCACAACCTATAAGAGAGGCAGAGCGACGTATATAAGAAACTGACACCACATATTAGACGACATAAGATGGATAAAAGAAGTAACAAACAACTGTATCCCAATAATCTTTAGGGAACACAAAGTTCATTATAATCTTAAAATACATGTCACACACTAATTACTTAGGAAATTACAGAATTTTGGTTCAAACTAACCCTTAAAACTAAGTGGCAAAATGAGGTGAGTCGGGTCGAGTCACGGGCCTCGATGGGGTTTGGGTCCTAAACTGAAGATGTGTCATTTAGATGCACGGGTCCAAATCTAAACGGGTCCGGGTCAAATCGGTCTCGGGCAATGTTGATTTTGAGAAAATCGGCTTGGTGAAAGTCGGCCACTAGTCCGTAAAAATTGGGACTAATCAGTCAAATTGTCCCAAATCGGTCAAAAATAGGCTTGAAATCATTTTAGACTCTAGTCCATGAGTCTGGTTGAAGTAGTATGTTTATGTTTAAAGATTTAAGTACCTGAAATATCACGTTTTATTGTTTATGATTGAATTTTGAGCTATGTCATAAAAATAATTTCGAGATATTTATATATATAATATAATATTCCAATCCAATTAATCCCGCCTAGGCCGATTACTAGCTACATAGGGGTCGGTCCTAATTTTTCCTTTTTATACAAGTGAAATATTGGAAAGTGGTGTTTCAAAATTCTTATGGCGCCCTACACCAGTTGGTTAATTGTTTTACCATAAATTTTACACAGCTTGATGGGTCTATAATTGCCACCTCTACTTTCAACAAAGCCATTACCCATTCTGACCCGTTACAAACCCGCCCCACATGCCCTTAATATTAGCAGTATTTTGAAAATCAAATCAACCTGAGTTGCTATCCCTCCGTGATCCATCCCAGGGATCCAGAATGTATTGTATCCTGACATTCTCTTCCAACGAATCATTGTGTCCTGCATAAATGATGGAGAATTGAGGGAAACTAAAAACAAACAATGGCTGAGGGAAACTGAAAAAGAAGAATAGCTATATATAAGATTGTATTGTAAGTCATGAAACCTGGACAGAAGCAGTAAGAGCATGTCCAACATGCAGGGATCCAGTTACATTAGGAGGGGGGAAAGCCTGCATTTACAGTTTCACTCATAAATAATAATCAATGGACTTTGAAAGCAAATTTCTGATACGGTATTAATTAATTGTAACTATAGTGTGAAAATGCAATAGACTGACGATTGTGAAGGTGGGTTTTTTGCTGTTGGGATCCGCCTTAAAGAAACCTGACTTTTCCCAGTATGCGTACCATCTACACCAACAAATAAATAAATAAATTCAAAAAAAGCAACTAAAGTGGAGTAATGATTAATAAGAGTGAAAATAATAAGCAGTAAGACCATACGATTTCTCGACTTCATCTGAAAGGAACTCCTTAGCCATTTTAACGGAAAGTAGCTTCTTATCACCCACAGGTGTTTGAGGGTTGATATAGTCTTCCGGGTTGTCTTGTGCCCCATCTGCATTGTCGCGTTTCTTCTTACTAGCTTTGGAAGAAGAAGTTGACCCTTGTCGAGCCTTGAGAAAAAGCAAATCATAGTTACTTAGAATTCAGCAAAACACACGCAAATTCAATAAACCAAGAAGATATTATCACTTGACCATACCTTAAGTTTAGCTGCTTCAGCTTTTTGTGCAGCCTTGAGTTTTTTCAACTCTTTCTCTTTAGCCTGCAAACCGAACAGAAATGTAAAAACGTACAAGACATGGGGGGAGATACTCGAAGTACAACAAGGGCATTACCTTGTCTTCTTTCTTCCTCTTCCTCTCAAGTTCCTCTTCCATAAGTTTTGAAACGGTGGTTTGCTCCTATTTCTGACAACATTAACCAAATTAACATAAGCACCTTTTCAAATTAACCAAATAATTCCAAATTAACCAAATAATTCCAAAATCTCATAAGCAGTTTAAATTCATAATATTCTTAAAAACTATAAGTATATATATGTTTACTAACTGATGTATATGTTGACATTTGACTAAGTGAATTATGTATCATTGTATCAAGCTTAAAATCCTTCCACTTATTCTAATTTATTCAAACTTTAGAGGCCTACAAGGAATACACGCACAATACCAAATTAACCAAATAATTCGACACTTTCGAAATTTCAAATTAACATAAGCACCTTGTCAAAATAATTCCAAATTAACCAAATAACCAAAATAACATAAGCACCTTTTCAAATTAACCAAATAATTCGACACTGTCGAATTTTCATATCAAACCATTCAAATAACTATTTAGCACAATCGTCAAACATAAGCACCTTGTCAGAAAACTCGTGTAGTAATCTTAGCCCTAAGAACCTTCTTACAACGCTAAACGTCAAATTACAATACATTCATCAAACAGCTACTAAACGTACACCCTCCCACCAATATTGTTTAAATATCCAGTACCATCAAAATGTAATAAAATTCAAACAAAATATATCCTAACAATTTTAACATCTCCAGCACAAAACCGTTAGAAAGCACATGACGTTATATCTCTTAAATAGTATGTACCATCAAACTTTGATAAAATTCACAAAATGAGAGCAAAACGTAAACTACAGTAACTTGTAGCAAAAAGAATATCCAAAACATATGAAGACAAGTCTCTATTAATTATGGCTCTGTTTGGCGACGAGCTTTTTGGAGCGTTTAGGATATAGTGTTTGTTTGGCAATGCGTTTGTTTAGAAGCTCCTACTTAAATGCTAATATAAGGGGCGTTTAGCGTTTTGCTTAGCTTTTACAGCATTTTACACTTTATAATTACAAATAAGGCAACTATGTTACTTACAAAACAAATAGCTAACTCCTTCAACTTGCTTAACAGTAGCTGTTTGTTTAAAAAAAAAGTGTTGGGTACCAAAGATGTATATGTAAAATGACATAAACAGTAATCGCTAACGCTAACCGCTTATTTTATTAGCATTCAAAATACAAACAAACACTCACTGTCAAGCAACCATCATATATAGAAGGCTACTAAATGCTCCAACAAGCTTGTCGCCAAGTTTATGACAAAATTGACATATTATAAACTTGAGAGGGTAATATGTAAAATTTAAGATCTAATGACTAAAATGAAAATTTGAAATCTAAATAACAAAATAACAAATATATAAAACCAAGTCGTTCATAACCTTCTTCAACCTTAGAGAATTGCGACTACTTGTACTAATGTAACTTGTTTGGTCTAAAAAAAGAAAAAGCTGCGATCATAAACATACATTCTATTAATGAAAATGAATAGCAGTTACCATTCATAGTTTTCATATACATTTTAACGAAAAACTGTAGCAAAGAAAATGATGACATAATCAAATGAAGCAAGTTTTCAAGACATATACTTCTGCGCACTTAAGGTAGATTTTACCTGAGAAGGTAAACCCTAGAAAGTTTGGAATGTTTTGGGGTTATGGTGGTGGTAATATCATGGTTTTTATACTGTGGGTGTTTTGGGTGGTTTTTTTATTACCGTACATTTTTTTTTTCTTTTTGCCAAAATGTTAATATGTCTTTTCTTTTTGTTTTACTTACTAGTTAAATCTCCAAGGCCAAGATTATTCAAAGCAGTGTTTTAAAAATCGGGTCGAACCGGCCGGTTCAACCGGTCAGACCGGCTACGGTCCAAAAGACGGATTGAAAGAAAACCGGTTTGACGAGTTAGACCTACCGGTTTTTGAGTGACCCGGGTCGACCCTGTTCTTGAAACCCGGTCGGGTTTAGTTTTTTCAATTATGGGAAAACATATTTCAAGTTTACAAGAGGTTAAATCCTGTCTTGGAAGATGTTTTGCTATGAAAGATTTATGAGAAGCAGCATATAATCTAGGAATCAACATCTACAAAGATAGATCAAGGCGGTTGATTCGACTAAGTCAAATTGCTTACATTGATAATATCTTGAAGAGATACAGGATGCAAGATTCCAAGAAAGGATATCTTCCAACGCAAGTAGAACACGGTGTAAGTAGCAAACAATGTGCTTCTACACCTGCTGAGGTGGCACGCATGAAGAAAGTTCCTTATGCTTCGGCTGTAGAATCTATCATGAGTGAGATGCACAAGACCATATGTGCATTTGCACAAATATTGCCAGTCGATATTCTTAAGTACTTAAGGGCCACTTGAGATATGTTTCTAGTGTATGGTGGGAATCTAGAAGCAGAACTTGACGTTACTGGTTACTTCGATGCGTCGTGGCAAACTGATAAAGATAATACGAAGTCTCAGACAGGATATGTCGTTGTAGTCAATGAAGGAGCAGTGGATTGGAAGAGTGATAACGCTACACGCGTCGTTCGGGGTCAAAGGAAATTCCTTTTCGTCGAGCAAGTTTTTCAACACCCCAGCGTTGAACCTAATCGTTGTAGTGTAGTATTAGGGTAAGCCACGGAATTGATATCGTTCTCTGGGGAATAGGAATGCTAGTAAGAAGTTACTACGCTAAGGTTGGGGTTGAGGAAGATTATTTTTATCTTTTATGTTTTTAGGAAATGGAAAGGTACGAATCTCGGGGTTTGGATTGGGGTTGGTATTTCTACCGATTACTCTACTTATCTAATTGTCTAATCTAGTGGTGTATGTAGTCTATGTCTAATTATTGTGCTCGTATGATGATTTAAAGATGTGTTTACTTAGGTTTTATTACTCCTTAATTATCTCCTATTGATGGTTGAATTGTCACGTCCTTATTCTTAATCGCGTTGTGTGTCTAAGGTCGTAGGGTATGCTTATCCCTAACTCTTTGAAACTACCAAAGGTTGTCGCCTACAAAATCTCTAGGATTTATAAACTTTAACTCTAAGGTACTCTTCGGATGGTTTAGCCTACAACAACTATAGGTATTATAGACTAATGTTCACAAAGATTAATCAAGCATTAACTACACAACGGATGACCTATCGCATTACTAGATCATTAACAATTAAGATAAGAGACAACCAATCAATATTCAATAATTAAGTTTCATATTCCTAGCAAACACACAAGTAAATTAGCCGGACATGGGGAACATGCAAGCATACACACAAGTAATTGAATACATAATTAAATTAATGAAGTAAAACACTTATCTTGAAGTAAGATAGGGTTTGGAACCTAAAATCTGTACAAGACGACCTTGGTTCGGTTTAGGTTTTTACTCCAAAAGACTACACATGAAAACTAAAAATTCGGATTCTATATATAAGATTACATATGCGACGGCGCCACCTTTGATTTGTGACGCCGGGTCGCCGCTATTAGGGTTTCGTCTTGGCCACGTTAGTCTTGCGGCGGTGTCACCTTATGCTTGTGACGCCGTCCCTTCGATCTCGACGTCGTCGGATCAAATCTAGGCCGTCGAATTGCGACGACCTACTCTTTTAAAACCCGACACCGTCACTTGTAAATAAGCAATTTACTCGAGTAGTCACAAAAGTGACGTGACGTCGCAGATAACACCGACGCCGTCCCCTCGGTTTAGCGACTGAGTGTCTCGATTCTTGACTTTGGCCATTTTTCAGATATTCGCCTTTTCGTCCGAATAAGTGTCATTCCAACATTTTGCCTTCAAGATACCTAAAAGTGAAAATGAACGATATTAAGTAATAACGGATACAAAGCGATTAAATAAGGGCTTAAACGACCCCTCAAAAGGTACATTTAAAACCTTATCAAATATCCCTACACTTGTTATTTGCTTGTCCTCAAGCAAATGTGTTTTAGCCAATTAATTTATAAGTTAGGGGTCATGAAGCATTGGTTTAGAACAATCTACAACACATATAAGCCCCGAAAAAGTCATAACAAGCACGGAAATTACATACTAGCACCTCACATGGGGTGTTTGGATACTCGCATCTCTCGGTGTATATGAAATATAACAAGTTGGAAATGGAAGATAAACACTCATTAACCGGTCCTAGTACATAGATTACCATAGGCTTGAGACTAGATCAAACCTCCATCGCTTTGGCGTAAGCACCTAGGAAAGACTATCAAAGAGGTCTTTTAAAGGGTTGTAATGTTAGGCTTACGGTAGGGAAACAAAGGGTTTGGTGGGATAGGCTATTTAGTGGTGGCAAGTCAAAAATCTTTATGTTACAAGCATGCGAAGAATGGCGTTGCTAAGCCAAGACTCGACACTCTAGACTCTAGATAACTGAAACAAACAAACATAATTTAAAGATAGATGTAGGATGGTAGCCCGTATTTTATTTTTTATTTTTTTTTATTTTTTTTTCAACAATCTATTTTTTTCTTTTTTTCTTTTTTTTTATACACTTTTACTCTACCATCCTCTATGATAACATCAAAATGATAGGGATTTATAGGCACATCCCTACACTTGAGTTTTTATTACTCTAATCACTAATTTGATCCGAATTGAAAAGATCAAAACACTTGGAGTACATTATTACGCAAATAAAGGGAATTTGAATTTAACGTTCCCTTCTCGTCATTTCATAAACTTTAACTTTTCCCATGAGTCCCAATCGTCCCAAAACTGTGTACAAAGGATATGACTCGACTTAGCAACTTATGCAAGCAACTAGATAATTGAACTAAGGGTTTAGTGTGATAACAATAATGCACTAAAAGTGAGTGCATACAAGGTAGGCTAAGGCGATTTGGGTGTACATTTGGGGTGGGTGTAAACAATGCTCTTCATTGATATTCAAAACCGAAACATCACGAGAACCGCGAAAAGGATATGCTACGAGGGGTTAACTAGGGTATCGTGTACTAAAGATGAGTACAACGCAAAGGTGTGGGGAATTACTCAACCGATGTGGAAGAAGTAATTATATTACGGTATTAAACAAGGGTTATCCTAATGCCTCTTATCATTTAGTTATTCCTAACTACACAAGTGTAGTCTTACTAGCGATCTCAAGATGCATCACAAAACAAGTTCTAGAATCTATTATACTACCGGTTCACACACTAAGCATTAAAGATGAATGCTTTAATTCCTACTAATCTAAGGGCGATCCTCACATTTTGGGTGGAATTTAAGTGGTAAAGGGTTTTTTGTGCTAGTCATATAACTTCCTATCCATGAGACGCTTTATTAAGACTAATGGCCCACTTTTATATGTCATGAAAATTTTAAATTGGTGCCAAAATTACCCTAACCGACATTTTCTCATGGTTTATTACACAAATGCAATTGGACAAAGCAAACATTCAAGGATAAGCATAGTTTCAAAGTTCCCGTTTTATTTTCCCTCCCTACACTTAAACTGAACATTGTCCCCAATGTTCCCCGAAAGTATCAAAGTTATGATAATGGAAGGTAATAAAAGATAAAAGAAACTAGTACTCCCCTGATTAGCTCGGTAGGATCCGTGTAAAGTGGTGGTTACATTCTTCAAGAAGAACGTTTGCGTGAAAAGCTCATTCTCATCTTATGTATCTTCTTCTTGATAAATTAAACCTGCACACTTGAAGAAAACAAACGAACCTGTTAGGATTTAGTAAATCCAGTTATTAAAGAGTCGGTCACCTCAAGTATATGTAATCATTAGAAAGCTCGTAGTCGTAGATTATTATAAGTTAAGTTGTATTTAGTTTAAGTATCACCGTGGAGGACGGACGGTCTTTACCCACTGTATGCGATCCACGGCCCGATAGGTGGCGATTTATGTAAAGACTATAAATACTCTACCTTCCAAGGTAGAGTTGGAGCTCATAATAAGACTTTTCTTTCTCTCACTAAAGTTCTCTAAACCTCTAACTTTCTCTCTCTAGAACTCTTTATGCGCCTATTTGATCTTATGGTTTAGTGTGTTTATGAAATCCAATATGTTACAAATGGTATCAAGAGCCATGGTTTGATCATCTCTTACATATCTTTGGATTTCTAGTGACTTTTAGGTGGTTTTAGAGTTTGAAAAAGTTTAGTGGTTTTTGCATCATTTGGATCATTTCTAGTGTTAAAGTTTGAAACTTGAGTGTAGTTTTGTGATTAGAATCATTGTATGTGCTTGGGTTTTGATTTGTTAAGCTTGAATCATCGTGGTTGGGTTATTTTTGGATTGAAAAGTGGTGTTTATGTGTTTCTCTTGCTAGCGACTTAAGCCACGGATAAGTTATCTTGTTAGCGACTTGCTTTGTAATTTGGTAGCGAGTTGTAGTTGAAGGCCTTAGCGAGTTGAGCTAGCGACTTGTCTATTGAGACAAGCCGACAAACAAGACACTTAGTGGAGTCTCCACTACGGGTAGCGACTTGGTGAAAGTTAGCGACTTGTACTTAAGTTTGTTAGCGACTTGGTGTTAGCGATTTGGTGTTAGCGAGTTGCTCTTTAGCGACTTGACAACTTAGCGACTTCTTGTCAAAATTTTGCTAGCGATTTGGTGCTTAGCGAGTTGCTCTTTAGCGACTTGACAACTTAGCGACTTGGTGCTTAGCGACTTCTTTGTCAAAATTTTACTAGCAACTTGGTGCTTAGCGACTTGGTTCGAGTTTTCTTAGCGACTTGGTTGACTCATGCATGTAATACGGTTTTCTCTTTATTTAGTAAAATCCGTGAAAGAATCTATTTCCGGTTTAATCGAGAGAGTTATAAAATCCCGTTTAATCGTCATCATGTCTACCAACGTTCCTACAATCATCTCCATTGCTGTCGAGGATGTTCAAATGGTTGAGATACTCGTCCACCCATGCTTGATGAATCGACTACGACTCTTGGGCTCAACGAATCGATTATCTTGTCTTGGAAAGGAAAATTGAGTCAACATTCTCAAATCCATTGATGAAGGACCGTATCGGGTTGAGACTACTAGAGACCTAATTGATACAAATGAAGATGGAACAATGATCTATGGAATAGACGGACCAAAGACATATGACGAGCTCGATGAAAAGGAGAAAAGATATTTGATCTCGATATCGGGCTTCTAACATCGTGCTTCAAGGTCTTCCAAAAGATATCTACAAGTCGATCAATCACAACACCGGCCAAGGCGGTGTGGGATAATGTCAAGATGCTTCTCTCGTGTTTTGAATTAACTATGGAAGACAGAGAATCACAACTCTATGATGAATTTGAACACTTCAAGATGAAACCAGATGAGAGTGTCTATGAGTACTATGTGATTCCACAAGCTTGTTAATGATATGAGGAACATCGAATGACTATGCCAAACATTCAAATTGAACTCAAAGTTTGTGAACAACATGAATCCCGAATGGCACAAGTTTGTCACCTCGTAAAGCTAACCAAAGGATTGAAGAATACAAACTATGAGCAACTCTATGCCTTCCTCATTCGAATGAGACATGCTATGTTTGAAAAAGGATTCTTAATCGGTTCAAAACCAACCGAGGAGAGACAAGCTCATCGAATGATTCAACCGCCTTCTACTCAAACATCGGAATCACAACCAAAGCCTCACAAGTCATACCCATGGGTAATGGTAATCATAAACTCATTCCCGATCCTATGTTCAAACAAGTCGATCTTGATGCACACGTGGAAACTTCATTAATCAACGGCTCTCTGATTAGTCAAAATATGAACTCTCTTCCACACCCAACAACAATCTCGAATCGCATCCAATCCACACAATCAAGCCACTTTGCCGAGAGATGGGATGGTTATGGTGCAACCGAGTTCAAGAAAGGCGGTACAAACAAGCAAGAGGTGGAGCTGGTAGAGGTTATCTTGCAAATCGAATAGGGAAGGAATGGAAACCGAGGTCAAGCAAAGCCAATCAAATGTTACAATTGTGGAGGTGAGGACACATTGCAAGAAACTGCACATCGCCAAAACGCCTCGAAATGCCAAGTACTTGAGGATAAGATGTTGCTTGTGCAAGCTCGGGATAATGGTGCACTTTGGATGAAGAGGAGTTGTTGTTCTTGGTGAGGAAATGCTAAGACATATGATGCGATGTTGATGAGCAACCAATTCAAGAGATATGCCATAATCATCGAATGCCTTTCAAGTAGCCGATTGTGATGCATACGACTCGATGTTGATGAAGAACCCATCGCACAAACCATTTTCATGGCTAGCATTTCTCCAATGGTCTCTCCTAAAGTCTCTTCATCACCACAAGTCTGGTCCATCCAAAGACAAAATCATTTCGAGGTATTAAGATTATACGATGAAGTTGATGAGCAAAAGATACATAACGGTACAATCAACTGTAATTATTGAGTCGATATTGAAAATATGGGTAATATCAATGTTGTCCCATATGATCAATATGTGAAACAAAGTGAAAGAGAGATTGTACCAAGTGATGTATCTTATGCGATCAATAATGATTATGCTTTGATTTAATACATTGCACGTGCCCACGATGATTATGTTATTTCCGAACTTAATGCTTATAAAGAACGTGTTGCTATTTATGAACAACGTGCTAAGTTTGAATTAACCTCCGTGAGCGAAATGGATGACCAAATGCGTACAACTATTAGAAAAAGTAGGTTTAGAGAAGTATTGAAACAAGAGTTAAACTCCTTACAAGATAAGCTTTCTAAAACTGCTAAGCAAAAACAAGAACTTCAAGAAAATGTTAAAATGCTTAAGCAAGAATTCAGTGTTAAGGAATCAAAACTTTTGAATGATTTTTCTAATCTAAAAACCTTGAAGAACAAGCTTGAAAATAAGTTGTACGTACAAGGAAATACCATTCAGACAGCTCACTTAATCACTAAGCATAGAGTCTTAAGCGATAAGCATAGCATTTCCCTTGTTGAGGAACCAAATCCAGAGGTCATTAAGAAGGCTAGAAATGCTCATAAGGTTATTTATGATGGCAATGAAATCCTTAAGCCTAGACGAAACCTAGTTGCGTTGAGTGCCTTTGAGGAAGATAAGAAATCGATGAAGTCACTAGGAAAAGATGAACAAGAAACTAGATGATCCTAAATGTAAAGAGAAGAAAATAAATATCACACCCCATGATTACAAAAAGGAGAATTGGATTTCCTTGAACATGTTTAAGCCTCGAGACGTTGTTAACACCCAACAAGTGTTCGGAAAAAGGATTTAGATAAGCAAAAGCGAGAGAATCTTGTTGTAACAAACCCCTTTTAGGAAAATGCCTTGACGATGTGTATCCTCCCAATACACCAATGCATTTAGTTCTTAGGACTATTGCCACTAAAAGCAAGACCTTAATCACTCAATATGTTATTTTTCAACTATTTGTTGATTTTGAGAAAACTTGTAAGAAAAGGATCACACCCATCGGCATAACTGAAGGGAGAGGGTTTGAGCAAACAAAAGAATGTTATTTAACTTAAGTCATGCCTTTCTTTAAACAACTAAAAGATCATTTGAAAGTCTTAAAAGGGAATGAATTTAGACATTAAAGAAATGGAAAAGGAATTTGATGCAATGATAGTTGAGGTTAGTGACTATCATGCTAAAATATAATGAGATTGAGAGGAAGAACTTGCATACATTGAATGAGACTCTTATTACCGAATGTGTTGCTCAAGATGTGTTTTTCATCGCTACAAATTGTTCCATTAATGCTTCTCAATTTCATGAATTATCTCATTGCCTCGAAAGTCTCCCATGATCGTGTCATTGAGCTTGAAAAGACTAATTCTAAACTAAATGAGAAAATTGAACCGGATGATCACGACAATTTGGTAAAACATTTTCTAAACTAGAGGTTGAGCATTTTAATTTACAACTAAAATATCAACATCTTAAAGAAAATGTCAAAACTTCAAATATCAAGACATCCTCGGATGCTCCGAGTTTGATGCGCTTTTCAAATTAACAAACGTGATGAACGATTCAAGCTCAACGTAACACGATCGAAAAGTTGAAAGCCCAAATCTCTCAATTAAAGGGTCAAAAGAACAATGTGACAGGCTCCCAAATGCCTCCTCCTTTAGATTCTCAGAATTCTCAAACGTTTCATCTTCAAAACTTAGTAAATGCATTACAAAAGGAAAAGGAAAGTTTTCTAGAAGAAAATGAAAAGGTTAAACGTCATTTCAATGAGTTATTTGAATCAATAAAGGTCACTCACAACAAAAATAACGAACAAATAGCTTCATTGCAAAAGGAAATTGAGAATCGAAGAGCGGGTAAAAGGAAAATGCCAATGACCAATGGGGAGAATGGTGTATCAAAGGCTCACTCTTTTAATAGATATGCTTTGTCTGTGAAATATGTTCCCCCTCATCTTAGGAATAACAAACTTGCAATTCAAACATATTTCTCATACCTTAAGGATTGTCTAGAATGTCTCCGTGAGATTGTTGAAGAGGATAAGTTAGAGAAACCACTTGATAATGCAATTGGGCATGCATGCTTATATGCCGAACAATCTCAAGAACTTCTAGAATGCTTAATCACAATATGCCCTAAGTCCTTAGGTGAGAGAGTTAATCCTTTGATTCCTTGTTTTATGCCTAGTGCCAAGCATGAAATCCATTCAATGCCCAATGTTATGAATGTGAACCTTAGTGTACCTTCAAGTAGTTCGAGATTCGGATCCATTAGTGCTAAGAAAGCGAACTCTAGTGTGCCTTCTAGGAGTACAAATCCCAAAGACTTCTTGTGTTAAGAAAGTGAACCTTAGTGTGCTGCATGTAGTTCGGATCCCAAAGACATCTAAACAGGGAGATGCAAAGAGTAGCAAAACCAACTAATGTTCCCATTCCTCTACAGAGTAATCAGTGACATTAAAGCAAGCGGTTCAAAGTCTCAAGACAATACAAGGAATGATAGGACCTCGCAAGCTAAGAATGTGCATTAGAAGAGAGTAGAAGACCAACCTAGGAACTTTAAGTTTGAGTCGAATAAAACGAATCGTGTTGATTCTAGTATTTGCCATAGGCGTCTTGTAATTAATTCAATTACGATACTATTTGCAAACCTTGTAATGATGTCTGCTTGAATTACATTACTAATCATGAATGTGGTGTGAATGTTTTGTCTAAAACATCAAATCTCCGATTAACATTGTTAAAGCAAAATATCATGCTAAGAAGGCAAAAGGCAAAGGCTAAAGAAAGTTAGAAAGCAGTGGAAGCCCACAGGAAGAACATTTAGTAAGATAGGTTATCAATGGATACTTGTTGGCCATAAGGTTAATCGACAATGCCCACTAGAAAATGGATGCCCTCTTGGTAGAACTATTCCCTTAAGAAGTGAACATACTTTAAATAGGGCAAATCTGGACACTAGTCGCATCTATTCTTAATAACTCCATTGATTCAATTTCGATATGAATGTTTCTATTTCGATGTGGTGTTCCAATCATCATTACTAACCAAATGGAACCCATTCTTGCATGGGGATCCCAAATATCCGATTATCCATTTTATACGTGTTCAACCGCAGATCGTTCAAATCGTTATGTGGTACCTAGACTCAGTCGCTCCAAGCATATGATGGAGACCGGTCGCGCTCATGAACCGTGAGTAAATTCATCGGGACAGTTAGATTCGAGAACGACCATTTTGGAGCTATTATGGGTTATGGAGATTATGTGGTTGGTAAAGTGTGATTTCGGGGTATATTATGTGGAAGGTCTTGGTCACAACTGTTCTCTGTTGGTCAATTCGTGATTCGATCTAGAAGTGGCTTTTAGAAAACATACTTGCTTCGTTAGAGAACTTGATGGTGTAGAATTATTAAGAGGAACTCGAGGTTCTAACCTATACACCATCTCTATTGATGACATGATGAAGTCCTCTCAATCGCTTACTATCAAAGGCTTCTAAAACAAAGTCTTGGTTATGGCATCGTCGTCTCAATCACTTGAACTTCGGCACCATAAACAATCTTTCCGAAAGGATCTTGTCGAGGCTTACCCGATTAAAATATGAAAAGATCATCTTTGTTCAAATTTGCAATTAGGTAAAAGCACGAAATATGCCCACAAACCAAAACCCACAAATTACAGAATGGAAGTTCTTCATACCCTTCATATGGATGCGTATGAACCAATGAGAGTGCAAACTATAAATGGGAAGAAATACATGTTAGTAGTTGTTGATGACTACTCACGATTTACTTGGGTAAAGTTTTTGAGGACAAAGGATGAAACTCCGGATGTCATCATCAAACTAATCAAACGACTTGAGTTCGACTCAACAATCTGTCAAAATTGTTCGAGCAGACAATGGCACAGAGTTTGTCAACAAAGACTTAATTCGCTTTATGAAAGTGTTGGAATCGGTCATCAAAGAAGTGTTCCACGATCTCCTCAATGTAGCAGTGTAGTTGAAAGACAAATCGAACTCTTGTAGAAGCCGCAAGAACAATGCTTATTTATTCGAAGGTTCCAATGTTTCTATGGGCTAAAGCCATTGCCACTGCATGCTACACCAAAAATCGTTCCCTTATACACACCTCTCATGGAAAAACTCCATATGAACTTGTTCATAAACAAAAACCTGATCTCTCCTACCTTCGTGTGTTTGGTGCTTTGTACTATCCAACAAATGACAATCAAGATTTAGGTAAATTAAGAGCAAAGGCAGATATTGGAGTTTTTGTTGGGTATGCACCAAACAAGAAGGGTTACCGAATCTACAACAAGAGAACCCGAAATTTCATGGAAATAATTCACGTTCGTTCGATGAGTGACCGGTCAAATGGCTCTGGACAATCCATTCAGACCCGCACTTCAAAATAGTCCCATTGGTTCATCCCTTGTACCAAATTCTTCTCCAAAGAACTCCATATGTACCTCCATCCAAGATGATTTAAAGAAATTGTTTGATCCTATGTTTGATGAACATTATGAGTCAAGTGCTAATGAACTGTCGATTCCTACAACAGAGGTCGCCATATCCACGTGAATGAAGTCAATCCTTCGGTCTCAATATCATTAAGTCAAGAAGCGCTGCCGATCACTCCGTCTCATCAACAAATCATCAATCTTGAATGTACATCATGGAACTGCTTATGGCATTAATGATGAAGTAAATCCATTTGCTACTCTCAAGATGCTCCATTTGAAAACATATTTGCTCTGAATCATCATCGAACCATCTTCTTCGGAGACATCAACTCTGCTACTTCGGTCTCTCAACAACCGCCACATGAACACCTCGAAAAATGGACTCACGATCATCCATAGACAACATCATTGGAAATCCCTCTCGTCCAAGATCCACACGAAACAACTTGCAACCGATGCCTTATGGTGCTTCTTCAACTCGTACTCTCTAAGATCGAACCAAAAGATGTTAAACCGCCATGAATGAAGATCACGGTTCAATGCTATGCAAGAAGAAATTTATGAGTTTGATCGACTTGATGTATGGGAATTAGTACCGCTCCAGGTTGTGCTATGATCATTGCTCTAAAATGGATCTTCAAAGTGAAACTTGATGAGCATGGTGATGTGTTAAAGAACAAGGCTCGATTGGTTGCTAAAGGATACCATCGAGAGGAGGTATTGACTTTGAAGAATCTTTTGCTCTTGTTGCTCGAATCGAGGCAATCGTAATCTTCTTGGCTAATCTTGCTAGTAAGAACATGGTAGTCTATCGATGGATGTAAAGACGGCATTTACGAGCGAAGATCTTAAAGAAGTCGCTCGTCGACCAACCTAAAGGCTTTGTGAATCCAGCATCCTACTCACGCTTATCGTTTGAAGAAGGCTCTTTACGGTTTAAAGCAAGCTCCAAAGGCATGGTATGATACGCTATCAAAGTTTCTTCTATCTACCGGATTCAAAGAAAGGAGCGATTGATCCAACATTGTTCACCGTGAAGTCGGAAAACATTTAATTCACGCTCAAATTTATGTTGATGATATCATCTTTGCCTCGACCGACCCCAATGAGTGTGACCGTTTTCAAATGAAATGGGTTCTAAATTTCAAATGTCAATGATGGGACAAATGTCATTTTTCTTAGGACTACAACTTTCACAAAGTCCGGAGGCATTTTCATAAATCAATCTAAATATGCAAATGAGATTTTAAAGAAATTTGGATTTGATTCAAGTGACCTTGTTGACACCCCATGATTGAGCGTACCAAACTAGATGAGGACCACTCGGGATCATGGTAGACCAAACGAAATATCGTAGTATGATTGGATCACGATGTACCTCATAGCTAGTGACCGTACATCTTGTTCATTGTTTGCATGTGTGCTAGATACCGAGATAAGCCTACTAAAAAGCACCTTGAAGCGGTTAAGCGGGTCTTTAGGTATCTCCAAGGAACCATCAATATGGGACTTTGGTACCAAGGACACCGGTATGTCACTAACGACCTATCACGATGCCGATCATGCGGGATGTCAAGATACTCGACAAGCACGCCCGGAGGTGCTCGGTTTTGGGTGATAAGCTTGTGAGTGGTCTTCAAAGAAGCAAATGAGTACTTCTATTTCCTCTATAGAGGTCGAATACATAGCCATGTCATCCTTGTGCTCAAATCCTATGGATGAGATCCCATTATCGACTATGGCTTTGAATTTAACAAAATCCTCTGTCTCGTGATAATAAAAGTGTTATTGCTCTCTCATGCAACAACGTACAACACTCAAGAGCGAGCACATCGACATTCGACATCATTTCATCGGGAGCAAGTTGAAAACGGTGTGGTGGAACTTTACTTTGTGAGGACCGAATACCGGTTAGCGACATCTTCACCAAAGCTCTTCCTAGAGAACGTTTGAGTTTATTCTTCCACGATCGGGCTTTAAGAGCCTACAACCGAAACTCTCAAACGTCTTCAAGAGGAAGAAGAGGAGTAAAGGTTCCTTCATCTATCCCTTGTAAATATTTTTCGAAAATCAAATAGAAAAATATAAAACTTTCAAAATCCATAAAATTTTGAAAAATTCAAAATATTCAAAAATATTGTCATTTTGTCATGTTTCCTCGATTCGATAATATCTATAGTCTTGATGTTGTCATTCAAAGAATGACACGGACTTTAGTCGTTGTTCGAATTTTATTTATATATATATATATATATATATATATATATATATATATATATATATATATATATATATATTTTTGGGAGAAAGTGAAACTATGGTTTATTGTCATTTCAGCAAGAACCCGCTTTTCATAGATAGAACGAGCCATACTTTATCTTGGTTTTCAAATCTCTTGCTCGATTCTTTAAACTAATCCTTACTATCTAATGAAAACTAGTTGTTTTGAAAATAACTCGGACTCTATTTTGATAATCATACGGACTTAAAAGTTTGTCAAAATATATATCTCTCAATCAACAACTTATGTCATTGATTGAGGGGAGAATGATTTCAATTAAATCAAAAAGTTATTTGTCATACAATTGTTTTCAAAAGATAATCATGCATGTTTATTGAATGGAGTTTAAAGTCTTAAAATCGATCCTTATCGATAAAACGCTTTCATAATCAAGTCACAATTCTCCTTAAAAGCTTTCAAAATCAATTTAAATCTCTGAGATCACAAATCTCAAATTATTTGATAATTGTGATCGGGGAGAATTTGTGATTTAAATTGGTTTTAAAGCGATAATTGGTAAATGGTTTTATAAGGATGTACAAGCTCTCCTTCCCACATGTGCCAAACGATTTCAAATTTTCCATGCACATGTTAAGGGAGCATCTATCTTAAACCACAAAGATCCAAACGTGATCAATTTATATCAATGTGCGGTTCCTCTTGTATGTGCAAAACTCTTTCTAACCTCAAGGCACATATTGAGGGGAGCAAGTTATGAAAACCTCATCCTTCCCTTATATGCTTTATCTACGTGTTTTGATCAGGGAAGTGATGTTGATATCTTTTAGAAAATGGTAATCAAAGAAGTTAATTCTTTCTCTTGCCTCCGTGTGCTAAAACAATTTCAAATATATGAAGCACATGTTGAGGGGGAGCTCTTGTTCTAAAAATATCAAAAACAATTTAGGTACAAAATGCTTTGATAATATATCACAAGTATCTAGATTGATTTTCAAATGGTTTTCGATTGGTTCCAATGGCAGATGAACAATACCAAATAGACCGACCAACTTTACTTTATGTATGGTGATATAAGGATGATAAGGTTAGGTATTTGTTCCATGATCCGCCGAAACCGGAGGGATCTACCCAGGACAATCCACTAGATAGTGTAGAAGTCCTTAGGTATATTGAAAAAAGGAGAAAATGAGATATGGGAAGAGTGCGGATGAGTGCGAGCTAGTCTTGGAATAAACCCAACAAGGTTCTAGCTATGAAGTCTCGGTAAGCCTTGAAGGGGTTGAAGAATGAAAAGAATTGAATGAGAAAGGGTGAAAACAAATAACCCTACAATTATTCAACCTTAGGCGCGATACGGGTTCAATTCATATGCTCTTGGTGGTTACCAAGGTAACATCGGTATTGAAGACAAGGCGTCATGGACCCGGTGGCGCTTCGCACTTCAACTTCCCAAACCACTCAAGTTCCTCTTAAAGGTCTTGTTTCATTCTCACGGGAACCAACATAATCTATCGATTTTCTCTTAGAGATTGTTGATATTGAAGAAGGAGACCCTCTCCTAGTCTCGGCACATGATCCAAATATGCACAAATTGAGTCTAGAGCCACGAGATCATCAATAAATCTCATTAGGACACTTTCAATGAAGACTCTCTGTTTCACATAATGTGGAAAAGAGATTATATCTTGAGTCCCACGCATTATCCTTGTGGTATTGCGGAACATCCAAGTGATATGCAAACATATTCACAATGAAGATGGAAAGCCTTCGAGCCAACATCAAACAAGCTCCCGATTGGGTGGCATGTGAGATCTATTCAATAGATCAACCATGTGACAACCGAAGAAACAATGGGGCGATTCAATCTTTGAATCAATCACAGTTCAAGTTATGGATTGACGGATACCTTTGAAAAACCGGTCATTGTGCTTAAAACTCTTTTCTTTAGCACATCGACCGTGTCTGAATATTTCAATATAAAAGGTGTTTTATGATTGATAATTGATTTTCATTAAAACCTTCGTTGTATTGCAAAAACAATTTCTATTGAGCAATACGATTGTTTTCAAATCTCTTTCATCAATCGGTGAATCTCTATTCATTTGGTTCACTCACTCCGTGTTGTCTTCTTTGAGACGTTCGGTTTGAGAAACATTAGAGCATTGCGAAACCCTGTCAAGGAAATTCTTGAATTATACGATCACAGTGCGTGATTTGTCTTGATCAGCGGGGAACCGTGGGCGTGTACCTCAATTCAGCGAAAGTGATCAAAGACACTTTCGTGCGATTTATTAACTAATTGTTGTATGCGTCGCCCCACGTTTGCGGTGATCGAATGAAGCGGTGAATCCATAGCCGCATGCTCACTCAACACATTCATCTCAAAAGAAATCATGATTAGTGCATCAATGACTATGATATTTTCACTCCATGCTTCGCTTTCTGCCGCCAATATCATGAATCAATGAAAGCTTCCGCTACTCGATGAGAAGATATCATGATCCGGAATGTGAGCATGTCGGTCCGTTTGTCACAACACCACATAATACCAACACCACAATGGATGAGTCGAGATTGATGTTTGTTGATGATCTCAAAAGTGGCTCAAGAAATTACTATCACGTGGATCAAGTAAAAGACCTTCACTTGGATTAACCAAACATGCAATGAGAAGAATCGATGACTACGAGCTTGAGCAAAGTACTACATCAAGAATGCAAGAACAATTTTAATGTAATATCTTTTATATTCAATGTAATTTTAGTATATGTTTGAGGTGACCTCCTTAGGGAGATTGTTAGGATTTAGTAAATCCAGGTTATTAAAGAGTCGGTCACCTCAAGTATATGTAATCATTAAAAGCTCGTAGATCGTAGATTATTATAAGTTAAGTTGTATTCGGTTTAAGTATCACCGTAGAGGACGGACGGTCTTTACCCACTGTATGCCCGATCCAGCGACCCGATAGGTGGCGATTTATGTAAAGACTATAAATACTCTCTACCTTCCAAGGTAGAGAGTTGGAACTCATAATAAGACTTTTCTTTCTCTCACTAAAGTTCCCTAAACCTCTAACTTTGTCTCTCTAGAACTCTTTGTACGCCTATTTGATCTTATGGTTTAGTGTGTTTATGAAATCCAATATGTTACAGAAACCTTTATGTAAAATCGGCGGTAATAGTATATATAGGACTCTACTAAACTAGGATATAATGCTTGTGGAATGGATGTTTACTGAAATTTACGGAAAATTAAGACACGGAAAATTCCAAAAATTATAAGTAGCTCGAAAACGAGAAAAAGTGTCAGTTGTTTTGCTCCTTCACGGCGCCCGTCAGTTGCGATCTGACGCCGTCGGTTATCCCGACAAACACCTCTGCGATTTTCTCAAAAAATTCGGAAAATTACATCTTTAGAATCGGAAAAATTTCACGCAAAACATCCATTATGACTCGATACAAGCATTTGACTCGAACAAACACACATGTATATCTTTTAATTAATTGAAATTCTCATGTTTACGTTTCTTTTGAAAACGTGTGTAATCCTCCCTACACTTATCCCTTATGTAAAATACCTTTATATGTAATTAAGACGAGGTTAAAGACAAAATAAAGCATTTTTACAAATTTAAACATGAGAATAAACAATCAATAAAAGATATATGACACAAACAAGCAAACAATTAAGCATGGGTTGCCTCCCACGAAGCGCTTTTCTTTATTTATGAGTCTTTTAGCTAGACTCGTAGTCGTGCCCCTACATGACTTTATTACCGTCACCTTCTTCCTCATGACGGTCTCTATTGGGGGATTCCATGTTGTAAAAGTGCCCTATGATGCACCTTTCTAAGAGGCCGTCCTCTCCCCAATCGGTTCTATATTTTGGTCCTAAGTTCAAGCAATCCTTATAGAATCCGAAAATCTTGGCCATAACATAATCTACTCCTTTCTCCTTATCCTTCTCATTCCTATAATAGGCCGATAGTTTAAGTTCCTTTTCATCATTGGAGAGTGATGAAAACTTCTCAATCTTAAACGGCATTTGGTAGGCTACATCATCGGTCTCATCCTTGAATCGCACTATTCCTAATGAGGGATCATAAGTCATCCCGGTGTTTTCTATAAAAGGTTTTCCTAGAATAACGTGGGAAAAGCTAGAATCTATGGTCGTACTAATATCATCCACAATTATGAAATCCGTAGGAAATGTGAAACTACCTACATAGACGGGTAATCCCTTAACTCTACCAAGAAAATTGCAACTAACCCTAGGATTATCGGGATCTTGCCTAGTTGGGATAGGCTTCTTCATTACCCAATTATAGTAGGTGCTAGTCATGATGTTTATTGGAGACTTGCGGTCAATGTAGGCCTTTGCCACGAAAAGGTGTCCTATGCAGCATGGTATGTTAAGATTCCAAGGGTTCTCAAACTTGATCCTAGGGCTCTTCCTAACATACATGTGACGGAGGTCACGTACTAAGTGAGGGTGGCGAGATAGTTCTTCTTTCGTAGGAAACTTGTTGAAATAGTCATTGTCTAATTCATCTACTTCCTCGGTTGTTTCATTCATCGGTGTTTCACTAACCTCAAGTATCATGTCATGGTTAGCTTCGCCATTTGTTCTATTAGGTTCCACTAAGGCGATGGTATTGACGAATTGAACGTGCTTAGCTAACTTACTTGGGTCCTTAATCTCTACACCGGAAGGTTCGGGAGTTGAGATAGCATTAACCTTCCTATCACTATTGGTCATGGCTTTCAAGAGGTTATCTATCTTCCTATCCATCTCGGCTTGTTGTTGGTTAAAACGGTCCAAGAGCTTAGCTATTTGAGCTTCTTGGGATGTGACTAGGTGTTGCATCATCCCTTCAATGTTTTGTTGGTTAGGGCCGTGAGATGGGGGCCATGAGAAATCATTGGAAGTGAATTCTTTGGTTTGTCCCCAATAGAAGTCGGGCTTGCCCTTCCATGCTTCTTGGGCGTCATTAAAAGTCCTAGGTCCGGGTGTTGTAGGGAATCTTCCTCCCGTTCCATTAATACGCGAGGATGCGTAGTCAACGGAAGCTTGTTCGAGGAATTGGGTGCAAGTGCGCGTGTTATGAGGAGCACTACACGGCTCTCACGAGGAAGAAACTTTGTTCACATGGCGTGAAAACTTAGGATTTTCGTAGGAGCTCATTAGGAATTTAACTTGATCTTCAAGTTCGAGCATCCTATGGTCGGAAGGTTGTGAGTCAATGGGAGGCAAGGAGATTGCCTTAACGGTTTTGGGCAGCTCACGAGGGTCATTCCAACTTTCGTTGTCATAGAGAGCAAGGTCCTCTATTATACCCTATGATTCTTCTGCGGTGAGATTACTAAGTTTTCCACCGGCCGCTTGGTCAATGGATCGCTTGGTAGGGAAGTTGACATGATCATAGAAGAGTTGGACTTGGAGCCAAAGATCAATGCCATGATGAGGGACTTTATGAAGTAAGTCCTTGAATCGAGTCCATGCTTCGTAGAGCGATTCACCTTGACGTTGTTGGAACATCAAGATATCATTCCTAAGCTTAGTGGTTCTCCCGGTGGGAAAAATTGAGCAAGGAAGCGAGAGGTGAGATCATCCCAACTTGAGATGGAGCCGTGAAGTCGCTCAAGCCAATTACTAGCTTGGTCCCGTAGAGAATTGGAAGAGACGCAGAGCGCGTGGTCTCCTAAGTAGTAGCATCGAGGTTGATGGAATCGACAATTTTAAGGAAATCCTTAAGATCTTGATTAGGATCTTGAACGAAGTCCATGAAATGCACATCCGTTTTGCACCAACCGGATGGTGTCGGATCATGAGGCCATAGTTTGGGCTTGGTCGGGAAGCTCAATGGTGTTCCTATAGCCTAGGTGGCTTGGTCTCGAGTATTCACCAAGAGTACGGCCTCTTGGCGGGTCATTTGGTGGTAGGTTGATGAATGGTGGTTGGTTATCACCTTCCATGATGGGGTTACTAACAAAGGTCACAAAGAAGGGGGATAGACTACGAGGAAGCTAAAAATTGGGAAAAATTTACTTGATAGGAATCAAGCAAAGAAACCTAAACAAGGTGAAATTCTAACTAGCTATTCAATTCCCGTCGTGGCGCCAAAAACTTGATAACACTACACGCGTCCGTTCGGGTCAAAGGAACTTCCTTTTAAATCGAGCAAGTTTTTCAACACCCAGGCAATGAACCTAATCATTGTAGTGTAGTATTAGGGTAAGCCACGGAATTGATATCGTTCTCTAGGGAATAGGAATGCTAGTGAGAAGTTACTACGCTAAGGTTGGGGTTGAGGAAGATTATTTTTATCTTTTATGTTTTTAGGAAATGGAAAGGTACGAATCTCGGGGTTTGGATTTGGGGGTTGGTATTTCTACCGATTACTCTACTTACCTAATTGTCTAATCTGGTGGTGTATGTAGTCTATGTCTAATTATTGTGTGCTCGTATGATGATTTAAAGATGTGTTTACTTAGGTTTTATTACTCCTTAATTATCTCCTATTGATGGTTGAATTGTCACGTCTTTATTCTTAATCGCGTTGTGTGTCTAAGGTCGTAGGGCATGCGTTTATCCCTGACTCTTTGAAACTACCAAAGGTTGTCGCCTACAAAATCTCTAGGATTTATAAACTTTAACTCTAAGGTACTCTTCGGATGGTTTAGCCTACAACAACTATAGGTATTATAGACTAATGTTCACAAAGATTAATCAAGCATTAACTACACAACGGATGACCTATAACATATTGGATTTCACAAACACACTAAACCAATAATCAAAAGTAGGCGTATAATATGATGTTTTAGAGAGAAAGTTAGAGGTTGGGAACTTTAGTGAGAGAAAGAAAAATCTTATTATGAGCTCCAACTCTCTACCTTGGGAGGTAGAGAGTATTTATAGTTCTTACATAAATCGCCACCTACGGGTGTGGATCGGGCATACGGTGGGTAAAGACCGTCCGTCCTCCACGGTGTTACTTAACTAAATACTACTAAACATTAAATAATCTACGACTACGAGCTTTCTAATGATTACATATACTTGAGGTGACCGACTCTTTAATAACTGGATTTACTAAATCCTAACAATCTCCCCCTAAGGGAGGTCACCTCAAAATCACCTCAAAATTACATTGAATACAAACAGATATTACATTTTAAATTGTTCTTGCATTCTTGATGTAGTTCTTTGCTCTGAAGCTCGTAGTCATTGATTCATCAATGATGCATGTTTGGTTAATCCAAGTGGAGGTCTTTAAGCGATCCACGTGATAATAATTTTGAGCCGACTTTTGAGATCATCGGCTAACATAAATCTCGACTCATCCATTGTGGTGTTGGTATTATGTGATGTTGTGACTTATGGACCGACATGCTCACATTACGGATCATGATATATTCTCATCGAGTAGCGGAAGCTTTCGTTGATTCATGATATTGGCGGTAGTAGAAGCATGGAGTGAAAATATCGAGTCATTGATGCACTTATCATGATTTCTTTAGAGATGAATGTGTAGTGTGAGCATGCGGCTATGGATTGACCGCTTCATTACGATCATTTGCAAGCGTCGGGCGTACACGCATACAACGATTAGCAATAAAGTGCACGAAAGTGTCTTTGATCACTTCGTTGAATTGAGTACACGACCCGGGTTCCCGTTGATCGATACAAATCTTGCTGTGATCGGTAAAATTCGAAGAATTTCCTTGACGGGTTTCGCGGTACTCTAGCTGTTCTCAAACCGGAACGTCTCAAAGAAGACAACACGGAGTGAGTGAACCGGTAATTGAGATTCAGCGATTGATAAAAGATATTTGAAAAACAATCGTGTATCGCTCAATAGAAATTGTTTTTGCAATACAACGAAGGTTTTAATGAAAATCAATTATCAATCATAAACACCTTTTATTTTGAAATATTTGTACACGATCGATGTGCTAAAGAAAAGAGTTTTAAGCACAACGACCGGTTTTCAAAGGTATCCGTCAATCCATAACTGAACGAGTTGATTCAAAAGATTGAATCGCCCATTGTTTACATTCGGTTGTCACATGGTTGATCTATTGAATAGATCTCACATGCCACCCACCGGAGCTTGTTTGATGTTGGCTCGAGAGGCTTTCCATCTTCATTGTGAATATGTTTGCATATCACTCGGATGTTACAGCAATACCACAAGGATAATCGTGGGACTCATAAGATATAATCTCTCTTTCCACATTGTGTGAAGCAGAGAGTCTTCATTGAAAGTGTCCTAATGAGATTTATAGATGATCTCGTGGCTCTAGACTCAATTGTGCATATTTGGATCCTATTTGGGAGACTAGGGAGAGGTCTCCTTCTTCAATATCAACAATCTCTAAGAAAAGTCGATAGATTATGTCGGTTCCCGTGAGAATGAAACAAGTCCTTTTAAGAGGAACTTGAGTGGTTTGGGAAGTTGAAGTGCGGTGCGTCCTTTGGGTCCATGACGTCTTGTCTTCAATACCGATGTTACCTTGGTAACCACCGGTAGCATATGAATTGAACCCGTATACGCCCTAAGGTTGAATAATTGGAGGCTATTTATTTTCACCCTTTTCTCATTCAATTCTTTTCATTCTTCAACCCCTTGATGCTTACGAGACTTCATAACTAGAACCTTGTTGGGTTTATTCGATTACTAGCTCGGTCTCGATCCGCACTCTTCCCATATCTCATTTTCTCCTTTTTCAATATACCTAAGGACTTCTACACTATCTAGTGGATTGTCCACAGGTAGATCCCTCCGGTTACGGCGGATCATGGGAACAAATACCTAACCTTATCATCCTTATATCACCATACATAAAGTAAAGTTGGTGGTCTATTTGGTATCGTTCATACGCCATTGGAACCAATTGAAAACCATTTGAAAATCAATCCGGATACTTGTGATATATTATCAAAGCATTTTGTACTGAATTGTTTTTGATATTTTTAGAACAAGAGCTCCCCTCAACATTTGCATCAAGCATCATTTTGTAATAGAAATAATTTTCATCTTTGAGGGTTGGCTTGCATCTAAGAGTAGTTATATAAAGAATGTGGTTTTCAAAATAGTTGCTCCCCTCAATATGTGCATAGATATTTGAAAATGTTTTGCACATATTAGGAAAAACTGCACATTGAAATAAATTGATCACGTTTCAAATCTTTGTGGTTTAAGATAGATGCTCCCCTCAACATGTGCATGGAAAATTTGAAATCGTTTGGCACATGTGGGAAGGAGAGCTTGTACATCCTTATAAAACCATTTACCGAATTATCGGTTTAAATCCAATTTAAATCACAAATTCTCCCCGATCACAATTATCAAATCATTTGAGATTTGTGATCTCAATAGATTTAAATTGATTTTGAAAGCTTTTAAGGAGAATTGTGACTTGATTATGAAAACGTTTTCAGCGATAAGGATCGGATTTTGAGACTTTAAACTCCATTGATTAAACATGCATGATTATCTTTTGAAAACAATTGTATGACAAATAACCTTTTGATTTAATTGAAATCATTCTCCCCTCAATCAATGACATAAGTTGTTGATTGAGAGATAGATATTTTTGACAAATGTTAAGTCGGATGATTTTCAAAAATAGAGTCCGAGTTATTTTTCAAAGCAATTAGTTTTCATTAGATAGTAAGTAATTGTTTATAGAATCGAGCATGAGATTTGAAAAACAAGATAAAGCATGGCTCTGTTCTTTCTTTGAAAAGCGGGTTATTGCACGAAATGACAATAAACCATTGTTTCACTTTCTCCCAAAAATATTTTTGATTTTTGATTTTTTTTTTAAAACATTCGAACAACATCTAAAGTCCGTGTCATTCTTTGAATGACAACACAAAACCGTAGATATTATCGAATCGAGGAAAACATGACAAAAGACAATATTTTGGAATTTTCAAGATTTTCAAATTTTATGGATTTTTGAAAGTTTTATATTTTTCTATTTGCTTTTGAAGGTTTTGAAATTTTGTATTTTGTTTTTGAATAACTATTTACAAGAGATAGATGAAGAAAGACCTTTACTCCTCGTCTTCCTCTTGAAGGCGTTTGAGTGTTTCGGTTGTAGACTCTTTAGACCAAGTCGTGGAAGGATAAACTCAAAACGTTCTCTAGGAAGAGCTTTGGTGAAGATGTACGCTAGCGGTATTCGGTCCTCACAAAGTATAGTTCCACCACACCGTTTTCAACTTGCTCCACGATGAAATGATGTCGAATGTCGATGTGCTTTGCTCTTGAGTGTTGTGCGTTGTTGCATGAGAGAGCAATAGCACTTTATTATCACGATGCGAGAGGATTTTGTTGAATTCAAAGCCATAGTCGGATAATTGAGATCTCATCCATAGGATTTGAGCACAACAAGATGACATGGCTATGTATTCACCTCTGTAGAAAATAGAAGTACTCATTTGCTTCTTTGAAGACCAGCTCACAAGCTTATCACCCAAAAGCGAGCACCTCGGGCGTGCTTGACGAGTATCTTGACATCTGCATGATCGGCATCTGCATAGGTTTGTTAGTGACATACGGTGTCCTTGGTGCCAAAGTCCCATATTGATGGTTCCTTGGAATACCGAAAGACCCGTTTAACCGCTTCAAGGTGCTTTTGGTAGGCAGCACGATATCTAGCACACATGCAAGCAATGAACAAAATGTACGGTCTACTAGGCGTGAGGTACATCGGGGATCCAATCATACTACGATATTTCGTTTGGTCTACCATGATCCACAGTGGTCCTCATCTAGTTTAGTACGCTCTATCATGGGAGTGTCAGCGGTCACTAGAATCAAATCCAAATTTCTTTAAAATCTCATTTGCATATTTAGATTGATTTATAAAAATGCCTCCGGGACTTTGTGAAATTTGTAATCCCAAGAAAAATGACATTTGTCCCATCATTGACATTTGAAATTTAGAACCCATTTCATTTGAAAAAGGTCACATTCATTGGGGTCGATCGAGGCAAAGATAATATCATCAACATATATTTGAGCGTGAATTAAATGTTTGCACGACTTTACGGTGAACAATGTCGGATCAATTGCTCCTTTCTTTGAATCCGGTAGATAGAAGAAACTTTGATAGCGTATCATACCATGCCCTTGGAGCTTGCTTTAAACCGTAAAGAGCCTTCTTCAAGCGATAAGCGTGAGTAGGATGCTCGGATTCACAAAGCCTTGAGTTGGTGGCGTATCGACTTCTTTAAGATCTCCGTTAAGAAAGCCGTCTTTACATCCATCGATAGACTACCATGTTCTTACTTGCGGCATTAGCCAAGAAGATTACGATTGCCTCGATACGAGCAACAGGAGCAAATGATTCTTCAAAGTCAATACCCTCCTCTTGGCGGTATCCTTTTGCAACCAATCGAGCCTTGTTCTTTAAAACATCACCATGCTCATCAAGTTTCACTTTGAAGATCCACTTTAGAGCAATGATCATAGCACAATCTGGGCGGTACTAATTCCCATACATCTAGTCGATCAAACTCATGAATTTCTTCTTGCATGGCATTGAACCATTGTCTTCATTCATGGCGGTTTTCACGTCTTTTGGTTCGATCTTAGAGTGCGGAGTTGAAGAAGCACCATAAGGCATCGGTTGCAAGTTGTTTCCGTGTGGATCTTTGGGCGGAAAGGTTTCCAATGATGTTGTCCAATGGATGATCATGTGTCCATTTTCTAAGGTGTTCATGTGGTTGTTGTTGAGGCTGAAGTAGCGAGTTGATATCTCACGAAGAAGATGGTTCGATGATGATTCGAGGAGCAAATATGTTTTCAAAGGGTTCATCTTACGGAGGAGCAAAGGGTTTTCATCATCATGGGTGCGAAACATTTCCATTGTGTACACTCGATGATTGATGATTTGTTGATGAGGCAGTGATCGGCGACTTCTTGACTTAATGACATTGAGCGAAGGGTTAACTTCATTGGCGGGGATAGAGGCGACCTCTGTTGATGGAATTGACATATCATTAGCACTTGGCTCATAGTGTTCATCAAACATTGGATCAAATAATTTCTTCAAATCATCTTACGAAGGAGGTACATAAGGAGTTCTTGGTGAGGATTAGAAACAAGAGTAGAACGATAGGACTACTTGGATAAAGGTTGAAATCGGGTCAGGCTGGATTGTCACGGAGCCATTTGACCGGTCGACTCATCGAGCGTAACGTGAATTGTTTCCATGATATTTCGGGTTCTCTTGTTGTAGATTCGGTATCCTTTTACATTTGGTGCATAACCTACAAATACTCCAATGTCCGCTTTAGCTTTTAGTTTACCTAAATCTTGACCGTCATTAGTTGGGTAACATAAAGCACCAAACACACGAAGGTAGGATAGATCGGGTTTTCGTTTATGGACAAGTTCATATGGAGTTTTTCCATGAGAGGTGTGAATAAGGGAGCGATTTTGGGTGTAGCAAGCGGTGGCAATGGCTTGACCCATAGAAACATTGGAACCTTTGAATAAATTAGCATTGTTCTTGCGGCTTCCACAAGAGTTCGATTTAGTCTTTCAACTACACCGTTACATTGAGGAGTTCGTGGAACACTTCTTTGATGGTGATTCCAACACTTTCATAAAAGCGAATTAAGTCTTTGTTAACAAACTCGTGCCATTGTGCATTCGAACAATTCTAACAATATTGTTGAGTCGAACTGAAGTTGTTTGATAAGTTTGATGATGACATCGGGTTTCATCCTTTGTCCTCAAAACTTTACCCAAGTAAATCGAGTAGTCATCAACAACTACTAGAATGTATTTCTTCCCATTTATCGTTTGCACTCTCATTGGTCCGCACAGATCCATATGAAGTGTATGAAGAACTTCCATTCTTGAGTTTGTGGGTTTTGGTTTGTGGGCATATTTTGTGCTTTTTCCCAATTGGCAAGGTGAACAAAGATGATCTTTTCATACTTTAATCTGGGTAATCCTCTTACTAAGTCCTTTACGGAAAGATTGTTTATGGTACCAAAGTTCAAGTGATTGAGGCAGCGGTGCCATAGCCATGACTTAGTTTTGGAAGCCTTTGACAACAAGCGGATGGGTGAAGATTTCATCATATCTTCGATAGAGATGGTGTATAGGTTTGAACCACGAGTTCCTCTTAGAAGTTCCACACCATCAAGTTCTCTAACAAAGCAAGTATGTTTTCGAAGGCCACTTCTAAATCGAGTCACAAAATTGTCCAGCAGAAAATAGATTATGTCCAAGACCTTCAACATAATATACCACAAATCACACTATTTCCAACCACGTAATCTCCATAACCCATAATAGCACCAAAATGATCGTTTCGAATCTCACGGTTCGATGAATTTACTCACGAAGTTCATGAGCCGTGACGGTCTCGGTCATATGCTTGGAGCAACTGAGTCCGGTACCACGAGCGATTTGAGCGATCTGCGGTTGAACACAGACAAGAATGGATAAGCGGATAATTGGGATCCCCATGCAAGAATGGGTTCCATTTGGTTAGTAACAGTGATTGGAACACCCGCATCGAGTAGAAGCAATGGAATCATTAGAAATAGATGCGATGCTAGTGTCCATATTTGACCTATTCAAAGTATGTTCACTTCTTAAGGAATAGTTCTACCGGTGAGCATCCATTTTCTAGTGGGCATTGACTTAGCAAATTTAGGGCAAAACTCATTAACCTTACGCCGGTGGGTATCCATTGATAACCTATATTACTAAATTTTCTTCTGTGGGTTTCCTTTGTTTTCTAACTTTCTTTTGCCTTTGCCTTTTTGCCTTCTTAGCTTGAATTTTAACATTAACAATTTTAACGGGCATTTAACAACATTAGACAAATCATTCACACCACATTCATGATTAGTAACAAAATTCAAGCAATCATCCAGTACATGGTTTGCGAGATAGTAGCGAAATTGAATTAATTACGATGCGCTTATAGCTAATACTAGAATCAACACGATTCGTCTTATTCAAATTCTCCCTAAGGTGATCTTCTACTTTCTTCCACTGAGCATTCCTAGCATGCAAGGTCCTATCATTCTTTGTGTTGCCTTGAGGCTTTGACCGCTTGCTTTGGTGTCACTTCTTACTCTGTAGAGGAATTGGAACATTAGTTGGTTTTGCTACTTTTGCATTCTGAACTAGAAGTGCGGGGATCGAACTACTTGAAGGCACATTAGTGTTCACTTTCTTAAAAGCGGGCATAGAATGGTTTGTATGCTTGGCACTAGGCATAGAACAAGGCATCACGACTTTTCCTTTTGCACCTAAGGATTTAGGACATGTTGCTATTAAACATTCTAGCGACTCTTGAGATCGTTTGGCTTGAATGCACGCAAACCTAATTTCACTATCAAGAGGCTTATTTATAAAATCCTCTTCCACAATCTCACGGAGACATTCTAGACTATCCTTAAGGTGAGCACAATAGTTGTGAAACACAAGTTCATTATTCCTAAGATGAGGAGGAATGTATTTAACATCACGATATATTTGCGATCGAGGATGATCTTGATGCAACATTCTCATTAAAGACAAGTGGCGGTTTCCTTTTTCACGTCTCCTCAGATTCTCAATTTCTTTTTGTAAAGGCGTTATTTTTCGTTGTTTTTGTCACGAGTGACTTTCATTGAATCATATAACTCTTTAAAGTGTCGTTTAACTTTTCATTTTCTTCTAGAAAACTCTCGTTTTCTTTTGTAAAACATTAACTAAGTTTTGAAGATGAAAAGTTTGAGAATCTTGAGAATCTAAAGGAGGAGGCATTTGGGAGCCGGTCACATTGTTCTTTTCACCCTTTAATTGAGAGATTTGGGCTTTCAACTTTCGATCGTGTTACAATGAGCTTGAATCATTCGTCACGTTTGTTTATCTGCGCATCAAACTACGGAACATCGAGGATGTCTTGATATTTGAGGTTTTGACATTTTCTTTAAGATGTTGATATTTTAGTTGTAAATCAAAATGTTCAACTTCTAGTTTAGAAAGATGTTTTACCAAATTATCGTGATCATCACGATCAATTTTCTCATTTAGTTACGAGTTTTTGTTTTCAAGCTCAATGACACGATCATGGGAAACTTTCAATGCAATAGATAATTCATGAAATCGAGAAGCGATAATAGAGTGCTTAGTAATAGTATAAAACACATCTTGAGCAACACAACTCGAAATCAAATTCTCATTTAAGATGTGCAAGTTCTTCCTTTCAACTTCATTATATTTGAGTTCTGTTCATAATCATTGACTTCAACTATCATTGCATCAAATTCCTTTTCCATTTCTTTAATATCGAATTTATCCCTTTTGAAGACTCTCAAATTGACCTTTTAATTGTTTGAAGAAAGGCATGACCTCGGTTAAATAACATTCTTTAGTTTGCTCAAAACCCTTTCCCCTCGATTATCCACAGGGTGTGATTCTCTTCTTACATGTTTTCTCAAAATCAACAAGCGGTGATAAACAACATATAGGTGATTAAGGTCTTGCTATTAGTGGCAATAGATCTAGGAACTAGATGCATTGGTGTATTAGGAGGATACACGTTGCTGAGAGCATTTTCCTAAGGGGTGTTTGTTTCAACAAGTACATTAACTTTTAGCTTATCCATATCTTTCTTCCAAAAGATACATTCGGGGTTAATTGAGTTTGAGGCTTAAACATGTTCAAGGATATCCAATTTTCCTTAGTGTAATCATGGGGTTTGATCGTTATATTATTCTCTTTACACTCGGGATCGTTAAGCTTCTTATTCATTTTCTCCTAGTGACATCATCTAGTTTCTATCTTCCTCGATGCACTCAATGCAACTAGGTTTCTGTCTAGGTTTAAGAATCTCATTGCCATCATAGATTACACTTTGAGCGACTTTTGCTTTCTTACCATACTCGGGGTTGGATTCCTTTATAATGGGGATACTATGCTTATCGCTTAGAACTCTATGCTTAGTGATCATGTGAGCGATCTGAATGGTGTTCCTTGTGCGTACAACTTATTTTCAAGCTTGTTTTCAAGGTTTTAGATTAGAAAAATCATTCAAAGTTTTGATTCCTTAGCACTGAATTCTTGCTTAAGCATTTTAACATTTTCTTGAAGTTCTTGTTTTGCTTAGCGGTTTTAGAAAGCTTTTCTTGTAAGGAGTTTAACTCTTGTTTTAATACTTCTTCTCTAAACTTACTTTTTCTAATAGTTATGCGCATTTGGTCATCCATTTCACGCTCACGGGTGGTTAACTCAAACTTAGCGTTGTTCATAAATAGCTACTTGTTCTTTATAGGCATTCGATTCGGAGATAACAGAATCATCGAGGCACATGCGGTGTATTCATCAAAACATAGTCATCATTGACTGCGGAAGATGCATCACTTGGTACAATCTCACTTTCACTTTGTTTCACATATTGATCATATGGGACAACATTGATATTACCCATATTTTCAATATCGACTCAAAAGTTTCAGTTGATTGTACTTTGTCATGTATCTTTTGCTCATCAACATCATCGTATAGTTTTAATACCTCGAAATGATTGATTCTTTGGATGGACCGACTTCTTTGTGATGATGAGACCTTTGGAGAGACCATTGGAGAAATGCTAGCCATGAAGATTGTGCATGCGATGGGTTCATCATCGACGTCGAGTCGTATGCATCACGATCGCAACTTGAAAGGCATTCGATGATTATGACCTATCTCTGAATTGGTTGCTCATCCACATCGCATCATATGTCTTGGCATTGCCCTCGACAAAAACAACACTCCTCTTCATCCAACACAGCTCCATTATCCACGAGCTTGCACAAGTAACATCTTGTCTTTGAAGTACTACGCATTTTGAGGCGTTTTGGAGAAGTGCGGTTCCTTGCTATGTGTCCATCACCACCACAGTTGTAGCACTTAATTGGCTTAGCTTGACCACGATTTGGATTCCTTCCTCTATTACGATTTGCCACATATCCTCTACCAACTCCACCTCTTCCTTGTTCATATTGCCTTTCTTGAAATGGTTGCACCATAACCTTCCCATCTCGACCAAAGCATGATTGTGTAGATTGGATGCGATTCGATTTCATTGTTATTGTGAAGGCGGTTAGTATGTGGAGAAAAGGTCAAGTTTTGTTTAACCATAAGAGCAGTTGATTGATGAAGTGTTCCATGAATGCATTTGCATCGGGTTGCTTGAAACTTGGATCGGGAATGAGTTTGTGATTACCATTACCCATGGGTATGACTTGAGAAGCTTTGGTGGTAATTCCAACATTGGTGTAAAAGATGTAGAGTCATTTGATGAACTTGTTTCTCCTGGTTGGTTTTGAGCTGTTCAAGAATCCTTTTTCAAACATAGCATGTCTCTCATTACGAAGAAGGAAGGCATAAAGTTGCTCATAGTTTGTATTCTTCAATCCTTTGGTTAGCTTCACGGTGACAAACTTATGCCATTCGGGATTCATGTTGTTCACAAACTTTGAATTCGGTGAATATTTGGCATGGTCATTTGATATTCCTCATATCATTCACAAGCTTGTGGAATCTCACGTAATACTCATAGACACTTTCTTACGGCTTCATCTTAAAGTGCTCAAATTCATCATACAACTTGTGATTCTCTGTCTTCCTTGGTTAATTCAAAACACGAGAGAAGCATCTTGACATTATCCCAAACGCCTTGGCTTCGGTGTTGTGATTGATAAGCTTGTAGATATCTTTTGGAAGACCACAGTATAATGTTAGAAGCCACGATGTCGACATCGAATCTCTTTTCTCCTTATCATTGAGCTCATCATCGTCTTTGGTCTATCAATTCCATAGATCATTGTTCCATCTGCGGTTGTATCAATTAAGTCTCTTGTAGTCTCAATCGATAAGGTCCTTCATCAATAGACTTGAGAATGTTGACTCCGTTTTCCTTTCCAAGGCAATACAATCGATTCGTTGTGCCCAAGAGTCGTAGTCGATTACATCAAGCATGGGTGGGCGATATCTGAACCACCGCTTGAACATCCTCGACAACGGTGGAGATGATTGTAGGTACGTTGGTAGACATGTTAACAGATTACAGGATTTTATAACTCTATGATTAAACCGGAAATAGATTCTTTCACGGGTTTTACTAAATCAAGAAAACCGTATTACAAACAAAAATCAACCAAGTCGCTAAGATTCTTGAACCAAGTCGCTAAGCTAAGTCGCTAAGACAAGTCGCTACAAAGTCGCTAAAGAGCAACTCGCTAAGGTCCAAGTCGCTAACACCAAGTCGCTAAGAGTACCAAGTCGCTAAGCGGTCAAGTCGCTAAAGAACAACTCGCTAAGGTCCAGTCGCTAACACCAAGTCGCTAAGAATCTTAAGTACAAGTCGCTAACAAAATTGAAAGCAAGTCGCTACCTTCACCAAGTCGCTACCCGTAGTGGAGAATCCACTAAGTTGTACTATTTGTCGACTTCTCAATGAGACAAGTCGCTAGGACCAAGTCGCTACAAAAAAGCACTACAACTCGCTACCTTTTCTTGAAGCAAGTCGCTAAGATGAAATTCACTCGAGAACCAAGTCGCTACCAAGAAAAACTTCAAAACACACTTTTCAATCCAAAACAAGCTCAACCACGTGATTCAAGCTTACCAAATCAAAACCCAAGCACATACAATGATTCTAAACACAAAAGTACACCCAAAATTCAAACTTTAACACTAGAAATGATCCAAATGATGCAAAAACCACTAAACTTTTCAAACTCAAAACCATCTAAAACCACTAGAAATCCAAGGATATGTAAGAGATGATCAAACCATGGCTCTTGATACCATTTGTAACATATTGGATTTCACAAACACACTAAACCATAATCACAAGTAGGCGTATAAATGATGTTTTAGAGAGAAAGTTAGAGGTTGGGAACTTTAGTGAGAGAAAGAAAAATCTTATTATGAGCTCCAACTCTCTACCTTGGGAGGTAGAGAGTATTTATAGTTCTTACATAAATCGCCACCTACGGGCTGTGGATCGGGCATACGGTGGGTAAAGACCGTCCGTCCTCCACGGTGTTACTTAACTAAATACTACTAAACATTAAATAATCTCGACTACGAGCTTTCTAACGATTACATATACTTGAGGTGACCGACTCTTTAATAACTGGATTTACTAAATCCTAACAAAATTAGAACTAGGTGAAGGTTCGTGTTGTGAAGACTTGGATTGGGTGAAGATCCAAGTGGGCTAGTGAAAATTCCGAGAAGACTTGGATTGGGTGAATATCCAAGTGAACGAAATGAAGAGTTCGTGACTATTGTGCTTCGACTTGAATTGGGTGAAGATTCAAGTTGATTCGTGTGCTAACTTGGATTAGGTGAAAATTCAAGTTAGTGTGATGTTTGATAGCGTAGGATCGTGTATTGGTGATTAGATTGGTTCTAGCTAGGATTAGGACTCGACACTCCACTTAATGTCGTTAATTGGTGTAAGCGAAGGTGTATGGTTTGCTCCGCCTAAAGGGAGTTTGTCGACATAGTGATTGTGAACTCTCGAGTGTGATACTCGAGGAGTGGAGTAGTGCGAAGAGTAAACTTCGTGCCGAACCACTATAAATCTCCATGTCATGGTGCGATCATTCCATTTATTTACTTTTCTTGCATTTACATTTTGTTTATTATTGTGCACATCTAATTAGTTTATATATATTGTTAATTGGCAACACATAACTTCGGATCAAACAATTTCTTAAAACATTAGGACATGTTACATAAAGGGAAGACTGGGTAAAAATCTGGAACCTACTGATGGCGGTCTAATAAATACCCACGCGGTCCCATAAAATTAAAGGACCGTCGGTATGTTTAAAGTACCTTCCCCAGAGGTCATATATTTTTGAACTGTTTCTCTTTTCTGTAATGTTGATTCACTTTATAATTCTCACCACAATTTCCTTAATCTCCAAAAAGAACAAAAAGAGATTAAAAGTTAAAAAAACGTAAACTAAATATGTGAAACCATTCAACCCCCCTTCTAGTTTCTACAAGTCAAAATAGGTGAAATCAATCTACTCAAAGTTCACACAGATGACAATCTAGTTGATCCCTTCACGAAGGCTTTATCTAAGACAAAGCTTACTCAACATGTTGAAAGCATTGGACTTCATTTAGCTAGTAGTATCATGTAAATTTGTGGTTAGTATTGGATAAAGGATGTATTAAACAATTATTATCTTAATGATTTAAAGTACTTGGTATGTTTATTTTCATTTATAATAAGTTGTATCATATATTTGCATGTTTAAATCCATTGAATTAAGACAAATCTGAGGTGTTGGATAAAAATGTACTTTGTATATTAAGGAAGGTCATACAAAACTCACATGATATTCAAAGGTTATATATCGGACTTGTCCCAACCGACATGTTACAATCCACCCCTAAATGTTACACTAAAATCTCCTTAGCCTTCCTTGTATGCAGTCATCTTTAGTGCATTATTGTAACATATGTTTAAAGCCTTAGTTCAAATATCTAGTTATTTGCATGGTTGCTAAGTTGAGTCATATCTTGTGTAAACAGTTTTGGGACGATTGGGACTCATGGGTTAAGTAGTATTTTATGGAGTAACGGGAAGGAACGTTAAATACAATTCCCATTTCTATGTAATTAATTACTTCAAGTGTTCTGATCCTCGCAATTCGGGTCATTAGTTTTTAGAGAAATAAAAAGTCAAGTGTATGGATACTCATATAAATCCCTTTATTTTGATGTATTATTTTGCTGATGGTAGGTTAAGAATGTATGAAAAAAATGAAAAAAATAGAAAAAGAAAGAAAAGACATACGGATATGTTTTGTTTTTGTTCAGTCAATAATTAAGTTAGTTTAGTGAGTCAAGTCATGGCTTAGCAACGGTACGTATTACATGTAATTAACTTATAATTTTGACTTGTCACCACTAAAAAATTCTTCATATCCAGCAAACCCATGTGTTTCCATACCCATACATCTAACATTACAACCCTTATAAAGACCTCTTTGATAGTTATTCCTAGGTGCTTACGCCAAAGTGGTGGAGGTTTGATCTAGTCTCAAGCCTATAGTAATCTATGTGCTATGACAGGTAGAGAGTGTTTATCTTTCCATTTCCATACATGTTATATTCAATATACACCTAAGAGATGAGATAATCCAAACACTTATTATGAGATGGCAGTGTATAATTTTAGTACTTGTTATGACTATTGTAGAGCTTGCACTTGTTGTAAACTATTTTAAACTAATGATAAATGACCCCTAACTTGAAAATTGATTGGCTAAAAGCACATTTGTTTGAAGACAAGCAAATCCCAAGTGTAGAGATATTTGACAAGGATTTAAAATATACGTTTTTAGGAGGTCATTTAAGCCCTAAACTCGTGTATTTGTGATCAAATATTGCTTAAAATCGTTCATTTTCACTTTTTAGGTACTTTGAAAGCAAAAGCTGGAAATCATGCATATTTGTACAAAAAGGGACGAGAAAACGAAGAAACAATCAAGTCGGGAAAAAGGGCTCCAGACGGCGTCACAATTCCTTAGTGACGCCGTCACTCATTAAAAAAGTTATCAAGACAACCCAGATTTATCAAACGACAACTCAGAGCAATCTGAAGACTCCAACAAGTGACGGCGTAACTTGTTAAAGAAAACCCAAATCAGAGCCAAAATCAATACGTGAAGGCACATGTGATTTATAAAGGGACGACGTCAGACATCTTCAGACGGCATCTGAGATCCTTAGCGACGCCGTCACAGACTCGATTTGGGCAAGATGAAACCCTAATGGACGGCGAGCTGACGGCGTCACAACCATAAAGTGACGCCGTCACAAGTGTAGTATCTATATATACTTTTCGAAAATTCTGTGTTTAGTGTGCTATTTTGGAGATAGACTTAGGGTTCGGTTTTAGTCCGACTTTTGCAATTTTTTAGGGTTTTCAAACCCATCTTTCAATCAAAGGTAAGTTCTTTTACCAATTTTATCATTATGTTTATCTTATGCTTGATTATGTGTTTGTAAAACCCTCAAAACCGAATTACGAATTTAGCATTCATTTTGAATTTTTAACCTAAGCTGTAAGAATTCAATACTTTATGTTATGTGTGAATTACCTAAGTGTATATATAATTAAAAACCTTATATTATATAAGTTTCCTAATGGAAATTAAACTACACTACTTAATATCTATACTCCCTTATAAAAGAGCAATAAACACAACCTAAAACCGAGCCTTACTCCCAACCAGAAATTAAGATTCAGCCACCCAAACCTTACTCCCAACCTTAATTCATATATAACCATTTGCCATGTCACAATTCTCAATTTTCGGTCATTTCTCAAACTCAATATTCATCATATTAGTTCATGCATGGTTTTGCATTTCACGTTAAACGCATAAATTCTTATTAAATAAACACTATCGCGTAATTAATTATTTTGAATATTTGATCCGACGCTTCAAAAATTATCCGATATATTTTTATACTCATATTAAGATTATAAAATTATAATATTAATTTACCCGGTGTATTAAATTTATTTTGTATATAAATGGTTATGCATATATAATTACGACGGTTTTCGTAAATTCAACTCGATAATTATTATTTCACTCAATCCTTGTAAGAAATGTATTTTTATAATTTTTACGACTTCAATATATTTTATTTTGTTCCGTTAAAATTTATTTTTAGCTAATGCTACACTAAATAATTACTTTTACTTATCAAATATACACTACATTAACATACAATACATTTATTTGATAAAAATTTCACCACCCTTGTTTTTATTCTTTATCTTTGTCGACCAAAAGCTATGACACATCAAGATTCACATAAATATCTCATGCCTAGACATACACATATGCATATATGGTTAACCCTTGTATACGTTTAATAATACATTAACCTTCACACATACTAGCACTATTGGAAAGGTGAAAAAAAAAATATAAACACTCTCCATCTTCATCATTTTCGGCCAAGGAATAAAAAGGGGAAGAACACAAAGTTTTTGCAAGATCAAGTTATTTTATACACTCTAGTACACTCTTATTTAATGTTTTGAAATAAAAATCTAGGGTGTTAGGATTAATCCTTTGTTCAGTAAACCTCATCAAGTTACTAGTTGCGAATAGAGATCGCACCTCATTTCAGTGTATCTACTTTTGTCATCATAAACATTACATCAGGTGAGTTCGTAGCCCCACTTTTACTCGTTTAATTGTTTTATAAACTCTTTGGGGGAGATACATGCTCAACTACTTGCTTTTACTTTACACTTATATGAACTTAAATATTTTTGTTTCACTCTATGTGCGCGTAAGTAGATTATGCCTGAACTAAATTGATCACTATGTTATGAACGGTATTAGTTGAAACACTTTCCGTGATTTTGAACCCTTCGACATGTATATTTGAGCTCTTTTAAATTGATTTGGACCCTTTAACATATAAGTGAAGACTTTGGACTTGATATGAACCTTTTGACATATAGTTAAACTCTTTAACTCGTACAAGGACCCTTTTGATATATTTTAAACTTGTTTGGCGTGATTTTGAGCGCTTGACTATCTTGAACCTTTGATATTATTCGAGCTCTTTGGTATTACGAACTTTTGAACTCGACTTAAATCTTTGAACTTAATTACGAACTTTTGAAACAAATCCTTGAACTTAAATACAAACTTATGACTTGTTTGGACTTGTTGAACCGTGCGTGTTATGACCTTAACCTAAAGTCTCCCATGTTCGAGCATCACTATAAAGTCTCCCTTGTTGGAGCATCCTAAAGCCTCCCGGTCCGGAGGCAGGCGTCTCACTATGTTACTGAGCGTTCTAAAAATTCTCGCCTTATTGGTGGAGTGTGCAAATTCTCCCATGTTCGGAGTGTTCTTAATTGTATATAATAGTTGTATGATGTACCGTTCGTACATTCGCATTGTTAGTCTCCTATTAGTAGGTAGTATGGATAGCGCTATTAGAGGTCGGCCAACCTCTCGTTCACTATGTTACGGGACGCATATTATTTATTCTAGGGCTTTGCAGGCATACATTATTATATACATGGTGCTATACTATGAACTATTATGACATCGTATACTTGACTATTAGACATACCATATTTTGTGCAATGGGTTGTGAACACACATGTTGCAAGTTTTGTATGGTGGAACTTGGGCCGAGTGGATTTACAATGCCTTTGCTTTGTGACCTCATTTGGCAGCGTGTGCATGAACATAAACTAGACATATTTTGGCGTTGGGTTGTGAACACACAGTTGCAAGTTTTGTATGGGCGGAACTTGGGCCGAGTGGATTTACAATGCCTTTGCTTTTGTGGACTATTCTATATGACCAAAAACTTTGCCTTTGTTGCATGAACGCTCTTTAAAAGCTTTACTTGTTAACCAAACTCTATGAACTCACTCAACCATTGTGTTGACACTTTTAGCATGTTTTATCTCAGGTATCTAAGGCATTCACTTCATGGCATGCATGTGGACTAATCATAGAGTCGCGGTGTCGACGCGTCTCACATATATTTTATGCACTTAACTATCGTTTGATTGTAACAAACTCATTTTGGTATATTGGAAATATTTTGGGACCTATGTTTTGTAAACTATGATTATTTTACTTAATCAAACGATATTTTCAAAACGACACTTTAGGTCGTTCGATATAATCAGAACTTTGATGCTATGACGGTCATCCCCGAAATTTCATTCACCGCAAAAGCAGTAATTTTGGGGTGTGACATGCCATGTCAACGATCCATGTGACATTCACCTCATCTAAACCGTCCTCATCATCTCCTAACCCATCAATGGTGATAACACTTCAAAGTAACACACTTTCATTATCCCTATCATTTATAAACCTCATTCACAAACGGGTGGGGTTATTCATACGGTGGCTATAATTTCGATCCAACCTCTCTATAATTAGGGTACTTTTTGTCCCTTGTCCCCCCTTTTTTTATTTAATAAATAGAAATAAGTGTGTGTATATGGTATTTATTTTACGTTACTTTTATAAACTTTTTTATAAAAATTTATAAAAAGGTTTATAAAAATTTATAAAAAGGTTTATAAAATGTTTTATTGTTATTGTTTAATTAAATGGAAACAATACACTATATACATATAAAACACTACACAAATTAAATATACTACACAAATAAATACACTATACATATAAAAACACTACACAAATTAAATATACCACACAAAATAAACTATACACAATTAAATAAAATAAAAAAAAAAATAAAAAGAAGAAAAATGACAAAAGTGAGAGAGAGAAAAAAAGAAAATGACGAAAGTGGGAGAGAGAGGGAGGGGCCCACGCCTTAGATGTTGGCAGGTCTATGGGGATAGACCCCGTATGAATAGTAGCACCCTTCACAAACACTAACACCTCACTCAACTCTCTCTCTAAAAACATACACACACTACCTCACTCCCCACTCTCTAAACCAAAACCATCTCTCTCTCTAACCGCACACCCACTGCGGCCACAATCATAGTTGTCGTCTACCAAGCTAACGACCATGGTTTCAGTGGACTAGGTTGTTTAGGTGTTGTTTTCAGTTAGTGGTTGTTGGTATGTGTTTATTGTGGTTTCGGTGGTTAAGCGGATATTTATAGCCTGCTTTCGTGGGTTATCTGTTGGGTTTGGTTATTTTGGTGGTTTATATTTCTCGGTTGCTAAATCGTGGCCATTGATGTGTTTAGATCTGAAAACCGTTCATGGTTGTTGGTGTTTCATGTTAATATTAGTTTTTTTTGTTGCTAGATTTAATTAGAAGTGAAAACAGAGGCCGCTGAGTCCAGTAACGATTTTTGTGTTTGAACCGTTAAGATCTGTGTTGGTTTCTATATTTGTTGTTATGTTCGTTTTGTGGCTTGGATATTTGTGTTTGCATTTTTTGTTTGAACCTGGATGTGTTTGAATGACCATAGAAAATCATTAAAGCAAAGAATCTCTTCTATTCACTTTAAACAAATAATATATTGTTTATATTATTGGTTTGAACCACCATGTCTTTGAACTATGGCTTTGTTGGTAGACGGCTACGATGAAATATATGGTTTACATTGATGGTCTTTAGGTATTATTTTGGATCCTTGACCAATTGTCACATTTTTAGATATTAGACTAATTGTTGGTAGACTGCGAGCCAAAGCAAAAAAAAAAAAAAAAAAACGCATATATTTTCAGGTTTTTAAAAGTTAAACCATGATTTGCAAACTAGGCCAATAATCTTTTCCCATAAAAGTAATGGAAAACGTAAAATTTGAAATACCTTTTTGTTTCGAAATTGAAATGATAGCAAGTTGATTTATTTTGTAAACAAAATTTAAAATGTACAAATAGTTGTAGCTTGAATGTTACCCATTGATTGATTTACAACTTTAAATATTGATTTGTTAAAAGATGAGGTGATTTCACGAGTTATATTTTTCAAGGTAGGGTGTGTATGTTCTCGATGTTTGAACAACTTTTGGGATTATCAAGACAAGATTGTAAGACTAAAGTAAGCAAAAGTAAGCATCAATTACTATGGTACCATTTGATATAAGAGATATGACATAGAAAAGAGATATATTAACTTTATCGTCATGTAAACATGCATGTAACAATGACCATAATTTTAATGGGATTAATATCTTATTAAAGCAAGGGATTATTTGTTTAAATAGAGTCGATTTATACACTTTTATAAATAATTGAGATATTTAAAATTTGAGTGTTTGGATACTTATATCCTCTGTTAGGAATCGAAATTCCATGTATTGAAGAGTCGGTCACCCCAATATTACATAGCATAAGTTAGCTCGTAGACTTGTCGTTATTTACATTACTTAGCGGGTTATTAGTTAGTTTATAGCATAGATTAGTTTAGTGTAACACCGTGGAGGAAGGACGGTCTTTACCCATTGTATACCCGATCCACAGCCGTCGGAGGTCGTTTATTTTGTAACCTATAAATACCCTCTACCTTGCAAGGTAGAGGGTTGGATGTTCACTTGGAATCTAACCTTCCATGAGTTTTCTCTTACTAGAACATTTCCCTTTCTCTCTCTAAAACTTATATACTCTACTATTGATTATGGTTTTAATGTGTATATGAAATCCAATATGTTACAATTGGTATCAAGAGCCATGGTTTGATCACTCATCTTTCATGCTCTTTGTTTTGGTGGATTTCATAAGGTTTTTGGTGTATTAAGGGTTTAGGAGAGTTTGATTCATTTGGACAAATTTTAGTGGTAATGTTTGAATTTTGCTTGTACTTTTGTGTTTAAGATCATCATATGTGGTTATGTTTTGAATTGGATGGCTTAAATCATTATGGTTTGGTTGTTTTGGATTGATAAAGTGGTTATTTGTTAAAGAAGGACTAAGCGAGTTGAGTCTCGGACTTGTGTTTCTTCAAAGCGAGTTGCTTTGATATTTGATGCGAGTTGGTACATGCGACTTAGCTGTTTAGCGAGTTGATATTTAAGCGACTTGAGATCTAAAGCGACTTAGCTATTTAGCGAGTTGTAACGTTAGCGAGTTTATTTAAGCGACTTAGTGTTCAAGCGAGTTGATTGTGTTGCGAGTTGGCTATTTAGCGACTTGATTAATTAAGCGCGTTGAGTGTGTTGCGAGTTGATGCTAATGCGACTTGGCTATTTAGCGAGTTGACTGCTTATGCGAGTTGTGTGTTTAGCGACTTGTTCATTTAGGCTTGTTACTTCTTTGTGATACATTCTTACGGTTGTTCTTTTGGTTTAGTAAAATCCCGTGAAAGAATCAATTTCCCGGTTTAATCAAAGAATAGTAAAATCCCGTTGAATCCAACACTCATGGCTCAATCTACGGATCCAGTGATTTCTAAAGTGCTCAAACTTTATGATTTAGCATACTGCAGACAAAGCATGTACTATTCAGAATGTGTGACCTTAACAAATCCTACAACTGATGATCTAAACCCATCACACCTTGAGTCCAACCTAAATGAACCCCAGCATGAATTACATGTTGAATGTAGTATTGAACCTTACTTACTGCTTCATTCCCACATATCACAAGTGCTATCCACATCCATGGATAGGACATGCAATGCCCTTTTCCGTCAGGATTTGCCTTCATTCAAGAATACATTGTTTGATTACCTTGAACAATTGAAGAATCAGCTCACCAATGGGAAGATAATTAAAGATGATTCCATGGCCGTACTTCATATGATTCTCAAACAATTTCAGACATTCATCAATGGGGAATACTCAGCAGATTTTGATCAACATGTGACTATAATCTCCTTCAAGAAACATACCGGAATGGAAATTCATGAGTTCTCCAATATATTGATCCGATTAATGGACAATATGGAGACATACATTGAGGAAGCGGCTAAAGCAAGTGAAGCCGTGATAAATTGAATGAAGAAAGTGAACCTCGAGGAGGATGCAAGTGTCGACCAATGGATGATCGGATGTCATCGATGTGCTACCCTTGAATGATCAACACAATGCATCCTAGCGTATCCAAACCATCGAATTTGTAGATTCACATGAGTCAGATTATATTGAAATGGTTGAGACTGAGATTGTATGTTTTAAAACTAATGATGTGATTTCAAAAAGGGCATTTGAGGAACTTTCTTACAAATATTCAATTCTTGAAGAACACTGCATTTCCTTGGAAATTGCACTACAACAAAAGGAAGAAAATTCTCTTGTTTCAAATGCATGCACAAATCCAGAATTCCCAGAATTCCGTGAGTTTTTTGAAATTAATCAGTTAAAAACTCAGATCCTAGACAAAGACTCAACCATTCGTAACCTGAAAAAACAAACGTCTGTCACTCAATTGAACAAGAATGCGGATATTAATTATGATGCTTGTAATGAAATTAAGTCTAGAAATGAGGAACTAGCCATATGTGTGGCAAAATTGCTAAGAGAAAATGAATCCTTAAAGATGAATCTTCTGGAGTGTAGGACCAAACAGATTGATAAAATCAACTCCATGACATCTGACATAGATGCCCTCAAAGACCAAGTTCAGGATAAGAGTTTCACTATCGTTGCGTTAAGAAATGAGATTAGGAAAATTACAGGAAATAGAGTGAATACTAAGCTCACAAAACCATCAACTTTGGAGAAATCAACTGCTCATAATGCCACTAAGCATACAGAACTAGGCAACCCAATGCATTTAAGACGAGAAAGATTTAAAGCGTCAAAATCTAAGCTTGCCCCGGGTTGAAAATAAGGTTTTGTCGAATCCATCCTTCACAAAGTCACTCCAACCGTAGGAAAGACAATTCCCGACATATGGCTCGAAATCTAAGATCGAGAATTTAAGGAGTCAAATGATGGACCAATCCACTAAGAAGCAATTTAATTGCAAAGGACCAATGATCGAGCAGAACATAACTTCATCTAACTTTGTTAGCGTTGTTTTAAGTGGGTTCCCTCTTGGCAAACTCTTTAAGTTTACAGTACCAAGCGGACTTACTCACCCGAAGTTGCCTCGGATGGATCCCCACAGAAAAACTTTCATGAATGTTGAACTTAAAGAGATGTCCAATAATGATACCTTAAGATCTGATTCTATTAATTAAAAAATAGAGAATATACTTGTCACTAACCCACCCATTTGCAATAATGCATGTGCTACTAGTGCAAAGTGTCCTCAATCTGTTTCAGGTATTATGCTCAATTCGTTCATGAACATCATGACCTGGTTTCCATCAGAACTAAAGAATGCTCACTCTGGAATGGTAGCCTGTCAGAATTGATACACCTCGTACTTTGACTCCTGATTATCTCATTTCAGGACTCGTACTTATAAAAAAAAAAAATCTTTATTAATTTAAAATTTTATTTTATTAAAAAAACAACTCTTTCTTATTAAAATTAAAATTAAATTAAATTAATGGTAACTTCATCATCGATAACATCTACGATCCTAAATGTCATTCAACAATGTCACGGATTTTAGATGAAGTTCGAGCAGTTAGTAATAACTCTTTCTATTATTTTTTCTCATGCTCTTACCGTTGTCATCCCATAATACTTAATCAATCAATGATTTCTATTATTCTCATATCATTGATTGAGGGAGGAATGTGCACCAGAATGAATCATTATGCATGCTTTATTTGAGTAAGTTGGTGTTGCATACTATATGGGAGGATTGTGTTTGAGTAATTTAAGTTGAGTATGGTGATATATTGGTATGATATCGCGAGTTTCCTTCTTTGTTATATGAGTTGCTATAATATATTAAGCGAGTTACTATGAATGCGAGTTGCTTTGACAAGTTGAGGGACCAAAGTGTTATTTTCTATATCCGTGTACCTTTTATGCGATTGCGATTACAAAGTAGAGGACTTATTGTGTCAACTCGCTTAAAGTACCTCATATGTATGCATGCGAGGTCATGGTCAAACCAAAATTTAAGAATACGGTAAAAACACGCATTAACATATCTCTCTCAACCTTCATTTAAGCGAGTTGCTATTCAAGACAGTGTGATTTTTCCCTCGTCTCTCACCTTAATCGATTGTTTGGACTTTAGGTTGGTATGTTTGTGTTTAATTGTTATTGTTTATAGCGTAGATACTCTCACTTAATGATATCTCATACTTTGCCTATGTCTGATATAACTCTTGATTATGCACATAGAGGATTTGTTACGAGTAGGATTAAGATTTGCCATTTGGTTTGAATAGAGGATTTAGGATTTCCAACCTTTGTATGTTTTTTACTATGGGTTAAACATATAGTTGTGGTCTCGTGATATTACGTGATGTTTCACATGCTATGTTTTTAATTGCGAGTTAAGTGGTTTCTTGAATGCGAGTTGGGTGATAATTTGTTAATGATATACGTGTATGCGTGTTGGTACTAGCGTGTGTTAAAGCGAGTTGCTATATGCAGTTGCAATGTTATTTATGCGTGTGGTCTTCCTATCTTGTATGTCTAGATTCAATGTATCTTATGCGAGTTGCCAAATGCGAGTTGCCATATCGACTTGCTTCTTGTCTACAATGCGAGTTAGCGATATGTTGACCATCCTTTGTTTGACCAAAGCGTGTTAACTCATGCGAGTTGCCATATGCGACTTGCTTCATACTTTGTAATGTATGCGAGTTAACTATGATAACATCTGTCATCATATGCGAGTTGCCATATGCGACTTGCTTCTTGTCTACAATGCGAGTTAGCAGATATGTTGACCATCCACTGTTTGACCAAAGCGTGTTAACTCATGCGAGTTGCCATATGCGACTTGCTTCATACTTTGTAATGTATGCGAGTTAACTATGATAACATATGTCATCATATGCGAGTTGCCATATGCGACTTGCTTCATGTCTGTAATGCGTGTTGTCATATATGCGACTTGTTTTATATTATATGCGAGTTGACTGTGATTATTGAATGTTGCGAGTTACTTTGGTGTTTATGCATGTTAACTGATTCTATTGGTCATATTATGTGTTCCTCATTCATCATTTTGTATGCACGTTGGTAACATGCTGTCACTTATGTGTAGTGTGTTATGTGAGTTGCTCTAATGTTAATTCCAATGCTAATTATAGTTTGTGTATAATTCGCCTTTGGTATTAATTACTCTTTATGACTTCTCCAAAATAATAGACTACACTAATAAGTTTCGCATGCTAATCGCGTTTAATTTGCTACTTCACGATCTCCATATTAGCCATATCGCAACTTACCCTAACGGTCTTTACGGATATGGTCTATGTTGTCTATGTATCATTCGGTCTCAATGGTGACATCACATCTTACGAGGTTCGGGATGCATCTGCACAAAATGTCATTCGGTGATGAAGAGTTAGTTCCTCGTCTTTGAATGGGTACCAATTGCTAAGAGCAATCGCTTCTTAGATGTTGACAGAGGCAACATAACCCTACTTACCGTCTAGTCGTCGATATCTTGAAGGACACCAACTTCTTTAATGCACTAACCAAGCGGTGTCCTATCCCATCCATCTATCTTGACAATTCGGAAAAGCATTACTTGGGAAAAGATTTACTTCATACTCGTGTATGCTTGAAGACAAATGGTATAATATCTCGGTAGAAACCCTCGGGGATGCTCTTCAAATCACACCAAGAAGCCCTCAAACAAATTCATCTCCCACCTTCCATTCATGATATCTTAAACTTTGTTGTCGAGTTGGGGTGCCGGAGAAAATAACCAAGATCTCTTCACTCATCAATGCGAAATATATCAACCATGGAGGTCAATTGTCACAATCCTCAACTGTGCCTAACCGGTAAAACTTGAGAGACGAGACGAGTTCGAGCTCCATTATGCGAGATACTTGTCAAAAGAAAAATGTTGACTTTCTTGAACTTATACGGGAAGAATTCACCTTGTCCTTGGATACATTTATCTCACGCAGAATCAACTCGAGAATAATGTCAAAGGAAGAAAAAGTCTTGGTAAAGAGTGATCCCAAAGATCATTTTCAAAACTAATTATCCATCATTTGCTACAGACACACCAAATCAACTCACGTAGCGAATCTGCCCTGCATGAAGCCAGTGATGAATTCGTTCTTGGCAACCTTAAATATAGTGCCAAAGGACATGTCGGGGAGATTTTTGGTATGCCAGTTCCTGAAACTCTGCTTAGTGACAGAATTAAGAATGCAGATTACTTCAAGAGTTATGTAAAGAAAGCATCCGCTAATACAGTTGAGATCTCAAAGTCCTCTTCCAAATCTAAGCCATCTCAAGCCTCATACTCAAGCCTTCCCAAGAAAAACAAGAGGCACAGCAACTCGATGTCGATGTCTCTCATCACAACAGCTAAAGAGAAGAAAAAGGAAGTTGGTAAGGAAATGATGAAGGAACTAAGGTTCTTGAAAAAGTATCGAAATTGATTGATGAAGACGAAGCGACATATCGTCAAGGAATTGACAAAGTCTTGTGACTAAGCGAGTCTCGAGACCACCGTAGGAGGTGTCACTATAAGAGAACACGTGTCAAGCACCTCATCAAATCAATCTGTCACACAAGACAAAGGTAAAGGAGTTCTTTGGAGGAGAAGCGAACAAGCCGCACACATGCTCTCGAATATCTCTTCACCACCTCCTAAAACAACGACCCGGTTTATTCTTAAGAAAAGAGATGTCGTACCTTCATCTACACAAGTGCAAACCTGAATGGACACCGATGAGCGAAAGACCAGTTGAATCTCCCGCGTCCAGTGATGCACAAGAAGATAATCAGGAGACTCCTTTTACCACAGAGACCCCAGGTTTTAAGTCAACAAGTGAGAAAAATGATTCACTGGAGAACGTTGAGCCTGGATCTGAAACACTCAAGCATCTTGAAGAAACAAACGTATCTACTGGATCACTTTCCTCACTCAAAAATCTTGATACTGACCCTACATACGGGGACCAATTCTTGAAAGACGGTCCCTCTGACATCGAATCAGATAAGCAAACGAATGAAAAGGAAGAAGTTCAGTCCATGTTCTCTGTCACTATACATCAAGATACTTCTTCAATTCCTCCGATGTCTGCACCAAAGGTCTCCACTGCTGCGTCATCCCCAACAATCACACCAACACTCGAACACATTATTACAACCGCACTTCCACATCCCAATCCCACTAATGAGTTAATACAAGCTTGTCTCGATCGGTGATCCTGTCACCCTCTGTCTCACCACCTCGTGCATCACCAACTCCTTCTAGAACAACGGAGGAATTGCTTGAAGAGGCGGTCACGCATTACAACAATTGAGAAGCACTTTCCTATTGCTGTCAACAACCCTGATAGTCGTATCAAGAAACTGGAGAATCTAAATCTCAATGAAATTGTAACAGAGGCAATTGAAGCAGATATTAAAGATGCGGTTGAATGGGCAATGAAGGCTCCCTTGATACAACGATTCAAAGATCTGCCAATCTCTGACATGAGATCAGTTCTCTCTGAGAAAATGTATGAGGAAGGTGAGTACAAGCACAGTACACACAAGAAGTTATATGAGGCACTCGATGAATCTATGAAGTATGATTATTATGAGCGGTTTGTTGCTGATAATCGTGAAAAGAAGTCAAAGAAGAAAAGAAGATCTGATCCAATGGACTCAAAAGTTATGTCAGGAGGTCCCAAGCCACCACCACCTCCTACAGGAGGTGCTGGCACATATGGAGTTGGGGGATCCTCAGGAACAACCAGTTCTCACAATGTAAGCCCACCATCACCACCTCCAACCACTCAGAAACAAACAAGTACCTCAAGTGGTCAAAAACATCATAATATGTCTACCGAAAGAACCACTGTCAATTACCGGTTTACACCAACCATCCCTACTATTCCAGAAGAGCAAATGATGAATGAAGAATCTTTTGTTGCTCAAGAATCTGACTCTGAAGATGATGATGCTTTTACCAAGCACATCCCAAAAATTACGGAAGATGAAGATTGGTTGGATGCCTATATTGAAGGAAGACGAATCAAAACGGCTAGATCTACACCTTCAAAGGATGTTACTCAAAGTTGGCTTACTCAAGATAAACCTCAAACTCCTGAGCCTTCATGGTCTATTCTCGAGTCTGATTCAACAAATCCGAAGAAACAATTGGGCTTCAAATATCATTTCCAACTATGAAGCTCCGTGAAGACTCTCTTCTTCACTTCACGGGGGATATGGGGAGCTTTATAAAGTGGTTCTATGAGAAGAAGGAAATCACATCTATCACCCCTAAAGATCTTGAAGGTCCGACATGAAATAGTTAAAGTCTTCCACTCGGATGCCAATCGGCTTCAATATCAAATGGAGAATGCTATAGAATGTTGAATGATCAAGTTGGTGAATGCAGATCAATAGGTTTGATGTGAACAACCCTCTTCCTCTCGGCGGTGAACTGGATTTATGACTATTGAGCGAAATTCTTCTTTAACCATGATCCGGACTATCTCTGTGGACATTCTTACGAAAGAAGACACCTTATCAATTTCTAAGATGAAGGCGACTACCTACAATGATCAAGGTCTCTAACGGTTGGTTCCGGATCAGTGCAGGCAAACAAAGAGCACCAATCGACATTGCCGCTTCATATGGGATCTCTCATTGGTGGTTCAAGAAGAAGGAATTCTACATCGAAGACATAGTCTTGAAGCGCAGAGTGTTCGTTCGAGCTGCGTATTCTTATTATTATTGGTGTAGAGATCTTCCCTATCTACGGGTATGATTACACGAAGATTGTTCTTGAAGAGTCGACTTGAAAGAGCACATCATAGAAGAGAATGACTTCAAACATCGATGCCAAATGACTTTGAAGATCTCTATCTTTTGAACCTCCAAGGTCACCTCAATCATCTTCCTTCTCGTGAGAAGAAGGCTCTCTCATTCTTTATCAATCTGGATCGAGGCTTGGTCATTCGACTAAGAGTTGGAGACTTTCAATTGGGAATAGAAAGTTACCAGACTCGAGTCAATCTTACAAGACCAAAATGGGAAGCCAATGGACATGAATACCGCCACGAATATATAGTGATTGACAACCCCAGAGCAGTCATCTTCACTGACAGATACGGGTCAAGGATGTTAATGAGATTGCGTGAGTTATACAAATTCAGTGATGGTACACTTAGGATGGTTGAAGAAGAGTTAAACTCCAGGGTGAAAGACATCAAAATTAATATGAAGCCGGGGAACAAAACGAAATTCTGGTCTGATGAGGATGTGAAGAGGTGTGAAGGGTTTGTTGCTGCAATCAAATGAATATTGAAGACTAGAATGATCTATCGCAACCTTGAAAGCTTTGTGGGTGGAAGACTTCGTGCCGGTCATTACAAACTACTTCAAAGGACTGAGTGAAGACATCTTCCGAATGTAGTTTATGTTTTGTATTGCTTACAATTGTGTAATATGTGTAACTATGTGGTGTACAAACTATGAACAACTATAATGCATGTAATAGTGGTAGGATATGTTACTGTGGTTTCCTTTTTGTCTATAAAGGGAACTTGATGTCGTCCACTTGATCATATAAAATTGGACACATTTTTCTCCAACAAACGTTTTGTCTCATACATATTTAAATCACTTGAGATCCAAAATCTCAAAGGATTTAAAATTTTTGATCGGGGGAGAAAATGTGATATAAATATGAAAGATGCGATAAGATGACCAATTTTAAGTGCATACGGCTCTCTAATATGTGCTAAACAATTTTGAATCTCGAAGCATATATTAAGGGGGAGCATTTCAAAAAACTAATTCAAACCTTCAGGGTACAAAGTTTTCCATGCTTCTATATAAGGTACCTAGATTGTGTGTTAAATGGTTTCTAAATGTTTGGTGATTATGGCTGTACTTCAAAGTACTTTCCCCTAGTATGTGCAAAAAATTCTTTTCAAACCTTGATGCACATATTGAGGGGGAGCAAAATTGTGAAAACCTCATCCTTCCCGAAATGCTTTATCTACTTGATTCGATTAGGAAGTGATGTTGATATCTTTAGAAAATGGTAATCAAAGTTAATACTTCCTCTTGCCTCCGTGTGCAAAACAATTTCAAACATTTGATGCACATGTTGAGTGAGCACTTGTTCTAAAATATCAAAAACAATTCGGTACAAAATGTTTTGATAATATATCACAAGTATCCGGATTGATTTTCAAATGGTTTTCAATTGGTTCCAATGGCGGATGAACAATACCAAATTGACCGACCAACTTTACTTTATGTACGGTGATATAAGGATGATAAGGTTAGGTATGTGTTCCCATGATCCGCGAGACGGAGGGATCTACCGGGACTATCCACTAGTTAATGTAGAGTCCTTAGGTATGATGATAAAAGGAGAAAAATGAGATATGGGAAGAGTGCGGACTAAGGCGAGCTAGTCTTGGAATAAACCCAACAAGGTTCTAGCTATGAAGTCTCGGTAGCTTGAAGTGGTTGAAGAATTAAAAAGAATTGATTGAGAAAGGGTGAAAACAAAAAGCCCTCCATATTTTCAACCTTAGAGGCGAAACGGGTTCAATTCATATACTCTTGATGGTAACATCGGTATTGAAGACAAGACGTCATGGACCCGGTGGCCGCACTGCACTTCAACTTTCCAAACCACTCAAGTTCCTCTTAAAAGGACTTGTTTCATTCTCACGGGGAACCGACATTATCTATCGACTTTCTCTTAGAGATTGTTGATATTGAAGAAGGAGACCCTCTCCCTAGTCTCCGGCACAGGAACCAAATTTGCACATATTGAGTCTAGAGCCACGAGATCATCAATAAATCTCATTAGGACACCTTCAATGAAGACTCTCTGTTTCACACAATGTGGAAAGAGAGATTATATCTTGAGTCCTACGCATTATCCTTGTGGTATTGCCAGAACATCTGAGTGATGTGTAAACTGTTAGCCTCGCTTTTTCTAAAGATAACGTCACTTCGTGGAATGGACTAGATCGTAGTATACTTTGCCCTTAGGGACTAGTATCGTGTAAGTGGCAAAGTTAGGGCCTATATATACCCCTCATGACTCTCCATGAGGGGTGAGGTGAATCATTTGGTGTATTGTATTGTGTGTGTTTCTTAATAAACCTTGTGTTTTCTCCTCCTCTCTCTAACTTTCTCTCACTAAAAGGATGAAGATCTTCATCTTCTTCCACCAACCTAGACCTCAAACCACATAAATCTTATGTTAATTGGTCACGACAATTGGTATAACGAGCCATGGTTGTTGTTTTATTGATTTATGTTGGTTTACATGTTTAATTCTTGTTTTTAGCTTATTTTGTGGTCGGAAAATTTTTTCCGATTTGTGGTAAAACAGTTTCTTATACATGTTTTGGTTATCCTTAGTTTTTGGTCACAAAAGTCACAATCTTTGTTTAAATCTGTCTTGGTCATTATTTTGTCCAAACAGGTCATTTTATGCTTTTTGGTACCATATCCGTGTAACAAAGTGGCATCCTTCATCTTTTTTATGGTCAAACATGGTTAAAAATGAAAAGCTTTTATGCTTTTCAAGGTTTTTGTATGAAGATGGTCGGTTTATTGGTGCGAATAACTCATGGGAAAAGTCAAAGGGTCAAAACCCTAAACTTACGCGTAAGAAGAATCTACAGTGGAGTTACGCGTGGCTGTGAAGTTATGCGTATGAAAAGTTACGCGTATGCGTTTACGCTTAAGCCTTGGCTTACGCCTAAGGCCTACGCATATGTTTACGCCAGATGCTTACGCATAAGTATGCCGTTACGCGTGAGGCTACGCATAAGGACCAAGAGATGTTTTACGCTTAAGGTTTTGAAAGTAGTTACGCATAAGAGTTGGATGAAAGTTCGGCGTAAGCATGAACGAAAAGGAATACCATTCGCGTAAAATAGACCATGACCAACATACCACATACCATATACCATTCGACTTGTAACCATCATCGGTCCCGAAAAGAATAACGTGCGGCGTTAAGAAAAAAAAAAAAAAAAAAAAAAAAAAGATCCAAAACAAAGCCAATCTTTCAACCTACATCTAGACTCACCAATTAACCTCACATATCACTCCCAACTCTCAAACAACAAAGATAAACATACATATAATCTCGATTGGTGTCAATTCTTTTGCAAATCTTTTTAAGATTGTCGTAATTGAACCATATTCATCATAGATAATTGTGGAGTAATATTTACTCTTCATTTATATCCGAAAATTAAAGAAAGAATATAACAACTTATGTTATTTCTTTTCTTTCATTCGTTCATGAACAACAAATAATAAAACCTACCGAGACCCCAATGGATCTTGAAGATCACTTTTGAAGCCATTGAAGAACCAAAGGTAATAATTAGAAGTACGGATGGTGTTTTATAATTGGATTGATTATTGATGAGATTGAGATTAGAGGAGAGTTGGTTATATGAATGAAAGGAGATCGTTCTCTTTTTTCCCCGGATCCGCTTTGGGAGGAAATATGTTTGTAGGCGGAGTATTTTTGTGTTGGTAGTGATTTTAGGGTTAGGTTAAAAATGTAAAGTGAGTGTTATGCTATAACCGTGTATTTCACATTTATGTGGAGCGGACACAATCACTTGATATGGTGGCCTTTTTTGATTTGGATCGGAGGTTAGATAAACTTTCATGGGCTTCAACTTAAAATGTGTCTATTGGTTTCACGTGGATATGGCATTTAAGTTGTAATATGATGGGACAATGATCATTTGGACAAATAAACATTGTTATCCGATTTTTTTTAAAAGAAATTTAGGATACAATTTTATTTTGTTTAAATGAGTGATATTATTGGTATGGTATATTTTCACGGAGGGATACGGTATTCACGGCTTGAGGAAAATTTGAAAAAATGGCTACGGAGTTTTAAATGCAGTATTATTGATGCGGAATTGAAGTGACATTTCACGGGTGGACTTCTTTATCTACGAGGCGATGGTTGGTTGGATGCATGTCTCAAGATAACTTGTTAGAGCACATTATGAAATTTGAAAATCGCTATAAGCGGTAAGGAGTTATGTTGTAGTGCTCACGGTGCAACCATCACTTTAAGGAGTTACGTTGTTGTGCTCGGTGTCACACGAAGTTGTGGATTGTTCAAAATTTAGAACAAGCGACAAGTCACAAGTTGGGATGCTTACTTCCTTTTCAAGTCGGTCGTGTCGGGCTATCTCCATATGTGGTCATTACATTTAGCCGGTGAATTCAAAGGAGGTTCGATTTAAAGGTTGGTTAGAGAAAATTATTGAGAATGTCGACATATTCTCACGAAAATTATGATCAAGCTATGATGTTAATATTGCATCAAAGAAGGTGTCTGGTATGTACGCAACATTATGATGATTCCGATAGCTCGCAACCATCGGGAGGAGAAGTTGGTATTTCATCTTCCGTGATTGGATTACGAAGGATTTTTGCTTAAGGCGAAGAAGGAGAAGTAGTGTGGTGTACATCGGGGTTTTACCAACTTGGATGCAATACTAAGTGAGTTATGTTGTTATGATGTTCCCGAGCGACAACCATTGTACGATCAAGAGTTTACTTTCTCCATTGCGTGTTTGAAGATTAAAGGCGTGTTGGAAGAGTGTTGTCGGTTCGGGAGGGAGCAAAGAAAGAAAAAGGCTCACTAGTTAGGAGGAGTAATAACCTAACTAGACCGTTCGATTAAAGTTCGAGCTACAAGAAGATCATTTGTCGAGGTCATCGGAAGGAGAACTTCAAGTTTGCCTCACTATCTACACCACGAGACTACGCACTTCAAGAAAGTCAACATTGTTCTTTACTATTGTAATTTACTTTGTTTTGTATTTATAGGTCTCATTGTAACCATTCACGTGTGACGCTATCTTGGAGGAGATTGTTAGCCTCGCTTTTCTAAAGATAACGTCACTTACGTGGAATGGACTAGATCGTAGTATACTTTGCCCTTAGGGACTAGTATCATGTAAGTGGCAAAGTTAGGGCCTATATATACCCCTCATGACTCTCCATGAGGGGTGAGGTGAATCATTTGGTGTATTGTATTGTGTGTGTTTCTTAATAAACCTTGTGTTTTCTCCTCCTCTCTCTAACTTTCTCTCACTAAAAAGGATGAAGATCTTCATCTTCTTCCACCAACCTAGACCTCCAAACCACATAAATCTTATGTTAATCGGTCCTGACATAAACATATTCACAATGAAGATGGAAAGCCTTCGGAGCCAACATCAAACAAGCTCCTGGTAGGTGGCATGTGAGATCTATTATATAGATCAACTATGTGACAACCGAGCGAAACAATGGGCGATTCAATCTCTTGAATCAATCTGGTTCGAGTTATGGATTGACGGATACCTTTGAAAAACCGGTCTTTGTGCTTAAAATCTCTTTTCTTTAGCACATCGACCGTGTACTAATTTTTCAAATCAAAAGGTGTTTTATGATTGATAATTGATTTTCATAAAACCTTCATTGTATTGCAAATACAATTTCTATTGAAACAATACACGATTGTTTTCAAATCTCTTTTCATCAATCGGTGGACTTAAATTCATTGGTTCACTCACTCCGTGTTGTCTTCTTTGAGGCGTTCGGTTTGAGAACGACAGCATTCTGAAACCTGTCAAGAAATTCTTGAATTATACACGATCACGAGCGACTTGTCTTGATCAACGAGGAACAAGTGGTCGGTACCTCAATTCAACTAAAGTGGTCAAAGACACTTTTGTGCGCTTTATTGCTAAGCGTTGTATGCAGTACGCCGACGCGTTGCGGTGATCGAATGAAGCGGTCAATCCATAGCCGCATGCTCACACAATACATTCATCTCTCAAGATATCATGATAAGTGCATCAATGACTCGATATTTTCACTCCATGCTTTTCTGGCTGCGCCAATATCATGATTTATCGAAGCTTTCGCTACTCGATAAGAAGATATCATGATCCGAATGTGAGCATGTCGGTCCGAATGTCACAACATCACATAATATCAACACCACAAAGGAAGTGTCGAGATTTAATATGGTTGATGATCTTAAAGGCGGCTCAAAATTCATTATCATGTGGATCGACTCCATAACCTCCACGAAATATGCATTGAAGATGAACATTGATGTATTCACCACGTAATCACGAATATGAATCCTTTAATGAAGCAATGTCTGAGCTCAAGAACAAAGTCAAGAATAGAATGCTATAATTCAAAATGCACAACATGAGGTGACCTCCACTTGGGGAGATTGTTAGAATCGAAATTCCATGTATTGAAGAGTCGGTCACCCCAATATTACATAGCATAAGTTAGCTCGTAGACTTGTCGTTATTTACATTACTTAGCGGGTTATTAGTTAGTTTATAGCATATATTAGTTTAGTGTAACACCGTGGAGGAAGGACGGGTCTTTACCCATTGTATACACGATCCACGGGCCGTCGGAGGTCGTTTATTTTGTAACCTATAAATACCCTCTACCTTGCAAGGTAGAGGTTGGATGTTCACTTGAATCTAACCTTCCATGAGTTTTCTCTTACTAGAACATTTCCTTTCTCTCTCAAAACTTATATACTCTACTATTGATTATGGTTTTAACGTGTATATGAAATCCAATATTTTTCGTCCTCATATTATTTTTAGTTATTTTATTACGTAAAAATATAAATGTCTAAACACTCAAAATTTAAATGTCCTAATTATTTATGAAAGTGTACAAATCACTTTCATTATTTAAAAGCCTTCAATCACTAAAACAAAATTAGCCACATTGTGACAACAAATTCATGTTGTAATTAACACTTTTATAACAATATATATATATATATATATATATATATATATATATATATATATATATATATATATATATATATATATATAAAGTTAGAATATTGGTTTCACACATTTTAGGATCAACAAATTGATTTATAAAACACAATAATCTATAGAAAATATTGCGATTGAATAAAACATTTATAAGCAAATATTTGTCGCAACTCAAGGTTATAAATAACGTGTGGCGTAACATGACCGCATGATCAAGCCTCGTGATTTAACGGTTAAATCAAGGTTTTACGTTTTTAAGGCGTGAAATAAGACGATACAATATATAAAATATTTTATATTTATATCATATTTCATATATATCGAATTTACAAAAGTGTTGTACATAATGAAATGTAATATTATTCATTTATTTGTTTTAGTTATTATTTTTTATCGAGTTGAATAAGAAAAATCGCGCGTCTCACGCTTTAGTGCGCCTTTTCGATCTCATCTTCGTCGCGCCTAGAGTCGACGCCTTGGACAATTTCATAATGTAGAGGTCACACATTACGCCTATGCGGTACCTTGGTGCCGCTATGGTGCGTCTTTTAAAACCATGATATGCGCGAGTATCATGTTATACCATGTCGTTGTTGTGAATTATGCCATCGGAAAACAACTATTCGGAAAGGATTCCCAGCGGTGCTTCGGTTAGTATATATTATTTCCTAAAATTATACACTCTTATTTTATATTTTAACAAAATCCGAATATATCATACCCCCTTTTATACGTTTCCTTATTTTTGTTTTTGAAAGATATATATCAATTTGATAAGTTTTCCTAAATTAAATCAAATCAACCCCCCCCCCAATTACATCCCACAATCACGCCTTAATTTCCATAGCATATCAAACCTGAATATTGTCTCCTCTCTAAATAAAAGATACGACTTCCATCATCCTCTTAAAGAAAAAAATAAAATAAGAACAGTACCCTAAAAACAAGAAGAAAGAATCGGCTCAGGAGAAGAAAAGGAGGAGAAGGAGTATTCGTGGTGGGTTTGTGTGCGTTCATTATTGTTTTGAATTCGCTATTAATCATCTTGGTATCCTCTTCCCCTAATTTTAATTTTTCTTAATTGTTAAAAAGGGTTTTATATGAACTAATCAATTAAAATTAATGAAACAAGAATTGTGTATGTATATGAATGTTTAAAGGATGTTTTGGAACCCTAAGAAAAGCTTAAAAAATCAGAATTAGAAAAAAAGAATCAAAACAATCGGGTAGGGCTGTTTTCGGGGCTGTTTTTGAACTATTTTTGGGTTGTTTCGGGACTCTTCCGGGGCTGTGAGGTTTGATGGAATTAGGGGTAGGGGCTGTTAAGATTTCGGGTTGAATGGTTGCGGGGTATGGATGCAATTTGGACATGTTTATTTGACCTCCAATTTGTTAAACCGCATGTTGTTATGATATGACTTAAATGTGTGTTTGGAATATGTTTATTGAATTCCGGGTTGGATATGATACATGTTGCCAAGCTATGATTTGATTAGGTGTCTATGTGATGATGTTTATATGAATGTGTTTATGTGTTAAGCGCTAATTAAACCTAAACTAACTAATATGATATGTAGGATTTAAACAAGGATTTGATAACCTTGTGATTTCATGTGATTATATTTCAATTGGTTTTGTGTGACTTCATGATATGCGATATGAATAATATGAACATGAGTAGAGATTAAATTGGAAGGAAACATGCATGAAATCTAAATGTTGATGTGTTAGTAAGCTTGTGATATGCCATGATTTTATGTGGGATTATGCATGTTTTGTCTTGTAAATGCCTTGAAAACATATGTCATGATGAAGATGAAAGGTAATGATATTTATGATATTGTAGAATGCATGAATATGGTCTTAATAAGCTTGTTTACATGTTTGTATGAAATGGGGTATACTGAATATAAGTGTGACATGGTTAGGGCTTGTAACTATGGAATTACATGAAATAGTGATGCTATTTTTGCCATAAATGATTTTGTTTGTAATATTTTGAGTGAATGTCCATACCCACTGATGTTTGGATGTTATTATGACCTAAGTATGAATTATGTGAAGTTTGGTGGAATATGGTTTAGTGTAATGATGATTATGGACTTGTTTACTATGTGGAACATTTTGCATGTTAGGTTGTCCAGATTTTAGGTCATATTCCTACACGTGTATTTTGATGATGCCTAAATGTTTTTGCATGATTCTTAATTCTAAATGTAAGAATTTTCTGTTTACTTCCTGAATATGTATGATTTGTAGCATTTGGAGACCCGGAAATGTGACTTTTATATTTTACAAGTTAAGGTGTCAAATCTGGGTAAGCTGAGATAAAAATTGTGTTGTGGTAATTGATTTTTCATGGATACACTATTGAGACTTTTGACCCCTCCTTCTCTAGTCTTGATATTTAATATATTTGTAACCTCTGGAAAGTTTGGTTGAATTTTGGAGTTGTTTAAATGGGTGTGTCATGTTCAAACTTTTGGAGTCTCTCTTTATTTATATGTGCTTATATCTATTCATTGATGCACTATTTTGCTTTGGTCTCCTTGATTAATGTTCTTCTTATTATATGTTAATATTATATTCTGCAGTTCCTCATTGACTCATTTGTTCATTGCTATGACCTTGATATCGGTTCCTTTGATTCCTTTCGTATCTTTATTTTGGTTAGTTTTCATTTTGTCATATCTTCCTTTGGGCTTTTTAAGCTTAGCGCATTTTCTTTCCATGCGGCGGTACTAAATAGGATGTTGGGCTTTGTTGGGTGAGAGTAAAGCTTGATTGGTCCAACCCTAGTTTCCTTCGTTTGAACTCATTTGAAGAACACTTGTTTTGGCATTTTATTTATTTTTGACATGGTGGATTATGTATTTCTTTTAAAGTCATCGGTTTATATGACTTAGCATTTATTTATAAGAGACTTCCATTTGTATTTCATTAGTATGTTCGATATGACTCCATCTTGTAGCATTTGGACCCTTGTCGGTTGGGGTGTTACGGTGTTTATGTTCTTCCATCTTTACTATGTCTAGCTAGATTAATATAGGGTTTGCTTAGATGTAATGAAACCTAGTTGTTGATTCTTGATTGTCGTCTCTTATTTGATTAGTTGTTCGTGTTAGAATAGAAAAATGGATTCTTCTTTAATTGTTGCGAGTTTGAGCGTCCTAATAACGTATGTTATGTCCTAGAGTGCACTAGTAGACTTTTCGTTGTATTTATTGCACGGATTGTGGTTGTTGATACTAGGAGATTCGGGAGATGACTACAAATCACTTGGCGATCCGGGTTTTCTAAAGGAGACCAATACATTCATAGAGTTAGGGAACTATGCACCACCCTACAAATAATAACGGAATACAATGCGCCAATTAAACAATGATGTGACAATTCGACTAATCAATAAGAGATAATCGAGAGTAATAAAATCTAAGTAAACACGCTTTTAACTATCATAAGACTTTACCTTTTATTTACTTGCAAACTAGTTTAATTAGTTTTAATTAATTTTAATTAGTAGTTTAATTAAGTGATAATCAAAACCCCAATCTTTAATCCAGAGATCTTCTCGCTTTCATATAAAATATAAAAATACAAAAGAATCATCTCTACCTTAGACCTATTTGTCATACATCTCGACCTTCCCAACACTATTCCCTGAGAATGATCAATCTCCGTGTCCTACATATACTACACTTCAACGATTAGGTATCTTGCCTAAGGAGGATTGTAAAACTTTTCGTGAGTTTGCAAAACCCTTATCACATGTGTAAGTTATGTGACGAAAGTAAATTTGTTTGTGATTAATGATAATGTGTTTGTTATGGCCTCATGTAGTGGTTTGTGTTATGTGTTCTTATTGCTATGATAATGGATCGTTAACCATATAATAATCATTTACTAACTAAGCGTTTATAAACACGTGTCAAGATGTTAATGTTTTGTAGGTGATCTTTGGCGAAAAGGCAATGTTTGGATTATACCTATATGAGATGATAGCGGACTTGGAAGGTCATGATATAACTAGAAGTTGCTTGTAGTTTGGGAGCTTAGGTAGTTACCGAGTTCGATGATATTGTACACCCGTGGGTGGTTAAATGGTTATTTTGCATTTCATTAACGTTATGAATGATGTTTATTGTCGTAATGGTTAAATAAAGTGTTCAAAGGCTTAATCGGTCAAAAGTATGATTTTCTACCCGTTCTGGAGTTAAACGGGTTAAGTGTCAATTGTGTAATGTAATTGTAATGGTCAAAAGGTTGTTGAAATGATTTGATGTGTTTTAAGTACGATGTTAATGTAATAAGGAGTGTTTGGATATATGCATGTTATTACCCATTTTGGTGTCGAATGGGTCAAGTGTCTTTGGAATGATATTAATATATTATATATATCATGTAATGGTTTTAGAATGTAAAGTAATGTTTATGTTCGTGTTATGATGTTGTTTTGGTGTCAAAAGGGTTTTGTCAACTGTAGTGGTTTTGTGCGGTTTCTAGTCCATATATATGGATGGTGTATTGAGTTTTGGGGTGATACGGCGATCCATTCCCATGGATACAACATATCGACACATTACTATATCTGCATATCCATGGAAATGGATAAGGCGTGTCGATGCGTGCAGACATAAGTGTTTATGCGTTATAATGTTTATGCAACTGGTTTCATAAAAGATGTTTTATATGTTTCTTTACAAGTATATGATAAGACTCAAAATGTCTAAGTATTATGTCTTTTTTATAAGAGGTCAAGTGAAAGTTTGAAATTAAGTCGTTTTCGCTCGAAACGTATTTTTGAAAATAGTGACTTTTGACGTGTTGGGCGCATGTTGTAACAATTGGCGTGTTGCTAGACGCTAACCAATGTCATTACGTATATTAAGATATGTCCAAGTGGGAGCTGTTAGTTTATGAACGATATATAATAGCCGTATGTCTGGTCCGAACTCGAGACTATAAGATTACACACATTGCGTATGAGATTCAATGATTAATATATAAATTTACAATCTCAAGAGATTCACGGGACCACCTCGCAATATTTCATACAACGTATCATTTCATTGAAATTGGTACATCATTTTATTTGCCCCAAAATTGTTGTATCAATTTCTTGCTTCCCCCAAATCGTTGTATGGATTTTTTGGTTCAGCAAGCACACGATTAACTTTGTTAATTTTAAGCAATGTTGATTGAAAAAGCCTATGGGCCTATTTGGCAGGAACTTTTTGGAGGAGCTGTTAGCTTTTCGTTGCAAAATAATCTCCTATAAACTAAGTAGCTTCGTTTGGATGCATTAACTATAAGCTTTTATTTCAAACAAATAGCTCCAAAATGAAAAGGCGATTCATGAAGCTTTTAAATGTCTTGGGTCATTAAAACTTTAAATTCTTGATATACCCTCAAATATTTATTTACAATTATAGATTTGTCCTTTTATGTCATTTTACATCTTATAATTATATTTAACAACTAATTTACCAAACACTTTTATTAAAAAAGAATACAACTTGTAGCTCATGTTATGACTTTGGGTTCTACGACTTCTGACATACAACTAGTTTTACCAAACATACCCATATAAAATAAAATTTTACATATAATTAGGTGTGTCAAACTCTAGCTCGACTCATATATTAAGTTTGAAACTACATTATCAATCAAGATCGAGCACAATTAGTTAAATTCAAGATAGTGCCAAGCTTGAGCTCGACTCTAATATCAAGTTTGAAACTATATTATAAAACTTATGCCCGAGTTCAATTATTTGATCGATAAATTTGATTTCGGATAGAATCAATGACTTTTAATCACTTGAAACCACCACCAATGTGCTTTACTGGTTAGACAATTTGATCTCCTTAAAAGAGATACACAAATTAAAACCTAAGTACACATCTTAGGACTGAGTATAGAAGGAGTCTAAAATAGCCACGATAATACTATGACTAAACCGCGTACATCTGATTTAAAAAATAGCCGTCATCAAATAACCTAAACGAGAAAATTCTCAACCATTTTTACTTTAAAAGTTAATAGACAAAATACTAATTTCACAATAGTCAAGGTACCAATTTCAATCATTCCACCAAATTGATCGATTCGAGATGGAGCATACAGATTATAGCACTTTGGAAGCACCGTCCAAAAAGAAGGTATTTTGTGCGTAAGAAGAAACTTGATGATTTGGATTGTAAATATCAAATTTAGGGAGGATTGTTTGGTTTTTGGTTACATTGGACGAATTATTCAAAGTATGCATCAAATAGCATCTTTTAAAAGAAACCATGGCTAGTGGCAATGGAAGAAGCTGGCGATAGATCAAAAGTTGTGGATAAAGTTTGTGAGTATCAAGTTTGTTAATACGTAAAGGAAAGTTTATGATTTGCTATCAAGTTTGTTCATGAACTACGATTATTCATACTTTAAAAGATGAGCGACAAATATCAAGTTTGTTCATACTTTAAAAGATGTCGTTTTTAATGTTGCTATCATGAACTACACGATTATTGGTGACCGTAAATGATAAAAATAGGAGGAAATGAAAAGTAAATGTATTACTGTTCAACATCATTCTAGGGCATGGGATACCTCGTCCGTCTGCATAAAACACGGGCATGCCATTTGAAGAAGAATCGAACAAAGTAACTACTAACCATCGCCCGATTAGCATTACGAGGTCGTGCGTGCCACATGTAGTCAACCCATAGGTCTATATGCTACGCATTTGCAGAAATAAAATACCAATTTAAGAAATGGTGAAAATCAAATACAGGTAAAAAGAAAATCGAATAAGAAAGCCTATATAAACTAACCTCCTCGCTTAGCCAACCTTTTCTAGCGGGTCTAAGCAAACTAACCGAAGCGAAATTGCGGTCTCTGGTATAATCATCGACCATGGAAATTTACACGGTGTCTATCGGGATCACGAGGAATTCTTCAATCTCATCGAGACAGACAAAGAGTTTCGGCGAATGAAACCATCTACTTAGATCCTAGAAAACAGTTCAATGTATTAGTTTGATGAGCATTATTGATAGGCAAGTATATTGAAAAGTTCGTAAAAACTATCACAATACCTCTACCCAAGGTTTCACTCTGTTAAGCTCCTCGGCAATAGTTGGGTCGTTATTGTTGGGACCGTGTTTTTCATTTTACGCCGTTTAACCGCTTTGATTGTTTTGTGGCGAAACATGTTCCATGAGAATCCTCTTGTCGGTGGTAACCGACTTAAAGCCTTTGAAAATGTGGCGAATTCATAAGCGCGTCGTTTTTCTTCTTCTCTCCTCCAACTTCAACATGTCGACTTCTTCCAACCGCAACCTATTAGCCTCTTCCGGCCTTAAGATGTTGGCCTCGACATTCACTTCTCTTCTTCCAACTGTAACCTTTCTTCCTCTCGCCAACGCGAATTTCAATTCCTCTAAAGGAGATACTCACAGAACAGACTAGCCGATGCCATTTGTATATAACGGCAATACAACTAAATGCAAAGAAGAAATATTAACCCGAGCAACGTCCACGTCGATTCCTACAAGTCGATCGGTTTGACATAAATCTTTGTTAAGTGAATCGGAAAAGCGGTCCTTGTGTTTGGAAAATGTGACTCAAAATCAAGTTTGTCCTGTAAAAATATACATGAAATTTCTAAAACAAACAATGGCGGCGAAATAACTATAGATTAGTTGAAAGGAATACCAAGACCACCGGTTCATCATGTACAAGAACTGTCAAGGTCTAAGTGTTTGGAAATTCGCGGTGATGTTAAAAAAGTGAATCTACTATTCTTATATTATAATGAATATAAAGAGAACACGAATAATACACTCAACTTTAAAAACTTGGCGATTCGAATAGGAAATTACATGATCCTTAAGGCTTTTGTTCGAACTACTTCCACTCTTGCATTGTTTTGAATTTACTTTCAAACTAGTTTTCGCGCGTTCTTGTGACTTTTCCGACCTCGAAAAGTAGGTATCAACAAGGCTGTCTTTGGGTCTGACCGTGATGCAGGAACGTAGTCATTGAAAAATCTTGGCTATCTATCCACCATGCACATTGGAACTCATGTATAGTAGGTCTCGGATCGAATTGTAGTTGAATCCTAAAGTTCGATAATGGTTAAAAAAATATACGGTTTAGTTAATTACTTTGAGATACATACGACAACATTTTATAAGGGATTAGTAATTAAAGTCATAAACTGCTAGTTCTAGGCAATCACTCCAAATAATATTTCCACTTGCTAGCTAGCTTGAAAACACCGCTAGTTCGGAAAATCACGCTAGTTAGTTTCGATGATTGTGGAAACTATAAGAGTCGCTTTTGTAACTTTTGGTGATAACATATTTATTCCCCAAATCACTGCCGAGGCGGGGGTAGTGGAAACGTAAAACGACCCAACCAATGGCAACTCCTTATGTGAATAGTTCTTTGCAATTCAACACAGTGAAGGAATCCCTAGACAAGTGGCTAATTTGGGGACATGGATGTTCGAGCTAGGTTTGATGCAATGTTAGACACATTTCGAATAGATGAGGGTAATTTGGAACACCAACATGATTTGACGACTAATGGCTTTCTACATGATGACAATTCCAATGATCCACTTCTAGGACCGGAGTTACACAGTCAAGTTGGCGAGGATAATATGAAACTCAATCTCATATTGACGGATATATTCACAAGTCCGAGTCAAAGATCACCGGTCTTAAAATTCGACAACAACTCGCTACCGAAATAATCGGGGAGGTTCAAAGCACGGGTAAGTGTTTTGGAGAGACTAAGAAGGCCAAGGTTCCATGCATTCGGAAAGTGAAGAAACGGGAAAGAAGGCAACTGCAATATGATCAAAAGTTTAGATGATGCATCTAAGCAGGGGAGGAGTGAGAGTACAAATTCGAGCGACGCATCGAAGGTAAAGCGATCTTGGATGATTCTTTAAAGGTGCAGTTGAAGAAAATGATAAGGAAGTGGTGCGGCAATCACGCGGTGTTCTTGCATCCGTGATAGTATTGAAGTAATGTTGGGTTCAATAAATACCCAAACCCTTAATCTAGGATTTGAATAGAAAATAGCCCAAGTGTTTAGTCCGTTAAACACTAATCAGTCATCGAGTGCTAGCCTCTCGGTGAGTCATCTTCGGATACTCGATGCGAGGCAAAGAAGAAGTCTCTCCACTCGGTGAGGCGAAACTTAAGGGTGAAGGCCGACTCAAGAAGAAGATGATGGATTCGGTGGTGATGACAATAACTCACTGAATCCCTAAGACTACTCTCCAACTCTTACATCAAGACAAAGCAAGTAGAAGACGAAGGATGTAAGGACGAAGAAAGAGCGGGACAAGGCGGGAAAAGTTTGAATCGAGATAAGGCGAAGTCCTTATCAACCAAAGTCAACTTCCCGAATGGCAAAGATCGGGCTCGGTGTCATCACCGAACTTAGGAAAGTAGTCTTGTCTCTTACCTAGAATAGTCTTTAAATGAGACAAAATACATCGATATTTTGTCTTACGCATGATGTCGGTTGTCACTTAGGAAAGAGTCAAAATCATACATGTATAAATAACATAAGAGATGGAGTGAAAAGGTTAAGCTTGTGAATTGTAAAACACACATACATGAAGCCATCTTTTCACTCCTCCAAATACAACTTAGTTCTGAGATAGCTCGGTGAGCTCTAAGAGTTGTGCTCGGACTTAGCTGAGCTTAGAGAGAGTCACCCAACTTTGTTATTTCAATCCCAAGTACTATTCCAAGTACTTGGGTAACGATTCTTTTCTAATAAGAATATTATGTTGAAAATTACTTAGTGTGTTTTCTTATGTTAATTTCACCATAGCTCACTATTAACTTGTTTTATAAACTTAAGTTGTTTTAAACGATAGTGAGCAGGGAACAACAAGTGGTATCGAGCAAGGCTAATTATAAAACTCGTTTTTAGGCCGCTCTAAAAGTTTTAAATTAGGATCCTAAATGGTGAAATTGATGTACCCCAAGTAGTCGATAAAAGGGTGGAGCTTATTCAATTTGCTGCCCTAGACTTGAAGTTGGCAAATTCAACAAATGGAAAAGCGAATGCTTTGCTATTTGATTGGGATGGAACCTTACTATATCAAGTGTATAAATGAAGGTCCATTTGTCCCAAAGATGTCGAAGGTTGCCCAAACACAAGCTCGGTGGACCAGGATGAAAGGAGAGTGGTCAACCAGACCAAAGACTCAAAAGTATCATAATATCTTGTCTTCCGACGATATCATGGAGTACATCATAAGTAGTAATACAATTAAGCAAACTGGGATGACCTAGTTCATAGTCATGAAGGACCATCTAATACCAAGGAAAGCAGGATAATGGACCGAAACTTGAGTATAACACCTTGAGGCTAAGGACTCGAAACTCTCTCTCAAACTTACACGGTACAAAACTCTTTTAAATGAATTGTCAAGCGATGGTGTTAAGTTGTCCAAACATGAAATCAATGTTGGTTTTGTCATGATCTCCACGAGAAGTGGTTGAATTTCTCTCGGGGACTTAGGAATGCTAATCATATCCAAAATCTTGAGCTCCCGAAATTTATGGGAAATTTGTCTATGAGGAAAATCTCATCAGCAGACGATACCACGACTTAAAGAAGTCTCGAAAGTCAAGAAGTCCCGACCACCACCTCATCACCAATATCAATGCTTTCTATTCTAACAATGTTGTTCAAGATTTTCGGGAAAATTCGGATGATGAGCTTGATGAGAGATCAAGTGAGGAGTACCTAAATGACTGAACACTGAATTTCGGGAAAGGGCACTCCTTGCTAACTCTCGAAGGTTTATAAAAAGAAACAAAAGTTTTTCAATGACAAAGCAAATGAGGACACTGAATGCTTTAAGTGTCACAAAAGAGTCATTTTGCAAAAGACATTTTTCAAAACAATTTCGAACCCTCTTATAAACCATCGAGGTCAAATCGGTCCTCGAGCTTTAGCAAATTTCAACCAAAATTTATCGGTCTCATCAAAATTTTCAAAACAAATCCGATCAAAACAAAGCTGTGACTTTGAAGCTAAGTATAAGAAAGTCAAAGCTAAGCTTGCGATTAGTCAATTATTATATAAAAATATCAAATACGAAATAAGCGAGAGAATTACAAATCAACCGTTTTAGGAAAAAGGTCGACACGCAAAACCCGCAAATTCTCGATAAGTGATACCGGGCAAGTGATTACCCGGGTCGTTTCCCAACGAGGAGTGAATTGACAGTTACGTTTGAGGTTTGTTATTAAAGTGCTTGAATGGATCGGGAATATTTCGTTTTTGATTACGGTTTCTAAAAATTAAAGCACGGGAACGTAAATAAGGCACGAAAACAAAGTAAATAACTAATTTAGCAACTACTAAGCATAAGAAATAATAAAACGATGCTAAACTACGTCCTAAGGCATTAAAACTAAAAAAGCGCTTACACCTAATAAAACACTATTAAATGACTTAACAAATGAGAAGTTTTGGTTGACATTAAAGAAGAGTAAAGATGGATATTTAAGACAAATTCTTAAATAAAACACTTACACACGAATTGAATGAAACAAAAATAACAAACGCATTCTCAAAAAAATTCACTTAACCGACAATAAATGACTATTAAATTACTAGAAAATTCAAACTCATAGTAACTAAAAAATTAAATGACTGCTGAAAGAGTGATACTAATTTCCTACGCCTATTACTCCTACACTACTCTAAAAAACTAGAAAATAAAAGCTGGTGATTGGCTTATTAGTAGCAGCAGTGGCAAATAAGAGACTAAGGGATGTTTGGTTTTGGCTACTAAGGGACTATTATTAGCTTTAATAAGTTATGATGATAACCAAATAAGCTGATACTAAACACCATTAATCTAAAGACCTTAACAAGCACTAATGGGAATCCTAAGAAGTAGGAACAACAGGAAATAAGCAAAGAAAACTCAAAATTGCTACTGGACTGCTGCTGCAGTGGGTAAAAAAAGAGGAGAGCACTTTAGCAACCTAAATAAGCTACTAGATTAAGCTCTAATGGGCAAATAAGGTGAAAGCAGATTAAGTCTAGTCTATGGGCTATTCAAATAAGCTCAAATTACACAAAATAAGCAACTAAATAAGCAGATAAAGAGTCTTGAAATAGCTTACTTGGGCGAAATACACTAAAGGTGCGGGCGAATCTCACAAACCACCAACTTTAGAGCCATTGCAGCCTAAGCAAAAGAATTTTTCGATTTTTTTCCTTTTGGGAAATGTTAAAATAGCTAGTGAAAATGATATTTTTAATTTTTAATAATTTTTATCACTACTAAAAATTACTTAAAAGCTAATTGAAAAATGACAAAACCATTTTCTTGGATGTTGAATGATTTTTTACTTTTGAAAAGCTAATATAAAACTAATTTGCAACTAAACCATCCTAAATAATACCAAATATAACTAGCTAAGAGTAAATAAACTGATTTTTCAAAATCGAAATGGGTCAAAAGTGGCATTTGACCCACAAAACTTGTTAAACCAAACACCCCTTTAGGGGCAGAAAATGGATTTTTGAAACTGTGATGAATTGGAAATTCAAGTAACACTAACCTATATCATTAACAAGACTGAAATTGAGTTAAAACAACATTAACAAACATTTTTAAAGCACTAGTAATGAATTTAAGAACTTAAAAGTGAAAAGTGCATAAATTTAAAGTGAATTTGAAAAAAAACATGAAAGTAACTTGCATTTAAAATCAAAATTACATGTAAAGTAAAATAGCAGAAAATTAAATTTGGGACTAGAACAATAATTTCTAGACAAACTTTTACATGTCCTACAACTCCTATTTATACTAAAGTGAAAATTGTCTTCCATCCTCCTTTTCTATCTTCACTGTTTGTGTTTCTTTTGTGTGACAAAACATTAAAACACCTCCTTGTGCTTCTTTGCTTAAATCCCAACCATCTATTTGTTTGGTGCAATTTTGGATTTAATCTGAGCCATCCAAAGGGTGATTTATGCTTGACTTGGCGACCTTGGGAAGAGGAAAAGAGTGGATGAGTGGTTGAGGAACAAGGTGCAGGTGCGGGGGATGGGTTTGGGTTTTATTTTATTTGTGTTCTGGTTTTACGGGATTAAAGAAGGAGGAAAAAGGGTAGTGTGGGATGGTGGGTTTTTATTTGTGTTTATGAAGTAATAAAGGGTTTGGTTGGTTTGTATAATAGATAAGCCCAAGGACTAAACTTGTACAATCCGAAACTTGAGGGACCCGATGTGACAAGCTTCCAAATTTCATTCAAGGGACCATACACCCAAGTTAGATAAACCAAAGGACCTTTATGATATTTATTACAATTTAAAACATCAGGGGACCTTTTATGTCATTTTGAAACTTGAGGGTAAAGTTGCCATTTGTAGAAAACTTTCATCCAAGGACTATTTTGAACATGTTTGTTTATCCAAGGACTAAAGTTGACTTTTCTTTCATTTTAAACCTTCAGGACTAGTTTTGCCATTTTGTGAAACTTGAGGACCGAAAATGTCAATTGTGTGAACTTTGATCATTTTTATTTGTTTTCAATCTTTTGTACACGAGTCACATAAAACATATTTCAATGATATTTGTAACATTTATATGGTCATTTGTGTGTTTTGGTCGTTTTGTGGGTTTAAATAATATAAAATATATGTGTTTAGACACATATCAAAATCACCACACTAAACTATTGCTAGTCCCTAGCAATCTTTTATGAAAAATTAATGGATTTCATCTCTTTACCAAAAGCCATTACTTCGGGTAGCCAATTGTTTCGGTTCAAGTAAGAACCTTGGTACAATGATAACCAAATGATTTTGAGCAAATCACCGACTTTCAGCGGTTTTGATTTGTCTTTACGAGTAATCCGTTTGCTACGGACTAGCCAACTCGTAGATAAAATATCTTTGGTGAGTCGATTACCAATTATGGTTTTCAAGCGCCTTTACCACAAGCCATAAACTTGGGCTGTGCCAACTCTTCACTAATTAAAGATATGGTGAAATAACACCATACAATTTTGGGCAAATTGCAAGCCGTCAGCGATTTGAGATATCTTTACCAAGAGCCGTTTGCTCTTGGATTAGCCAATCCTTTTGTTTATTAGACATGGCGGATGATAACAGTAAGCTAAGTAAGTGCAAAACACTTACTCAAAAAAAAAAAAAAAATTGGCCAAAAATGGGGAATTGGGTGGTATAATTACATGATAAAATTCGTGAAATTCCCCCACACTAGAAATGAATATTGCCTCAATATTCAAAGTACCGCGGTTATGCCAAACATAGAACGTAAAAGGAAATACTACGCCATTATTTTTGTGATTTTTATTTTTTTTTTTTTTTTTTTGGATGAAAACTTATATACAACAAATGACTCCCCCACACTAGAGTGGTACACACGGGTGAAAACCCATATTTAACTCTTGTTTTTATTACCGAGTCGCTAGCTTGACTCGACCTCGAATTAATTTGTTCATGGGGAGCGGTGGAAGAACAATCTCCATCGGACTTTCATTCAAAATGTTTGTATAAACATTTGAAGCACGTGAAAGTTCCACACCGACGAGATATACATAGGCAGACTCGGCTCACAAATGGTACATGGAAATGCCGAGGTCAAGATGGTATCTTCACTCCGAATGAGTGAAGAAGAAGAAGTCACGGATAGGTGAAGAAAGAAAGAAAGTCATGATGAAAATCATGACTAACTCATCTTCATCCATAGGAGAATCCATAATTTCGGATTATGAATCTCATCATTTAAGCTCAATTGGTCTAGACATATCCGGGTGTGTCTAGATCAAAGTAGAAGTTATCATACTCCGGTGGATATATGATATGAGTGAGTTCACGGAGAACTCTTCATGAAGAGAATCATTCACATGAAGTGAATTTGTGAACTCTTGTTCCATTGTGGGCTCATCACTATCCTCGTCAAAGATTGGATTGTTAGAAATCCAGTGAATTGATTCGAATTCAAATAGAGGATTGGTAAAAACAAAGGCCTTGTTCTTTGAGACCTTCGATGGGATGAAGAGCCGTGTCATCGGATGATGAAATGGTGCATGTCGATGCAGACCGATGGCCCTCTTAGAAGAGGACAAGCTAGCGAGTTGGAAAGAATCATGCTAGAAGCGGGAATGGGTCAACATCACTATGAAGAAGGTAAACATCTTACTATCTATGGATAATGACTACGATTGGCGGGTCTTATATGAATTATCTTAATGTTGACCTTAAGTTCGTAGAAGAGCAATGATTAAATCTTTTTCAAAATACAACAAGCTAAGTTTTGAATTAAACAAGTGTAGAGATGAACTGCTTATTTTAAAACAAGCCAAGCTTGAGGTCACACCTTGCAAATTCAAAACACCGAACTAGTTAAGAGAAATCGGGCTCTTCAAGACGAACTTAAAAGGAACAAGATATTCTTGATAGTTGAATTGCTAAGAATCCCAAGGTCTTTGATCTTGTAGGTGCCCCGAGCAAAAAGAGTCATAGGTGAAGATCATCTCCACGACTCTGCAACAAAGACCAAAGTTCAAAACCATTTGTGTGCGGTGGTATGATTACCAACATGTTGACAACTCAAACTCCGGTGATTGGATTGAGCGGGTTAATCACGAGGTAAGCTTCCAAACTTCGATTACGGAAGGATTCTTGAGCTTGAGCCAAGCTCTTAAGAGCATGCTAGGACTTCACGAGATGACCGGTGGTCTTGAACACATCTCAGTCCAGGCGGTCAAACACCGCTTCCACCCACGAAACCTCTTGAGGTCTTGATCAAGCTCAGAGCTTACTCCTCTAAAATTCAATCCTCACTCACCAAAGGAAAGATCGGACTTGGTAGAACCATCCTTCAAAGACAAGCAAAACTAATCCAACAAGAGTCTACTCTTCTTGAGACTTCAACATCCTCTGTCCCCATCAAGTGACCAAATTCGTGTGGTGAACTTGTGAGGAAGCTTCTTGAAAAAATGGAATCCATTGAAAAGGCCCTGAACCAATCAAGGAGACAAAGTCGCCTTCCTCCGGTTCCTCGAAATCTAAGTCAACCTCCAAAACAAACAAAAGTGTGGTGTGTCATTATACCACCATACCATCGACAATCGCTATAGAATCCTTTTTGCATGATCGCAAAAGGATGATCCTGAAGACATTGATCATCTGATTTGTCGACAAGCAAACTATACCAAAGTTGGTCATCGGTATGCTTCATCCTCCAAAGTGCTCCAAAGAATAGAGCAAAACCTTTTCCTCTGTGTCCTCACCGTGGGTTTAATGATCATCATCGGGATGGTGTCTCATGAATACATCTTTGTGATATATCGGTAATCCACTCATGAGACATCCCAACATGATGTGTCATTCATGCAAGGAGAAATTCCAAACAACCCAGTCATTTGAGTCATCCTCGACCTCTAAATGCAAAACACATGGTGGCTTCATGCACACAACTATCGACCATGAGTCAATTGCAAATTTCAAAGAGACCTTGAGATCCAAGCCCACTAGTAAGTGGGTCACGAAGAGAAACTAATTAGGTTTACTACTTGTGCGAGAGACATGCCGGGGAGCTATTTGGCATCTAGGCGGTGGATGCTCAAGAAGCATGGCTCAGTGTGAAGGAATATCTGCACAAGTATATAAAGGAACTAGGACCCAAGGTAGTATTTGGTGATAACTCGGCATGTCCCATGAAGGTTATGGTTCGATGGCTGCAATGGAATAGTTTTCTAGAATAGCCTATGTCAATGGTCTCAAATACAATCTCATCGGTGTCGGTCAACTATGTGATGCTAAATACATTGTACAATTCAATGATAAACAAGGTACCATTTTCAATGCCAACAAGGAAGTTGTGTTGATAGCTCCTAGGAGATGATGTTTATGTGCTAGACATGTCAACACTCTCCCAAGATGGAGCGTGTCTCTTTGCTAAAGCCAATTGAAACTATCAATTGGATGTGGCATAAGAGACTCTCACATAAACTTCAAAAACCTCAACAACTTGGCAAAACAAAACAAAGTCCTTGGCTTACCATCACCGGTTTTGCAAAAGACAAACCATGCTCGCCAAAGAAAAGGGTAAACACCATAGAGCATCATTCGAAACCAAACAAAATTTCTCCATCAAAAGTCGCCTTCACCTCCGCACATGGATCTCTTTGGACTGTCAGTCCCAGATCAATCCATCATGAGAAGTATACACTTGTCATTGTTGATGAATTCTCAAGATACACTTGGGTATACTTTCTTTCCAAAAGAGTCGCGGTGATACAATAATGTCATTCATCGTGAAGATAGAAAACCGTAATGACATTACGATTAAACAAATCGGAACCGACAATGGTGCCGAGTTCGAAATCAAGAACTTGAGAGTTTACGTGATGAAAAGGAATTTCTCAAAATTTCTCATCTCCTTATACCCCGAACAAAATGGGGTTCTTTGAAGGAAAAACAGAACTCTCATTGAAATTTGCTAGAACTATGTTAAATGGCTCGACCCTCTCAAAACATTTATGGATGAAGCAATCAAAGCGCACTGTTACACTCAAACAGTCAATCATTGTCAAAAGACACAATAAAACCCCATATGAGATGTTCAAAGTAGACTTCCTAACATCGACTATTTTCATGTGTTTGGATGTCCGTGTTCATTCATAACCACAAGGATCATCTAGGCAAGTTTGATGCAAAGGCGATGATGGATACTTCCTAGGCTACTCAACGATCTCCAAAGCCTTCGGGGTTTTTAACACAAGGAGACAACAAGTTGAGGAAACCTTTCATGTCACCTTTGATGAAAGTATTGAAAGTATCGTGTTCACCAACACCTCGATGGAGAAATAGGAATTGATGACTCATCAAGATATCCTCCGATGAGTACAACATCGAATTCAATTCCTCATATCAAGTGATCTCGACATCTCATATTATGTCTTACCTCATAATCTACCCCAACCAACCATCGGTGAGTTCATTGATAATCAATCAATCTCTGGGGTTAGGAAACACCGATTCAAATAATCGGGATCCTGTAACTCATGAATCCCAACTCAACCGGACATCTCTATAGATGATCTAAATGATTACGTGACCCTTACACCGAACTCACTTCGACACCCAATGACATCATCAAGCTCGGATCCCGGACCACAAAGTAAGTGGACAAGAACTCGGGATATTGAGCTTGTAAACATCATTAGTGAACCCACCGAGGCATGCTCACGGAAGCATGGTCGCTAGTCTAACTCGCAGCTTGACCAATGAATGTCTCTATGTGATTACCTATCGGATATAGAACCCAAAATGTCATCGAGGCTCTAAAATACCCAAGCCGGGTTCGAAGCTATGCAAAGAAGCTGCAATGTTTGATAAAAACAAGGTCATGACCTTGTTCAAATGTCCTCGTGGATGTAGTAGTCATAGGAATGAAGTGGGTTTTGAAACAAAGCGATGAAAACGCATCGTCATTAAAAACAAAGCCGGACTAGTAGCCAAAGGTTACGGTCAACAAGAAAGGCATTGACTATGATGAGACATTTGCTCTGTTGCAGAATGGAAGCCATCGAATCTTCCTTGCATATGCAACATACATGAACTTCGTGGTCTACCAAATGGATGTCAAAGTGCATTCTTAAATGGTGATCTCAAGGAAGATGTGTATGTTCGGCAACCTCCGGGCTTTGAGAGTAGTGAATTCACGACTATGTCTAAGCTTGACAAAGCCCTTTATGGACTTAAACAAGCTCCCGGGGCATGGTATGAAACTCTCGGCCTTCCCGATACAAAACAAGTTTGTCGGAGGAAGATAGACAACACAATCGTTTGTCTATAGAACCCAACAGATGTGATACTAGTCCAAGTGTATGTTGATGATATCATCTTTGGCTCAACAAACTACAAACTTTGCAAACAGTTTGAAAAACTAATGACAAAGAAGTTTGAAATGAGCATGATGGGGAACTTACATACTTTCTTGGGTACAAATCGACAAGCGATAAAGGAATATCCATCACCAAGAGAAATACACCGAAATCTCTGAAGAAATATGAGATATTTGACTATGCCTCGGTGAAGACACCAATGGTCCCACCTAACAACCTTGGACACGATCTCACCGTAAATCGATCAATCAAACTCATTTCGGAGGATTGTTGGCTCACCGATGTATTTAACCGCTACTAGACCGGACATACAATTTTCATCTGTTTAATAGCAAGATATCGATCAAATCCCAAAGAATCTCACCTCACCGCAGCCAAAAGAATACTTAGATACAGAAGGGAACCCCAAGCCTTGGACTCTATTATCCAAAATGCTCGTGGTTTGATCTCGCGGTTACTACGATTCGATTATCTTTGGTGCAACATGGATGTAAAAAGTACCTCGGGGTCCCGCAATTTCTTGGAGGAAAACTGGTTTGTTGGGTGCAAAGAAGCAACAATCGGTGGCTATGTCCTCATTGAAGTCAATATGTAGTCAGCAGCAGGATGTTGTGCCAATGTATTATGGATGAAAAGTCAACTCATGACTATGACATCCATTACAAAATGGTGCCCATCTTCCGTGATAACACTAGTGCAATTGCAATCTCAAACAACCTGTCCTCCACCAAAGAACCAAACACATTGATATCGGATATCACTTCATTAGGGATCACATAACGAAAGGAGATATTGAACTTCATTTCATCCCTATCGAATATCAATGGTGATATCTTCACCAAACCTTCGATGAACCTACCTTGAGGAGAAAATTTGAATTGGGAATGCTTGACATTGAAAGTCAAATATCCGAAACCAATCTCAAGAAGTTCTACGAATTGGTTCATCCTCCCCGAACACCCAAAATAACCTCTCACCGAATGAGTAAGACTCATTCGGTCCCCACACTTGACAAAGAGCATTGAATAAGTAACTAAATGATCCAAGTATCGCTTACTTTAATGTCCTAGGTTGGTAACTATGCCAATTTAATAAAGGAATATGTCTCTTTGTCTTCTCACATCCCACTTGGCATTTAATGCCTCTCACAAAAATATCAAATTGATATTTTATCTCCGCAAAGGGCACTTTTACCGCACCTAATCGCTCCCTTGAAAACGGGATTTTATCGGGTAATGGAGTGGTAGCATTAAATGTGGAAATTCAAACGGCTTTCAAAACCGACTCTTAATATTCCCATTTGTGCACAAAACACCCTCTTATCACTCTATATATACCCTCCTCCAACTCAAACAAACACACACAAATCTTTTATGCAACAAAACTCATCAAAATCATTTCAAAACATTTGTGTGTGTGCTCAATAACTCTTAAAACCTCTTTTGAAAACCCTTCTTGTAAACATTTACAAAGTTTTCATCACAAACTTGAAGAGATCTAAATACTTTGATTGTTCTAGTCAAAACATCCTTTTAAATCCTTAAATCTTTGTTAATGGAAATGGCTAGAACACAATCTCTCCGGTTTGCTTCTCGATGGGTAGGGATCTTACTAATGTTGAATTTAAAACAAATAATGTCATAGAAAATTTTGAATATCCCGAAAATGTCCCAACCTATAAAGACATTATAAAAATTTTATTCAACTCGCCCACTTAAAACGGCCTTTGTAAATGCCCCTCGAGAGTGTACCCAACTACCTCGGGAGTTTGGGCCATCGCTAGAGCCTTTGACCCGACACCTTCCATCGATGAGAATAACCTTAGACCTCTCGTGAGTATCTCATCGAGTTCGGTCTAAATGGGAAACAATACACCCGGACTACAAAACGCTTTGCACTACAACAGGTTAGATTATAACAAAGGTGTTTATGTCGCCCATCCCGAACCCTCCACAGTGAAGGATGGGTTAAAACAAATCGTTTTAGATCAAACTTTTTGGACAAGACCCCGATCACTAAAAGCTCATTCCCGTGGCTTGGAGGATTCTCTTCACTTTTGTGATTCGTGTCCTCGGCGGAACCACTCATCCACCGAACAAGTTAACTCTATTCGAGTTGATGATGGCATACCGCTTGATGAATGGGTCACTCACGACATAGGGAGATCATTTACAGTGATCTCAGAACGAAGCTACAGAGCAAAACTAGGACGGCACGTTTCGTATCCTAGGTTTGTCTCTTGTGCTCGCAATCGTTCTCGGTTCAAATTATACTCGGGATGAAAAATTTGGAAATTTACCGGCATCCCGAGCCCTTCAAATTTTCAAAGGACCCATCCTCGTCACTCCCATTGAATTGACGCCCACATGATTTCAGAACAATCAAAGTGGATCGGTGTCTCCAAACCCTCGCTTAAAAAGAAAAGGGAAGTCTCGGTGGGACTAAGACTAAACCAAAGTCTCGGGGCCCCGAGGCTTGGGAGCACGACCTAAGAGGCACAAAAGCCCGAGACCAAAAAGACACCCACCGACTGTGCAACAACCACCCTAGTGACAACGAAGGACATTGATACATCACGGTCGGTGCCTTGGTCACACCTACTACTCCCAAGATCCGTAGGAAACATACAACCGGTAGGAGAGCGCCTTCCACAACGCCCGGTGATGACATTAGCAATCCAAGCCTTTGTCCGAGGGCACACCGACGATCCCAAAGACTCGGGGAAACAAACAACCCACCGATAGGGATACAACAATCATCGACTCCGCCAAAGGCACTGGAAACACCCACCGGTGTCTCAAGGGTCACTGGGGACAAAGACTCGGAGGAAAGAAACAACCCGCCGATACGGAACCCAAAACCAATCGACTCGGAGAAGGCACTGGAAACTCCACCGTTGTCCGAGGGGTCAACGGGGACAAAGACTCGGAGGAAACATACCACCGATATGGAACCCATCACCAACCCCCGTTAACTGCTGTCGATGTCATCGATATTATTCTCACAAGATGAACTTGCCGAGACCGATGATGAAATCTTATCACCGGAGAAGAAATGAACGCCGAGGTTCAAGTGAACAAGAGCCTCGGCGATCCACGTGAGCATCTTGAATCACCAAATCAGCCCGACAATGATGACCTCTTCATCCACCGATGAATTTGAAAGATTTGATAATGTTCTCCCACTCACCGAAAGACAACTAGTTCGGGATAACCAAAGCTTCAAGAAGGTTATATTCAGGGTCATCGACATTGTGGGAGCAACACACCGAGGTCAGCCGCGAAGTTATGCCGATCTAAAGGTCAAGTACGGCTTTGATGAAAATGTTCATGAGCATAGAGATCGATGTATGACAACATTCACCTACCGGATGAAAACATGGCTAAATTCCTCGTGCATCTTGAGTGGTGTAGGTACCACGATAGATGAAATCGTGGAGTTTGTCAAAGACCCAAGACTCAACTCTAAAGTCTTTGGAGGCTACCGAGAACACTTGAAACAATCCTCAAACCTCACCGAACTACTCAATATGCTCAAGACCGCAAATGTTGTGGTCTTCCATCCTCATCCGCCTCTTCAAAATACATTGGACTCTAAATACGCGCAGTGACTACCTTAGCTCGGGCATCCTCTTCTCGGCACGGACTCTTGGGCCCAGAATGACCGCCTGGAGGTTTCTCAAAGCTAATTTGGAAACTAAAGTCACCGGTATTCAACTCGACACTTGACATCAAGGCTATGATCTCATAAATTTATCAGCCTTCAAGGGTCAAGTCGCTCACCCTCTTCAAGACCCACTCCAACTCTTGCCCTCACCGAGGCTCCCACCTTGATTGAGGGGAGAATATTGTCAAGACACTCCTTCTCACACGGAGGGGGAGCCAACACCAGCGATATCGCTGGCTCAAATCTCATCATCCCCACCAGCCTCAAAGAACACCTATCTCATCAATCCCACCAACTACATCATCAACAACAACACCGACAAGAATCACTCCAATAACAACAACACCACCACCCCGGTAGCAACTTCATCTTCCTCGGGCCGGGACAAAGGAAAAGGCAAGATGGCAACTTCGAGCCCGAGAAGATTCCCTATAAAATCGGCGCCACATCAATACACCTTTCACACAAGAACAAATTGAGTAAACACCTTGCTAAAGAAGAAAAAGGTTGAAACAAGTCGAGGAAGAGAAAAGAACGAAAAGCACTTGGAAAAGGTTGTCGCCAAGAAGTCGAAAATATGGGATTAGATCCAAGCAAACTTCAAAAGGGTCGAGCAGGCAAAAGTTCAAGGAAGCTCAGCGGCTCGGATGGTGAAATGAAAAAGCGGATGGAAGAAAAGAAGAAACTGAAGCTCTCGTGCAAAGCGTAATTGAGGAGTACAATCGATGACAAGTCAAGGCTTCTGAAAAAATCACAGATGTCGAATCATCCCAATACCAAACCACCGCCATGAACGTCTATAGAGGGGTTGATAAAGACACTTGAGGTCCATGATCCTCAAATTCACCGATTTTGGGATCATCGAACTTGATGAGCTTGGCCCAATCATTGAAAAGAAGAAGAATGCATTGGTTAAGGACACGATGAAAATGCTCGATAAAGATATGAAAGATCGAGAGGTTGTCCACCTAACTGGAATTCAGCACTTTAATCGCGCACCTCAAGGATCTCAACCACAATCATCCACCGGCAAAAGGAAGAGAGTTGAGTTCCAACCAGAGATTAAAGTACCGGACCGGAGTATAACAGGGTAGCTCGGCGGGTTAAATTTGTGAACTGCCTAGTGATAGAGAAGCACGAAGAGGGCTATTCCACATTGATGTCTATGGAAACCACGCTTTTCAAAGATGGAGTGACATTGATCAGCCGGTGTAGCCGCAATGTCGAGCTACATACCAGTGGCCTCTCAATCCAAACCCTAGCAAACATCGTGGTTCGCCAAGACCGAATGCTAAGATAAGAGAGCACCACGACAAAGAAACACCTCAAAAAGAAGCCTAAGCTTGAAGCAATCGGGATCCATCTCAACCGACATCATTTTGATTTATCTTTTGTACTAGTGATAGGAACCTTTGTAATTTGATCAATAAACGATGTATGCTTTGTTAAAAATACTCGGTGTTCCTTATTGTATTCATTAGTACATTCGATTGCAGGAAGAAGCCATTTGCTCACTTACATCGATCAATCACTTAGGCTATTTGTATATCCAAATAGGGAGACCGTTGGGTTCAATAAATACCCAAACCCCTTAATCTAGGATTTGAATAGAAAATAGCCCAAGTGTTTAGTCCGTTAAACACTAATCAAGTCACCGAGTGCATAGCCTCTCGCCGAGTCATCTTCGGATACTCAAGACGAGGCAAAGAAGAAGTCTCTCCACCGGTAAGGCGGAACTTAAAGGGTGAAGACCGAGTCAAGAAGAAGATGATGGATTCGGTGGTGATGACAATAACTCACCGAATCCCTAAGACTACTCTCCAACTCTTACATCAAGACAAACCAAGTAGAGACCAAGGATGTAAAGACCAAGAAAGAGCGGGACAAGGCGGGAAAAGTTTGAATCGATAAGACGAAGTCCTTATCAACCAAAGTTAACTTCCCCGAATGGCAAAGATCGTGCTCGGTGTCATCACCGAACTTAGGAAAGTAGTCTTGTCTCTTACCTAGAATAGTCTTTAGAATGAGACAAAATACATCAAGATTTTGTCTTCTCGCATGATGTCGGTTGTCACTTAGGAAAGAGTCAAAATCATACATGTATAAATAGCATAAGAGATGGAGTGAAAAGGTTAAGCATGAATTGTAAAACACACATACACGCATGAGCCATCTTTTCACCTCCAAATACAACTTAGTTCCCGAGATAGCTCAACAGCTCTAAGAGTTGTGCTCGGACTTAGCCCGAGCTTAGAGAGGAGTCACCCAACTTTGTTATTTCAATCCCAAGTACTATTCCAAGTACTTGGGTAACGATTCTTTCTAATAAGAATATTATGTTGAAAATTACTTAGTGTGTTTTCTTATGTTAATTTTACCATAGCTCACTATTAACTTGTTTTATAAACTTAAGTTGTTTTAAACGATAGTGAACGGGGAACAACGAACCACTGGGTATTATTATAGCCCAATTCGTACATTTCAAGCCCAGAGGCAACATCTCGCTACAATTATAAGCACCACAATAACACCAGCACCAAAACCAAAATAAGCCTGGGAATGAGGTTGCCATACAATTGGTCAACTTAAAGCAATTTGACCCTATCCCTGCACCCAAACCTATTGCTAAAAGTCTACAGATTGGTGAAACTATGCAGAAAGGTGTAGTTACTGAACCTGATATTGGAAAGGGTATAGGGATTGCAGAGCCAACATTGAAGTTTAAAAGTAGATAGGAGCATATAGCCTTAATTTGCAGTGTACTAAATCAACTAATCCAATTGTTCATCCATCGTTGATTATGAAATTCATTTGGCCATCAAAGGCAAGCCTCAAGGTAGAATGAAAAGAAAGGCGATGATAAAAAACATTTGATGAAGAATCGAGTCGATAAGATATTGTGTGCTTAGATAGGTGGAAATGGAACATCTAATTTTGTGTGTAGGTTTACTTTTTTTACCTATAAACAATAAATAAATAACAACAAAGTTTAACTGGCTTACGTTTGAAAAAAGGTTCGAACGATCAGTTCTTTTAAAGATGGACTTCCTAGACCAAGCAAGTGCTCTTGGTATCACATTTGGATGTTTAATCCACCAAGCATGAGATTTTTCAAACGACTCAAGGATCCACACCTATGAGAATAAAAAAATAAAAAGTGAAAATAAAACATAAACTTATATACAAATCGGTAAAATGTTAAGTTGGAAAATGGATACCGAAACCCAAACACAAATCCGCATAATGTATGTTGGACAATGCTTTGATCTTTCTTCAATCTTAAAAGGTAGTCATCCACGCGCTTATCAAATACATTATGAAGTTGGTCGATAAATGAGTCCAAATATGCTCACCCCATGGAAAAGCATTCCAATCATCTTGATTATCAACTAACCTTTTCATTATCATCCACCTCGCATGTCAACAAACGACCCATAAAGATCACCTCTAAGGCTAACAAAAGATAAAGACGCATAACATCTTCATCGATATCCGTCCAAACCGCTCTTCATCCTTGATAACACCAATAACATCTAAGTTGGTTAGAATATACCCTTGCTTGTCGTGAAATACCTATTACGAAAATTTAGAGAACCGGATGTATACAACCCAAAGCTTACGTATCCAAACCGCAGACCGGTCATTAGACAAAACTCACGGCGACCAAAATGTAAAGCATGTCCTTCAATGTAATAAATGAAGGGCATATCATAGCGAGAATCGTCGACTTTATGTCGCTTCCTTAGCATATAATCTATGATGTGTGTTCATGTTCAAAAACAACGGATCAATCCATCTTCTAAAGCGGTATTCCTAAACAAGATCTGGCGTCTTGCGTCTAACTTTGCTTTATCAACCAAAAGTAGTTCAGTTCATCGGTAATGATTAACTTAGCTTCATAGTCCTAAAAAGGTAAAAAAAAAATACAATTTAAATCGGACCATGGATGGAATCTATACCAACGCCAGTAAACAATTGAGTATACAATGCATATAAACCACTCCTTATTAGTCTAGAGAGTGCCACTAAATTTTTAATGAACGGTGTTATGTTACATACATAACAGACGACATCTACCGTATTATACCCTACATAATTACGAATAAGACAGACGTAAAGAGAGAAATCAAAGGTATTAATCGAATAACAACGATTTGTTGAAGCATATAACCAATTGAAATAAATAATGTACAATAAACAACGATGAAAATATTTACGTACCATATTTGGCCACATTTTTAAACAAACTTGATCAATCCAATGTGGGTTGACCTTTGAGCAGTGTACCTTTATAGTGGTGACATAACCGGCGATACAAGGAAAAGAGGACCGACGAAGAAGGCGGTCTCATTTGTGAAAACAACTTAGTTACAATGTTTTATGCGAGAAGCAAAAGCAGATAAAACCGTAACTATGAATGTTTTTATGCAGTGGAAATTGATTTTGAATACATATGTAATGTACTTTCACTATTCAATTGTATCGTTCTATGTAATGTAAAATGACAAAAAATCCTTTTTAAAAATACGGTTGCCCACCGCTTTTCGTTCGCCAAAAACAATACCTTACACATACGGGACACGTGTCACAATTTCGATGAGTTGCCCAATGATAGCGGTTGCCTTTGGTCCATTTTCAAATTATAAATAAAAGTGGTCAGAAAGTTGATATGCATCGGTAGCATGGCCTATTCGTCATTTTCCCAATAAAATTTTACATATAATTAGGTGTGTCAAACTCTAGCTCGACTTAGATATTAAGTTTGAAACTACATTATCAATCAAGATCGGGCACAATTAGTTAAATTCAAGATAGTGCCAAGCTTGAGCTCGACTCTAATATCAAGTTTGAAACTATATTATAAAACCGATCCCGAGTTCAATTAATTTATCGATAAATTTGATTTCGGATGGAATCAATGACTTTTAATCACTTGAAACCACCACCAATGTGCCTTAGTGGTTAGACAATTTGATCTCCTTAAAAAAGATACACAAATTAAAACCCTATAGTACACATCTTAGGACCGAGTATAGAAGGAGTCTAAAATAGCCACAATAATACTATGATTAAACCGCGTACATCTGATTTAAAAAATAGCCGTCATCAAAGAACCTAAACGAGAAAATTCTCAACCATTTTACCTTTATGCTTGGTATCCCACTATGGGAATAAATCTATGACTTTGAAATTGATTAAGGGTGCGTTTGGTATCCCACTATAGGAATGACACTATGACTATTAAAGTGATTAAATGTGTTTGTTTAAGATGAGAGAGTCCAAGATATAGAATGAATGATAAATATAATCCATACCCATATACATCTAAAAAGGTAAGAATGGATCTTTCATTGGTGAGGACCACCACTACTATCTATAATAGAAAAATGGTCAAAGTGAAAAGTGAAAAGTCAAGAAAGTGAAATGTGAAAAAATTTAAAAGGAAATGTTGAAATAATTAATTATGAGTAATTTCAACTATTAATACCTACATATGTTTCAAAAGGAAATTATTAA